>JAIFZK010000008.1:11430000-11525000 GCA_027481765.1 Tenualosa thibaudeaui | reverse complement strand
TGTGTGTGTGTTTGCGTATGCTTTCAGGGTCTTATATGATCGCACATGACCAGACCCCATCAACAAACCAGATCCTGTTTTGCATGTGTTTGTGTCTCAGAAAATAGTGATGTACGTTATAGTTAGCTATCGATGCAGCCAACACATACTCTAGCAGAATGGTGAAGGAGGTTCCCATCGCATGGAAGCTTGTCAAGAGTAGGGTCTGCAGCAGAGTTAGCCTATGCTAATAGGCTAATAGCAAAGATCATTGAATACTGACCAAGACAGAGCAACATAATACGTTACTATTGGAGCAAATATGAATAGTCCCGGTCTGCATAAGTGGAAGTGACACATAACGTCACAATATAAACATTTCAATGATCTTTTGTATCAGCGTATGAAGGCTCAACTCTGGTCTGCATAATGGGGGACCCCCCATAGTGTAAATAGAACACAGAGCTTAACGAATGTTTGTGGCTCTCGCTCTACTTTTACCCTCTCTGCTAATAGTGAGGGGTAAAGTGTGAGTGAGTTCGAAGCGAATGCACTGAGACTGCACTGACTTGTGCTGATGTAGCTCAAAGAATGAAAGCACTGTGACAGAAAGTTATGTCCCTACAGTAGAATGGTGTGGTGTTCCAGTGTAGGCCTGCAGTCCACAAAATTGGTCAAAACTCGTAGATTCTAAAATTGTGTGAAGTTTGACTTCCAATTTGCCCTGTTGACATTTCATATACAGGTTGGATTCAATGCCTTCAAATTTGTTGACAGCCCCTTATCAATCCCTTTAGACAGGTCTCCCGTCCCGAGCCGTCTCGCAGACAAAATTGAAATAATGGCTCTGTGGTGAAAGCAGGGCTCAATGCACTCATGCAGGGACAATGAGTGAGTGTTTGGTCACTTTGGGAGTACTGGTCAGAATAGCAGCCTGAGAGAGAGAGAAAATTCCACAACAGCCAGAAAGATTTAGATGCTTTAGTGTTCAGCCGCCACCGCCCAAAGCCTTGAAGCTCACGCATGCAAAACCAGGCACAGTGGAGAAGAGTTCATGGCAATTACAGTGTACTCTTTTTCCTATTTTTCACTATTGCTTGTGTGCTCTTCTGCTGGGCATATATACCATCAATTATGGAGTGTCACTTTACATCATTGTGCACTGGTTTGTCTGTTTCTATTTGTGTGTTTTATTGCCTTGGTGCTGTGTAGTATTTGGTGTTTGGTCATGGCTCTCTCCTTGTCTTCCACTGCAGTTACATCACATAGCCTCTCCCACTCCACCTTGCTCCCAGCTCCATAAATATTCATGCCAGTGCTGATGGGGGTGGGTGTGTGTGGTGGGGTTTTGCTGGATATGAGGGGTTGGGGGAGGGGAGGGGAGCGTGGTGTGGACACCTTTGATTCGCTGGGATCTGAGCTCGCTATAGCATGACAAGCCACTCTGGACACAAAGTGCATATAATAGCCTTCTGCTTCAGGAGGAGACCCCTGTTTATCTGCAGATTGGCAGAGATCAAAGAGTTTGTGTATTTCCGCAGGAGAATTGTGGGGTGGGGTGTGTGTGTGTGCGTGCGTGCATACGCGTGTGTGTATATGTGTGTGTGCGTGGGTGTAAGGGGAGAGCTGAGAGAGGGAGGGAGGAAGGGTAGGAGAGGAGGAGGAGGAGAGCAAGAGAGAGAGAGAGAGACACTCCCACAGACAGAAAGACAGGAAGGGAATGATGAAGAGAGGTTAGTCGCACACACTGAACCAAAAACAAAAGGCAGGTGTGAATCTGTATTTTTCTCTACTCACGCCTGCCTCGAAAACACCATCCAGTGATTGTTAGAACACACAGACGATCACAGTGATCACCATCCAGTGACTGTTAAAACACACAGACGATCACAATGATCACCGCTCACCCCTGTTTCTGTGACAACGTGCACGACAGGAGACATAATCTGCTCCCCTGCCGTCACAGCATCAAATAGACCCATGATTTAAAGAAGAAGGAAAAAAAAACATCAAACAGAAAACCTTTGAATATTCACTCAATAGCTCATCAGTTTCATACGCCTTATCACTTCTCAGTGCAGGGCAGCCCAGGGCACTGAATACACACCCCGCACATTCTAAAAGACAGAGAGAAAGGCCAGGCAGCATATCAAAGCAGGCAGCACAGTTTTTTTCCATAAAGAGTAATGCAATACAACGTATCACTGGCCTTTTGTTTTATTCTGTTTTTTATTTTATTGATTGATTTATTTTATTTTTTTTCTTTGACCTGGGATGGGGTGTACCTTCCTCCTACCAACAGAGGGCCTCGTTGTTTTAATGAATGCAGGTAGGGGGGAGGACACAGTGTCTGTGATCTTCTCCATCTCTATACACTGACATGAGTTGTACTTTGTTTGATGATTCCCTACACTGTGCTAACACACAACCACCCCCCTCCACCCCTGCGGTTGGTATTGATGTTTTTGACATGAAAGTGGCACACATCTCTTTGAGAGAAGGAGAGAGAGAGAAAAAGAGAAAGGGAGAGTGAAGGTTTACGTCATGCTTTTGCTGGGATCTGAGTTTCAATTCATTAAGAGGGAGAGAACATCAATAGCCATTTAAAAAATTTACACACATTAATCTGTGCCAATCAACTTTCGCTCTATGTCTTTTGTAGGGCTTTGTAACGACAGGCTTAGAGATGTTTGGACTGACGTGGTGATGATAAATTCAAGAAAACACAAACACACACACACACAACACAAATACACCAGGGACTTAAAAAGTTTACAATTTTAAAATATAAATGTAAGGCCTTAAAAAATCTGAAATTAAGTGAAATATTGTGCAGTAGGTCTAAAATCAGTTTAGGCTACCCTTAAGTTGGTCTGAGTTGACAATCCTTACTGCAGAATCCTTACTGGTGCATTTTGTGTTGACTATGCCCCTTGCTTGAACAGTGTCTTCTATTTGAGAGGAAATGGATTTTTTCCTGGAATTTTCATTGAAATTTCCTAGTTGTAGTCGATAGCATGATTAAAAAGAATATTGGAATATATGGAAAGAGTGTCAGGTTGGTCTTAAATTTCAATCATTAACAGTCATAAATAGGTCTTTAAAAGTCTTCAATTTAACTTGTCCTGACACACACACACATGTGTTTGTGTATTTGCACATATTCATATCTGTGTGTAAGAGGGTGGAATTATTTGTGCATATGGTCTGTGAATTTATGTGTATGTGTGTGTGTGTATGTGTTTCAATTTAATGTGGAATGATCATTCTCATGACCAAAGTGAGCAGAGCTCCATCTGTTTCAAGAAAGCTGTAAAATAACAAATATTTGATGCAGTCACTATGCTGACAGTGTGTGGCAGAATGTGGAGGTGATATTAGGCATTATTTGGCTAGATCAGTCTCACCAGGCTGCATATCTTCCTTGCATCTCGTTAATACCATTTCAGTAGTTATGAGCTAATGGCTTTTAGTAGTTATGAACTAATGGCTTCTCTGTCAGACCTTATTTGCTGTAATGTGACGTTGTATGAGTCCTCTTCTTGGATGATTGACATGAATGAAGCACGGATATGAGGTGCCTGAGGAGTTCAGTGGGGACATTTGTGAACACAACACACCCAGATCATTTAGAGTGTACATTAGAGGGGAAAGGGCATTACACGGTAAAACACATTCTAGCTTTATGTGTATATATATGTTCATGTGCACACACACACACAGTTCATGTTTTGTACACAAATACACACACACACATGCGCACTATTCACACAATAGCTATTCACTATTCTAGCTTTGCTAGAGAAATGCAGGTCTATTGATCCCACTGCCAGCAAGAGCTGAATGCACACACACACACACACACACACACACACACACACACACACACACACAAACACCCCTCACCCACCCTATCCTATCTATACCCCGTCCCTACGGTCTTATGGTTTCCTGTTGGAAGAGGATGCACACTGCTCTCACAGCAGCATGCTCTGAGTGTGTGTGTGTGTGCGTGTCTGTGTATCTGTGTGTATGTAAGGGTGTGGGTGTATTGTATTGTGTGCAGGCTTGTGCGTATTTGCGTGTGTGTATACATGCTGAATGTGTATATGTGTGTGCGTGTGTGTGTGTGCGTGTGTGTGTAGCATGCACGCACGTGTGTGTGTGTGTGGTGTGTGTGTGGGTGGGTGCATGCCGAACGCTGACCAACTGCATCGATCCCTCTCCACTGTTCCCTTCAGAGTGTGCATTAAAAACACCCTGCTTCAATTACATTTGCAGTCAATTCCCCTTCATAAAGACCCTTAGATTCAGACAGGGGCCCTTAAGCCTGTACAGAGACTCTCACTCCCTCTGTACAAAGCCTGCAGCCTTAGCGGGAAGGCTCAACACTAAAGCCTAGTATTTGAGGGGACATAAAATATATAGTTTGACATAAATAATGGCACACTTATGGTGACAGATGGCAAGGTACTGGAGATGGAGTCGTGCAAACAAACAGTGGTACAGAATACACATATATACACACTCAAACGCACACCCATGTCTTCCAAAGAAAATGTTAAACTTGATTTGGTACAAATATATTTTTCAGTGTCAGCACTTGCATGTAAACTTGCATGTAAAAGCAAACACACAAACACACATACACACACAAACACACAGTCCCACAACCACATGCATGCGTGCAAGTGCATACACACACACATGCGCGCACACACACACACACACACACACACACACACACATATACACACCCACAAAACACATAATTTCAATTAATTTTCACGTCTTTAACATGATCTCAGTTATCCAAAAAAGACAAGAGATTTGATTTGATTGTGATTTGATTTGATTGAGATTTGATGAGAATTTTAGATCTGAGTGCATCTGAGACTTTTCAGGTGTGTACTGCTGCAACACTGAAAGACAAAGTGGAGATGCCCTGCCTGCACGTGACTGGAAATGTATGGCACCTAAACTAGGGAAGGCTGTGAGTAATTGCAGAAAAAACACAACCCATAATTACAGCAGCTGCCATTAACTATTTATCTATGAGGAATTGAACCATCGACAACACCATTCAAGTAACAGCCACCATCAACCTCTGCCCAAACACACACACACACAGGGAGAGAGAAAGAAAGAGAGAGAGGGAGAGAGAGAGAAAAGAGAATCAATCTCTTGTCTCATTCTCATTCTCTCTCTTATGTGTTCTCTCCCATTAACAGACATCCACTCACTCTCTCTTTCTCTTGCTTCCTTCTCTTCCCATCACACACACACACACACACACACACACAGAGAGAGAAGGAAAGCCATTTCCATATTGTCCGCAGCCATCTGCAGTAAATGACGGGTAATTAGCCCGGTGTCTTTGTCTTCCTGCTGCTTGATGGCTGACATATGTATAGATTCCTCAGTGTGTGTGTGTATGTGTATGTGTGTGTGTGTGTGAGAGAGAGAGTGAGTGAGTGAGAGAGAGAGAGACACACACACACATGCATAGAATTTTCAGCAGATTATATGCAAACTGAAGAACATGAGCAAACAAGGGAGATGGCCTCACAAGACAGATGAAAAAAAGACAAGAAAGAAAGAAAGAAAGTGGACATGAAAGACATGACATGAAAGGGGGAATCTGCAGAGGATAGAGAGTGAAAGAAAAAGAAAGTAAGTGATTGAGGAAGAAAGAGACTGTGTGAGAAGTGGAGAGAGAGAGAATTAAAGAGAGCATGTGGAAGTGGGTTCTGTAAATGATGCTCCTGCCAGACTGGCTTGGAAAGCCAGTGCAGGGAAAACCATTACAGTGATGGAGAGGGGAGACAAGGGGTCAAGGAGCAGGAGATGGAATAGACCAGGTCACACACACTCTGAGGTATGTGTGTGAGTGTGTGTGTGTATGAGGCAACATACAATTAGAAGATCCAGTGTTGAATATGGCACTGTCTGGCGTTGAATCTGGCTAACATATGGTCATATTTACCACACCCAAATAAAACTGGCAAAAACGTATGTGTGTTTGTGTGTGTGTGTGGTGAATAGACAAGCACCACAATACGCACACACACACACACACACACACATACACTCACACGCAAAATTTACATTCTTGCCTTGTAATATACTGTCCAGTAAATAGACACACACACACACACATAGAGAACCGTTAACGCTTCATTGGTCCACATTGTCCCCATCTTTGCCAGCCTGCCTCCCTACAAGAATGACCACTATAATTAGTCAACGGATGAAAGGAGAGGAAAAAAGAGGGGGGATAAAGAGATAGAAAGAAAACAAAAAAACAAAAAACCCACTCCTCCCCTCCCCTCTTCCCTTTGCACTTCACATTTCTCTCCCCTCCTCCCCCCTCTCTTCCCTTCATCTCCTCTCCTTTCCTCTCCTCGCTTCTTTACCTCTCCTCTCCTCCCTTCCTCTCTTCTCTGATCTGCAGTGCTGTGCTGCAGAAGCACTCTGTATCTGGAGTTATTTAAGCCAGCTTTTCGTGCATGTTTTATGTGATAATTACACCGTGTAAAGGGCTGACCCTCTTATGGAGGTGAACCCAACACACCAGATTAACCTCTGCACTGTACTTCCCCAAATACACACACACACACACACACCACTCGCACACACACCACTCGCACATGCGAGTGAATGTGTGTGCATGGCACTCATGCATCACACATACAAACATCCGCACGCACACACACACACACACACATACAGACCCTATGTTTTGTGTTGAGACTTTTGTTGGTGAGATGCTGTGTATGACTCAGAGCTCCTGGAGCTGGTGGAGCTCACAGGAATCAGAAACCCACTAAGAGACTATTGCCTGCCAGAAAAACACACACAGAGAGAGAGAGAGAGAGAGAGAGAGAGAGAGTCCACACTCATAGTTTACACCAGAACATGAGAGGTGTCAAATCACAGGTCACAGACTACAGAGGAAATATGCTTACTTAATGTAAGGTACGTGTGTATGTATGTGTGTGTGTGTGTGCTGTTTGTGTTTGTTGATGTGTCACCCTACGTGCATCTGACTGTGTGTGCATACACTAAATGTTTTTATTACTTTATCGAAATGTATAAATTTAATGCACCTGCTGTTGTTTTCTACCTTGATTCTGCTCTGATTCCTGTCTGTATGTTTGCATATCAGGGGTAAATGTCAGCTTGAGTGTATGTCTGGTTGTGTGTGTGTGTGTGTGTGTGTGTGTGTGTGTGTTACTCTGTGTATGACTGTGTGTTACTGTGTGCTACTGTGTGTGTGTGTGTGAGTGTGTGTGTTAGTGTTGCTTCTGCAGTGTTATTTGTATTCTTTTGCAAGACTGCAGCTCTGGATCTGGTCCTCAGACGTGTCTGCAGACTCCCAGTGGGGAACCAACACACTAATATCCCATCCTCAGCCCAAACAAACAAGCCCTCGCCTGCTAATTGCAGTGATTAGGAGATAAGGCAGCAGAGGCAGGGAAGCCATCTTAGCCCCTTCGGCTCTGACCTTTAAACAGGCAATAACCCAGGCAATAACACTGCAATTTCACCTTCTTGCCATTGCAGTGGCCAGCAGCTGTGGCACAGTGGAGCAGATTTAGGGCCACATTTGGTCCAGAACAGGGCATTACAGCCTGATCAAGCCCAGATCTGTTTCAGGGCAGGGGAGGTCATACGTTCTCCATTATAATGCAGGCTCTGACTGAAGTACAATGTGTGTGTGTGTGTGTACTGTATGTGTTTGTACATGTGCGTGTCGTGGGTTGTGTGTTTGTGATGTTGTATGTGTGTATATGTATGCGAGTATATTTGTACGAGGTGAGGAAGTAAAAAAAAAAAAATCACAGAGTTGCATGTTGTAACGTTGCTAAAGTGAGGTTGAATCTGCTAGACTCATGCAGATTATTAAACAAATCCATGAGTTTGCTGTTTAGGCTTGTTTAAAACTCATTGTGTATGTTTTGAAAGTCATTAAAAGTGCTCAGAGTATTTATTCGGACTGTTGCATTGCCTAGGCTTCTCATCTTCTTGCCTCCTCCAGCTAGCTTTCATTAGCTTCCTCATCTAAATGACTGGTTTAGCAAGCTAATGACTGCGTTTGGCTTGGTAGCTGGCCGTGGTCCTGAAATGCTCTCCACCGTCAAGCTCTCCTGGATAGTCATTGCAAACTTATGGAACTTCTTAAGGTAGTGGTGTAGCCTGCTCCAAGTGACACTGAGGTAGTGGTGTCACCTTTCCCCAAAGCTTCATTGAGGAAGTGATGTTAACACTCCTGTAAGCTGTAATGAGGAAATGACGCAGGCAGCTCATCGTGACCAAGTGACCGTGTATCCGCCAGCTCTGGAGCAGATGTGGCGCACATCCGGGGATAGATCAGGGGGGCGTATGCTACAGAGATGGAAGCCCACTGTCCACTTCAGCCCTCTGCAGCTCAGTATGAAATTAGGAGTAGAATTTATATGTGTGGGTGTGTATGTACATTTGAAAGTGTGTGTGAGGGTATGGAGCCTCTAGTGTGCAAGGGGATATCTCTGTCTCTCTCTCTCTCTCTCTCTCCTTGAGTTTTTATATGTGTGTGTGTTTTGAGAGAGGGAGACAGAGAGTGTGTCTATGTGAATGTATGTGCCTGTGTGAGTGAAAGAATGTGTGTGTGTGTGTGTGTATGTAAATATCTGTGTGTGTGTATGTAAGTGTCTGTGTGTGTTGTGTTGTGTGTGTGTGTGTGTGTGTGTATGTGTAAGTGTGTGTGTGTGTGTGTGTGTGTGTGTGTGTGTGTGTGTGTTGTGTGACGGATGATGATGGACCAGCTCCTCTCTGATTATCCTGCAATCAATAGAGCCTTCCTCCCTTCTCCGTAACATCAAACGACGGCCGCAATCGGCTCCACCAATCAGAGGCTCTCTTCTCACGTCTGGAGGTTCAGGGCTCCATTGTTGCACCCACTGGAGACAATTTGAGACGCACTGTACAATAGATCCACTCTCTGGTGAAGCCGCTTTACAATAGATCGGCTCTCTGGTGGAGCTGCTTTCATTGTTGCTTGATTTAGACCCACATACACCCAGTACAGTCCAGGACAATTCCCAGCCCACAGATGCTGGATTTATACTCCTGCATTGTCGCTATCCAACCAGGAAAAAATAAATAAGATCAGAGACAAGTATACAGTGAGATTTGTGTTTCTTTTTCTTATTTGTTTTTAAATGCTGATTTCAAATCTCAGATGAAATAAATGCAGAGAGCTAACACATGGATAGCTCTCTGCAGCTCTCACAAATAAAAGAACAGGAAAGACATACTGTACATCCTGGCCTGTTTTCCAAACAAAAAAAATAAGCAAGATGGGGTATCTGTACAAACCACTGTGTTGGTGCAAAAACATGAAAGATTTTGTGAACTGGGCCTATATGGTTCCACCATAGAGAGGTAGAGTTATACTGTAGACCTGTCTGCTCACAATAACTTACTTTCATTTTTGTTACAAAGACTTCTACAGGGAAGCCATACGGGAAAAAAAATTCATGCACACACTTGCGAACCGTGTGTGTGTGTGTGTGTGTCGGGCGGGGGGCAATGTGTATATGTGTGTGTGTGTGTGTGTGTGTGTGTGTGTGTGTGCGTGTGCATATTTGTGTGTGTCTGTGTGAGTGTGTGCGTGTGTGTGTATGTGTGTGTTAGCCAACGGCTGCACCACACTCTCTCTCGTTACTGCGCTGTTAGCAGTAACCTCTGGACGTAACCTGATGTGATCATTCACTTGCGTTGATGGATGGCAGTCAGCAGACATGCACAACAGACACACAATGAACACAATCCACCACAACCACCAGTTGGCAGCGTAATACCTGGCAACCACTGAGATGACCGACGCGGACCTATTCATTACACATGAGTGTTCCAGCTCCGATGAGATGTTTGTGTGTGTGTGTGTGTGTGTGGGTGTGTGTGGATGTGAGAGAGAAAGAGAGTGAGTGAGTGAACGAACAAGTGCTATTGATTTTCTTTTTCAATTATGTAGTGAAAGGTAAATCTAAGTCGGTGGCTTTTAAAAATGAATGGCAGAAACACAAACATGCAGCTGTAAGGCTGCAATTACACAAGGGCCTCTATTCCATCACCTCTCCTCCTCCTCTTCCTCCTCCTCCTCCTCTTCCTCCTCTTCAACCCCCGCCAGTCACAGCCCCGGCCCATTCCTGCCACAGACCTGTTGTTTGAGGGAGAAGGAAATGGGTTGCACTCTCTTTCATTGTGATATGTGTCATTGAAGGGTTATGCATCTGTATGTGTTGTGAGAGCTAGTGTGTATATGTGTGTGTATGTGTGTGTGTGTTTGAGCCTATTTAAGCTCTTGACTGGGTGCTATTAGTGTACTCACCTTATTGTCTGTGGGCATTTTTTTTTCTCCTTCCCTTTCCTTTTCTTTCACTCTCTCATCCCCCCCTTCCTGCCCTCCTCCTCCTCTCTCTTTTTATCCTTTTAGCTCTCTCTGTCTTTATGTTTTGCACTCTGTCTGCCTCTTTCCCTCTCCTCTCATTCTCTCTTTTTTCTCTCTCTCTCTCCCTCCTTCCCTTCTCTTCCTCCTTCTCTTCATGTGTTCCCTCTAGAGAAGTGTAGCCAGAGTGCCTATTGAGGTTCACTGTCACAGCGAAACTCACCACACAGGCACAGGGAGGCTTATGTAACACCACTTTGGAATTTTTTTTTCTTTAGAAATAAAACCCTCACACACACACACACACACACACACACAAAAGCACCCCCTAGCATAGCACCAGACTCTGATGCTTCACTTGTTTATATATATTTTTTATTTAGCTTAGAGAAAGTCCACATTGGCCTCACACGCTATAGCTTTATCCAGCTGGCATAGGGCCTGTGTTACGCAAGCTGAAATTCCCAAAAAACCGAGCAGCATTAGCAGCAATGCTAAACATGGTGTCAGGCCAAATGACTGTATGTGATCTGTTTACAATCACGAAGGATTTCCAAACATTATTAAACCCTCATTTCATGAGAAAACAATGATCTGGACGAGCCCAGGGACTATTCTCAGCATCAGCAGATGGATTGACGGATGTGGGGAGAGCGAGAGAAAGAGAGAGAGAGAGAGAGAGAGAGAGAAAGGGCACCGGGAGGTCACCCTCAGTTATGGTCACTGATCAGCAGGGTGCATGATGGGTTAATGGAGTGGTGTAACAGCAAACACAGGAATTACCTTGTGGGTGTTTTCTATGTGTGAATCGGATTAACAAAAGCTGTAGAATAGAGTGATTCTTATACATTGACAGATTAGTCAACAAATGGTCACAATTATCATCAAACATGTGAGAGAAAGGTAATCTAAACATTTCTTGTGAGGGTGTTTGCTATGCTCAGTTCAGTTCTGAGAGCAGATTTCATTGCACATTCACCCCCCCTACAAATCAAATCAAAACACAAGACAAGCTATTAACTTTGCCCATTTTATGGCCTATAAATGCCAGTGGCAGCCTGTGCTCTAGCCAAGACTAGCGAGATTCAGTCAGTGTGTGTTTATTTTACAACTCTCCTCTGAGGCCGCAGAGGAGGAGCACTGCCAGCAGGGGCCAGGCGATGGCGCTGTTCTCTGTGATCCTGCTGCTCCCGCCCGCCAGAGACCTCCATGGCAGAGGGAAAGAACACAGTGTGCGGCACGTGCTTCGATTCCAGGCCAGCATTTTCACCATGAGATTCCACAGCAGAACACAAGGTTTTTATTTATTTATTATTTTGTTTATTTACAGCAGAATTTACCAAGAACACACCATATGGTGGAGTAGCACAAAGGATCAAGGTAAAATGGTTTCTTTGACCAGTTTTATATAGAAAGGTCTTAAAGCATCTGTAGATTAGTAAAAGGTCTTTGTGTTTAGATGACTTCTCGAATATATATTGGCTGGGAATCTTTCCCTGATGAAGCTGTGTGCTATTAATACATTTATCAGAGAGATGGAGGGAGGGGGAGAGAGATAGAGAGAAGGAGAGAGAGGAGGTATGTCCTAAGGCCATTCAGATGGACTCCTCTGACCAATCAGATGTGAATCATAAAGTAATTTCCCTCTCAGTCAGCAGCAGGTGAACCTCAGTTCATGCGGGACCAGAGTGGGGGGGGGGGGGGGGGTGCAGAGGTGGAAGGGAAGAGGAGGAGAGGAAGAGAGGTGGAGACAAAGAGAGAGAGGTAGAGGGGGTAAAAAGAAGAGATGGGGAGATGGTTCATAGGAAAAGCACATGAAGTGGAGGTAGAGGGTCTTCCACATAGCACACCCAAGACCCAGGCAGATTGACCTGGGATCTGCTGCAAAGCATGGAAATACACAAGTGTGCACACACACACACTTAGTGTTTAAACATGTACATGCATTCAAGCACATACATACTCATGGAACACAAGCTTGCATACACACATACATTTGTTTGCATTTACAAATATGTGCACACACATCCCCCCCCAAAACACATATACACGCTCACACACACACATACCCAGGGAGCAGCACACTGCAGGGAGCAGTGAGGGGGGGAGGGACAGAGTACTGAGGTGAATGTGTGTATGTGTGTGTGTGTGTGTGTGTGTGTGTGTTTGAGGTGAATGTCCAGGAGAGCTTTAATGATGTTGACAGTGTGAAGGTGAACGGTGACCCCTGCGTGCGTGTGTGTGTGTGTGTGTGTGTGTGTGAACACAAATCTGTGTGTGAATGCATGTGTGTGCATGCACGGAACGGGAAGGTAATGTTTTGTGCATGAACGCTCTACTAGAGGGATTGTCTTTGGCTCTGGGAGGGAGCAATTTGCATGCTGATGCAACGGTGGTAAAGCCTGGTATACGTGTGTGTGTGTGTGTGTGTGTGTGTGTACAGTGGCTCACTACACACACACACACACACACACACACACACACAAAGTCAACCCATAGAATATCAACAGAGTGCAGAGCACGTGGGCTACATGGTGAGGCACATCAAAGGCAAATTACACCAAACTGCACAGGGTCTATGCATGCTATATATCCTTGGTATAAAAATCTGATGTCTACACCAATCTAACTGGCTTTTACACACACAGAGACACATCAACATTACTGTAACTTGAACCAGTACCATGAATTATCTGCGTGCACGCACACACACACACTCACACACACACTCACACACTCACACTCACACAGTCACACACACACACACACACTCACACTCAAGGGTTAAGTATGCAGATCTATCTTGAAGTCCAGCTGGCCCACAAAAACTGTACAGGCTACAGACAGACACCATCTGAGGAACACATACACCATAAACTGCAGACAGGGACACCTGCCATATACACACACACACACACACACACACACACACACACACACACACACACACAGATAGAGAGAGAGCAGAACAAGAGTGACAGTGAGAGTAGGAAAGACTTGAGAAAGAGAGAGAGAGATGCAACCACACAGAGCAGGAAAGCAAGATAGAGATACACACACACATATGCACTCACACACAGACTCACAGAGGGCGTGCTTCCTCATGAAGGTCAAATAGAGGACGGTGCAGTATGGTATAAATAGAAACAAGGGCCTCAGTCTGAGAGGAATGACATGGCAGCATGCAGAGAATGGGAGCAAAGAGAAAGGAGAGAGAGAGAGAGGGAACAAAGAGGAGAGAGAGAGAGGGAGAGAGAGGGAGGAGGTAAAAGATGACAGGAGGGAGGGAGAGTTACAGGGAGAGCAGAGAGAAAAAGGCAGAGAGAGCAAGTGAAATAGTTGGGAGAGAGGGACAGAGAAAAATGAGAGAGGAAGAGAGAGGTAACAAGAAGGGGAAAGAGGGAGAACAGATTGTCTGGTGAAACCCCAGAAATAGCCTCACAGCTAAGGTTTCCAGCCTCAGACGACAGACGGTCGCATACCATTATCTGACCAAACACACAAACACGTACACACACGCGCACACACACACACACACACACAAAAACAGAAACAGGTTTGAGGCAGGAAGAGAATATCCTCTTTCTTCATTGCAGACACGTGTCGATACCCACCCATTTTTAGCATAGGTTCTTGACGTATGGAAGCGAGACGGATGTCCATGCCTGGAGATTTTCATACCGCTGGCTCAAAGTAAGCAGCTCAGTCGACACACTGACAGGAAGGCAGTCTTTCGGATGGGGATGGCTAGTTGGTGACTGTATGGTGTACCTTCTTGTTTGTGTAAGAGTGTAAATATTTGTTGTGTATGCATAAGTGTGTGTAAGGAAGTGCAGAAAAAAAGGAACAGTTTTGTTATGTGAGTGTGTAAACCGTTGTTTTAGTTTATCACCTGGCAGAAAGACATGGAAGCAGGTTGACCTGAATGAGTGTATGTGTGTGACAAACTGTTCTCAACATGAAAAGAGTGTTTAAACATTTATACGCGCGTACTCTACCCATGTGCTGCATAGGCATTGCAAAGGCACTTGCTGATCAGGAGCTGTTCTTTGCCTGGTGCTGAAACACACACACCCACGTATGCACACACACACACACACATGCACACACACACACACACACACACAATAGCCCAGAAGCACTTAACATGCATACACATACACATATGTATGGGATATAAACACTAAAAACATCACCTATTGTAGTTTACCGACACCTTTGGTTCCCCTGTATTTCCACCCATTTCAAACAGGCAAATGCATCAGTGTCCATTAGTGGGTGTTTGTTCAGACACACGTCCTCTGAAGCTGCAGCGGCAGCAGTAGGAGGTTGGAGGCTGAACTGATCCTCGCCTAGTCTCAGACATCTGGCCACACAGCTGTTGATGTTGCTGCTGGTTCTGGACCAAGTTCTGCTTAACCCTGTCCTCAGAGCCCCAGCGCAGACATGCTCAGAAGGTCTCTGCATTTATCCATATCCAGGCTGAATATATGTATACAGACTAATATGCAAAGTAATGATAAAGGTTTTGGAATGTTACTATGAATATTTTTGGAGTGACATAATATTTTTAGTGCTCGTTGATACAGAACCATGCACACAAAGAATCACAACTGTCCTTCAACAACAGTCCTTCAAAATGTACATACAAATATAAGAACATTTCCACACATTTATGTTTACAGTGATGTTATATTAATCCAAAACGACATATGCACCCCACTCACACTCAACACTTTCCTACTGGGTTAACCATGATGGTTGATGCAATTATTGTGAAAGTCCTCCGCGGTAGACCATTTCTCATGTTGAAGAACATCTCTAGTCCTCAGAAATTAAGAGATCAATAAGGTCTAAATAATGACAGATATGCTCAGGAATGACTAATGGTCACTAAAGCTGATTGGGATCAATTCCTTAAAAATGATGCTGAAATCTATGCCACTTCCATAGTAATGGATGTGATCTAAGCTATAACTTCTCCTTGTGTAAGGGAGAATGTTATGTGATGTGAAAAATATTCTCTTTATTGGAATTAAAAAAAAAAAATCAAACAGAAAACTTCAGTTAATTATGTTCTGCAGTCACAGACTGTCAGATAAATCGTGAACTTAGGCACTTTGCTTGAAATGTGTTTCTTGCAATAACAAAAAAAAAAAAAAAAAGAGCAAATCCACTTATACATTTCATAGTCATTACATCGCAGGGCAATTTCATTAAAAATTATTTGAACTTAGAAACTTCTCCATGAAGTCTTCCCACTCTCAGATATATATACATAAGTCTGCAGCGTGTCCACTGTGCTTTCCCCTCCTGTAATTGTGATACATAAATCATCTGTGTTCTCTGAGGGAAAAAGCAATGCCATGCCTGTTGTAATCAAGCGGCTTTGTCACCCTATTATTTGCTTTTTTCATAAGTAAATAATCAGAGAAATAAAATTAGGCAATTTAAACCACTGATTACAGCGCCGCATGTATTTCCAGTGCATACATAAATACTAAGTCTCTTTTAGTAAGACACTGTACTGCATACATGCTCACCATATGGCTGAGCTGGTTAAACCGCATCAGGAATTACATTCTTGGTGAGGTGTCTCTTTCCCCCTATGTGCAAAAGCAGATATACTGTATGTCCCTCTCACTTAAAATACACTTGTAGTCTACATAAATAGACTAAATACAAAAAACAGCCATATTTCTTCTTTATGTTGAGACCATAGATTTGACAAAGTTATGGTATATACCACATAAAAAACTAAAATCTATGAGTTTTACAGACTTATTTCAGTGTTACTGGTGGGTAGTTGTTAGTGTGATATGAAAGGAATACTTTATGTGGAGTACCATAAAACAATCATCACGTATAACATAATAGGCATCTATATCAACTCATGTTTTTTTCACCTTTAGTTTCTACTTAACAAAGAAATTGTTTGTCTGCGGGCAAATGCTGTCTTAGCTCTCTCATGAGTGTCAGAGTTGAAATCTCCTAGAAGGTTAAACACAATGAATAAAACTACAAAACAAACGTGTTTCCATAGGAACGTGTGTAATTATGACAATTAGCCAAGCATGACCATCCACTTCCTTTAAAGTGTACAAATCATCTTTTTAGGCTTGGACTGTGACTTCCAGCTCTTCTCTTTTTTGGAGGAAAATGGGCAAATTTTTCATCATATTTATTTCAAATGTTTTGGTTTAGATTTTAAAAATGGGTTGACAAAGGCGATCTTCACAGGGATTAGCATTTGACTAATTTTGTTCCCCCTACTGATGAATATGTATGAGGCTTTGTCATTAAACTGTCGTAAACCGCAATATATATTTTTTTCCAGCCTGTGATACTGACCTCTCCAAATCACTAGTGCTCCCAATCACAGATGATGCATAATTCAGCACGGAAGTTGATTGTCTTTCAAACATTAGCCAGTCAAAGGAATCAAAAGAGGTACACAATGATACTAATCTTTACATATTTACATTTCATATTTACTTGCCATGAAAAAAAAATCAGTTTCACAAAAACAGTGAAAAAAAAAATTATTAAAAGCCTGAAGGGAAAAAAAAACACAGCAATGTCTGTAAACGTTGTCAAACATTGGGACACTTTCAGATATGAGGTGCCATCTTGAACAAGCCCAGAAACTGTTTTAAATGAGAGTGTGGATGGATCAGATTCTTCCTGTACAGTCTTATACCACTAGCATCTCTAATGAAATGATTGGACCGTGTGATGTTAATGGTCTAATCCAGGCACGGGTAGAAAATAAGACCAGATGGCAGAGATTTTATTATTGAGGATTTTTTAATGGGACGTTTTATTCCTCCAGAAAGAAATGGCAAGTGGGTAAATTGAGCAAAGGCTGTTTGCCTAGTTTGTCAATCATAATGAACACACAAAGCACACAGGCACATTTTTGCAAACCTAAACACACACTCTCTCTCTCTCTCACTCAGACACACACACACACACACACACACACACACACACACACACACACACACGTTTAAAGACATTTTCAAATTGACAAAAACAAAGCAACATACATGCACACATATACATGTATGTATGCTCATAAACATAAAACGCATACTCTCTCTCTCTCTCACACACACACACTTCTCCTTTAAATTCATGATGCCCCTCAGCTCCAGTGTGTGGTCGTAGGAGAGCGGCGGGGTCAAGACAGTGGAGCGGAGCGGAGAGAGGGGCGGGACATCACCTGTCAGCATCCCCTGCCTCGCTGCGGCGGAGTCAAGAATACTAAACGTCTGGACACCACGGGAAAGCCATCTCCAGTCCCTTTCCGTCTGACAGAATCCACCGCACCCACCACAACACACACACACACACACACACACACACCGCTTTCCATTCTCGGACAGGAGGAAGAAATATGTCGCTATATGACTTGGGAACGCCATGCGTGTGTCACAGTAGCCATTTTCCGACAGTGACAGACAACACCACTGGTGCATTGCATCATTTCCTCTGAAAAAAAATGTTTTAATGGAGGCAGTAGCTGGGTGTGGACACTGATGCTATAAAAAAGACTTTGAAAAAAGAATGCCAACCTGCACAATAAATTTAACCAGTTTTGCCAGCAACTGTAGATGATACAGACCATTTTCAGATAGACAGTGTTTGCATAATGTGATGGGATACGTGCCTTACTTTATCTCTAGCTCTCTCTAGCTCACTATCTCTCCTTTGTTTAAAGCTAATTTCAGGCATTGTAATGTAGTATTGATGGGCCAAGAATAATAACCACTCTTCTCCTGGTGATCAAGACTTAAATGCTTGTTTTATAATTGAGGACGTATTGATTTTACACTGCTGAATTACTGGAAAGATTATAAACAACTTTGAAGCTGACTGTTAAATGTTTAAACTTTTTAAAATTAACGCAGGTGGATTGTACAGTTGTGAGAGATCTACTAGAGGTTAGTTATTTCATGACACTGATGGAGATTACAGAGAGGAGTGATGTTCAGGGAAAAAAAATCCCCCCACGCATATTTTTTTTTTATTATCGTTCTGAGTGTCCTCAATGGCGTAATGCTCCACTCTGCCATCTTAAGGTTGAGGAGAGTGCAGATATGGAGATATGTGTGTTTAATTGAAAGCCATTATCATAATGCACTTCACTCTATGCATTATTCCCACCTAAATGGGGCTTGTGTGAATCAACTACATTCATAGGCCTCTGAGCTCATTGCAAATCAGGGTCAAAAAAAACAAACAAAAAAAAAACCCTCAAGGAGATCTTTGGTTTAAATCATAGTCGAGCATTGCAGGCACTGCAAAAGTGGGCTCATTCCTACCATCTGTCTTCTTGTTGTTTGGGACACAGTTAGAAGGAGCTAAAAGCCTGGCTGTGTGACTGTTATGTAGAGAAACCATCATGCTGTCTGAGCCAAGGACCACGTGGTCGGTCAAGTTGTGCCTAAAAATGAGCCGCAGGAGGAGGGGGTGTTTTGGAGTGAGGGGTGACTGTGAGAAGGTGAAGTCAATGGAAGGGAAGGGAAGGAAGGTGCTCAGTCAAGCTGAGACACAGACCCTAAACACCATTTCCCCTCAGGAGGAGCCAGACTTTCTTGTTTCACCTTCTCCTCTGCCTCCATTTCTAGGAGCAACAAGAGATGGAGGGATAGAGATAGAGAGACAAAGGCAGAGAAAGGATGGGCAAAAAGAGAGAACAAAAAGCAGGGAGAGAGAGAGAGAAGGTCAGTGGCAAAAAGAGGCCGGAGGAGAGAAAAACAGAGAAGCCAGAGGGGGAAATGTAGAGAGAGAGAAAGAGAGTGATGATCTGATAAGAGGGATGTTGTGTCATGAGGGGTGTTTGTGAGATGAGACGACACCCCACCTTCTCTTTCCTGTGGTTCCCATTCGCTCAAGTTTTTCTCTCTCATACACTCACACACACACACACACACACACACACACACACACGGTTCCTCCGTTTTTTGGAGGTGTGTGCTAAAGATTTGCACCCTTGATCTCAGTGTAATTGCCATCTCCAGGCTCTCTCTCACTCTCTCTTTGCTCCCTTCCCTCTCCCCCACTGTCTCTCTTTCTCTCTGTCACACACACACACACACACACACACTTTCCCAGCACCCCCTCTTTGTGCACACTGCACCATCCTGTTCTCCCCTTCTCACTGAAAGCTTGTGCACCCTCTCCTGAAGTGGAGCCCTCTATGGAATCAACAGCCACACTTTCGCCTGTTCATTTCAGCAGGAAAATATCAAGATGTTTGAACCTTGCCCTGCACTTGATTTGCAGGTAGAGCAATCACGCAATCACACACACACACACACACACACATACACCCACCCACCCACACAGACATTGTGTGCCATACACCGCTGATATAAGTGACACCATTATGTATGTCAGGCATGCAAAGTAAGAAACGGTCTTATATCTATCACCATGCAAGCGGAAAAAGGCTGTGAATTAAGCACGCCTGGGTATGGAGTGGAGTGGACCCTGAAAAATTATGAAGGGCTAGTTTGCCAGATATGGATTGAGCTGAGCCCTGGGCTAGAAGAGTGTTTCAATCTCCATAAAAAGAAAAAAAAAACACTTCTCAGTCTAGGACTAGGCTCACTTTACTTTGTGTCCACAACTGTAGTCCTATTGCATTTAGAATCTGTACAAAATGGTGACACCTTTTTGTACAGATTTGCATTTGCATTTGCATTTTATTCCCTCTCTCTTTCGTCACACAAACACACACATATTTTAAGCAAAATGCTGGAGTATGCTTTGGAGGCTCATAGCAGAGGTCTGTCTAGGTGTGGAGCAGACTGACCTGATGCCTGGGGGTGTTGAGTAGATTATGGGGGAAAGCTGCTGACAGAGAAGCCCTGTGATCCCTCAGTCCTGACACACGAAGCCCTGTCTGTCTGTCACTGAGATGGTGTGGGAGACCAACTATTTAATATGATATTGGTACACAAGAAAGCAAGAAAACACTGCATTCAGATAAAATCCACACTTTATCTGACCAGATCTCAGTAAATGAAAAGAATAAAGCATATTCACACAAATAATAGGTGTGTGTGGCAGCATTTATTGTACAAGAAATATGACAGGCCTACAGGTACATGCTAAATATATTGGCAATAAAATGATTTTGGTTTTGAACCTTTATTTTCCAAGATGAAGATAACTCAGTCATTGTCATCACAATCAGTAAACATATAAATCATTGAATAGTTCCATGGGCAACCTTTTCTTACAATAAATACAATGAAAACCTCAAAACATGCTATATTCTCATGCTAAGAGGCTAATGCTAACATTCATATAAGGGCATGACGGTTAGCCCAGGTTACCTATGGGATGCTGCTGTGTATATGCATAGGAGCTTTTGGCCCTCATAGTTATTCCGAAAGACATGCAGGGATGAGAGACACTGCCCAGTCGTCTGGGAAGAAGAGAGGGTGGGAGAATTAGTAAAACGTGGAAACAGCAAATGTCGAAGGATTACTGCACTGTAAAGAACGTGTGGCAAATGGTGGCGCACACTGCAAACAGCTTCGTTGAGGAAGAGGAGGAGGCAGAGAAGATGGCTAATGCACATGAGCGAACCTAACAAGGAGGCATGCCGGGGGAGGGGAGAGGAAGAGAGAGAGAGAGAGAAAGAGAGAGAGAGCGAGAGAAAGAGAGAGAGAGAGAAAGAGATGAGGGGAGGAAAGAGGATAGGGAGGGTGAGAGAGAAAAGAAAATGACAGAGAGAGAGAGACAGAGCGGGGGTTGGGGGAGTTGGGGTAAAGCTAGGGGGAGGGAGAGAGAGGAGCATCCTCTGAACTGCTTCCACATGCTGTCTTGGCATTCGTTGAAATTCTGTCTCTGTCTCATTTTTTCCTCATTTCACAAAGAGGGGATCTACCTCTCTGACTGTGATTAAAACACACATACACACACAAACACAGACACACACACATACACATTGAAATGCACACACTAAAACACACACACAAAGCGTTTGTTAGGTAATGAATTTCATTATAAAATTTTGGAAGACGGCTAAATTATTTTTGGGACATATTACACACAACCTTGAAGTACACACACACACACACACACATACAGAGAACAGTCACACAAAGGCAACAAAATGCCCCTACAGAGATACCCACACAGCACAAAATGACTTTTTGTTATCTTTGGCTTCTCCGAGGGATTTGTGAGCGTGTGTGTGTGTGTGTGTGTGTGTGTGTCTATCCAAATCGAGAGACTTAGAATTATGAAGAGACATCATTTTCATGGCAAATCCAAACCTCTGTGACAGGCAAAGGAGATGGAGGAGAGGGGTGGAGGGGGAGGTGTAGGTGGAGGCTCTCCCAGATTCACCCCCACCGCACCTCATCCCACACCCCAGAAGCAGCGTTCTTTCCCAGGCTAAATATATCCGCCTGAGCCCATCCACCCTGATTGAGGTAAAGAGTGTGGATGCTGCTGGCAGCTGCTATGGCCGCTGCTCCTTCTCCAGCAGTAGACATTAGGAATCACACCATTTCTGTATCCATAACTACAACTCATACACCACACACACACACACACATGCAAGATGCCATCAGTCTTGTAGAAAGAACCCTCATACACTCAAATGAACAAACACTTCTGCATCATTTTCATGTCAAATCTACCAAAACCCATACACACCTGAACAAATCTAAAAACCTTGTGCACACACACACACACACACACACACACACTGACCCATGTTCCCCAAGGCATCCTTCAGCTCTAGCCCTCCACCATGTCGCCTCGAGGCCCTCAGCACCCTGCCCAAAGAAATCACCTCTGCTTCAGTGGACACGAGGTACAGGCTGGCAGAAAGAGAGGGAGAGGGGGGGAATGGAGAGAGAGAGGGAGTGAAAGTAAGAGAAAGAGAGGGAGAGAAAGAGAGAGGGGGGAGACAGAACGAGGGAGAGAGAGGAGGAGAGACAAAGAGGGAGAGAGAGAGAAAGAGAGAGGGGGGAGAGAGAGGAAAGGAAGAGAAAGGGGAGAGGAGGGTTGAGAAAAAGAAAGGAGGGGAAAGAGAGCAAGAGAAAACACACAGAGACATACAGATTGAAATGGGAGAAAGGGATCGAGGGAAAGAGAGAGCAAAAAACAGAAGGAAACAGAGAGATTCTGTGAGAGACAGAGAGACAGAGAGAGAGACTCCCTACACATTCATCCCACCTCTCCCTCTTGCAGATGAAAAAAAGGTGCACAATCAACAAAGCAACATTCAATATCAGCCATGGCAAAGAGGTACACACGTGCCTGGATTACACCACGGTACCAATGATGTAGGGCAACGCTGGGAAACACAAGCCTCCCTTATTGCTCTCTGTGTCTGTGTGTGTGTGTGTGTGTGGGGGGGGGGGTTGTTTCTTCCATCTCTGAAAATGCAATTCCACTACACATCAGTCTTAGAGGGCTACTGCATGTGCTGAACTGAATTCAGAGCTTGTAAGGGGCTGCTGTTTAAATCAGAAACAGCCCATTAAACATTGGTAGCGTGGTGTAGCATGGCTCTGTGTATTACTTTTCCTTTGCTTTGTTTTTGTGGAGTGTAAAAACCCTGCTGTTTTGGGGCCTTGGACAGAGAATGAAATGCTTGCGCTGTCATTGCACACAGCATGCATGAGTGACTCTGCTGCTGCTGCACACACACACACACACACACACACTTGTGCACATGCGTACATACACACACACATGCACACAGACAGACACACGCTTGCACCTCACTGCGCCATGCTGTCCTCCCACCATTACACAGTGCTCTGTGCAGCATCGGAAAATGGCTGCCCTCCATCGGCTGATGTCACAGGGGGAAGCAGACACACAGACACAGGAAGAGGAAGTCTGTACAGAACACGAGTGGTGGGGGAGTGGAGAAAGATGGAGGGAAGAAAAACTGTGTGTGAGAGAGAGAAGGATTGAGTGATAAAGAGAGGGGAGAGAGAAAGAGTGAGAGGGAGAAATGACAGAAAGAGAGAGTGGGTGAGAGGAGGAGGGTGTGTGTGTGGGGGCGGGGGAGGGGGAGGGGGGCAGTTGTTCAAAGCACAGTGGTACCTCTTTATTGCAGATGTTTGCAGATTAAGATTAGGAGTCGCGGTGGCTTTCGATCTCAGCCGCCTGGCACTTTTGTTATTAATAGTGGCTTTTTAATCAGCCTCTGTCCCAGGACACAGAACCACCACAGCCTAGCTCAGCACAGTACAGTCTACACACACACACACACACACTCACATGCACACACACACACACACACATGCCCTATCCAGAGAGAGGGGACAGGGGTGGCAAGGGATGGAGGAATGTTGAGAGCGAGAGAAAGAAAGGATAAGAGAGAAAGGGAGGAAAGTAAGGAGAGAATGGATAGGGAGGGATAGATGGATGATGGAAAGAGAGAAATTATGAGAATAAACAAGTCTGGATGAGAGAGACAGAGAGAGAGATACAGAGAAAATGAGGATGAGAGGGACAGAGAGGTAGAGAGCAAGAGACAGAGGCAGGGAGAAAGAGAGAATGAGACTGTGAGGTAGAGAGGTTGGGAGAAAGAGAGGGGGAGAGAGAGAACGCCTCTGGATATGAGGATTCTGGCTTGTGAGGGGGATGGGAGCAGTCATGCATGCATGCATGCATGCGTGCGTGCGTGTGTGCATGCGTGTGTAAGTGTGTATCCCAGTGGATGTGTGTGCAGTATAGCTCCGTCACTATGAAATCTTCAACATTAGTGTCCTCACATCACAATGGCTGCATACAGATACAGAGACAGACACACACACACACACACACACACACACACACACACACACACACACACACAGAGAGAGAGAGAGAGAGAGAGAGGGAGAGAGAGAGTGGCTCGGAGGCAGCCTCATTGATTTCAACACCCCAGCCACGGCTGTATTATTTAAATGTTAAAATGTCAATGTTAGTAATCAGGGCCCGATTAAAGTGACAGCACCAGGGCTGGACCTCTGAATGCAGCTGAATTATTAAAGCATCACGTTATTAAAGCATCACGTAGGTGGCGGGACAGCAACCAACCCCCACCCCCCGTCCCTCCCCCACCTCAACTGTGTGTCATCCCAACCCCCCCCCCCGCAAAAAAGGGGGCCGATAAAGAGGCAGCCCGGAACGCGGAGGTGCTGGCCGAGGGCTTTTTTGACAGAAATCGACAGTGACTTCCTCTCTACCCCAGCCTGAACCGGTTTGAGCCTGACTGCAGGAGCACTGCAGCTGCCTGGCAATTTCCACAATAATCTTCTACAGCTCCAGCTTCTGCTCACTACACACCACACCCCCAACCACCCCACACACACACACACACACTTACACACACACACACACACACACACACACTGCCACCCCCTCCCAAACGCTCATGCTTGGGCTCAGCCCCACCTACACAAATTCACAGTTCCCTCCCCCCATCCACACACACACACACACACACACATCCACACTCACACAGCCCACTGCAGGCAACAGAATACCCCCCTCTAATCCACACACACACTGATACCCACCTTTCCCCCTCCCCTCTTTTAGCATCAATCATATGGAGCTGCTCCTCTATCTGCTGAATCAGTACTACCCCATGGACTTCTGGAGATGACTGAACATGCAGATAAGCGATCACACACACACACACACTGATGAGAGAGAGAGAGAGGGGATGGGGTGGGTGGTGAGAAAGAGTGAGTGTGTGAGAAATGGGTGGAAAAGTAGTCAAAGAGTGAAGGAGAAAAAAAAGAGACAAGATGAGAATGAGAGTGTGAGAATAGCTGATATTAAATTATAAGCACTCTTCGAGAAAAAAATTAATTATCAGTTGTCACATAAGGAACTGTTTATTGAATTAAGCGAAGGATGAAAAACATCATTGTCATATTAGTTTCATCTTAACATAAAGCACTATAAGGAGGTAAATTAAATTAATTACATACATTAACATTAATATTAATTAATTATATAAACACGGTAAGGAGGTGTATATATATAACATGTAGTATACTTATAGCCTAAAACATAGTATATTTACTTATAAATGGCATCCCACACTATATATATCAGAGGTAATACTGAAAGGAGATCATATTCCACTTTGCTCATCACCAAATATCACCACCTGCAGTCACAAGAATATCACCAAACACAGTCTCCAGACAGCAAAGAGTGCTTGCCATTTTTGGTTATACATACAAGAGACTGGTGTAAACAATAGTAACAAATGTTTTTGTCTCTCTTTCTCTCTATGCCTTTTCTGCTTTTCCCTCTTTCAATTCAATTCAGTTCAACCTCTCCTCTCTTTTTCTATCTCCACCCTTCCCCCTCTCTTGTTAACTCGGCAGGGAACCACAGCTCATTACAATGCACTATTTTGTGGGCTTACCAGGCTTTAGGATCGATAGCCGGCGCTGATAAAATTCTGACCTCTTTAATGGATTCACGGTGTCAGTCACGGCGGGCCGGGCAGTGTGGGGAAGTAGAGATGAGATGACCCTCCCCCACCCTCTCTCTTCCTCCCCCTCCTCTCCACCAGCTAACACACCATTTTTATACTACTATGAAAGGCATATGGCAGGCTATGTTATTAAACATTTGTCTTAAGAATTCTGTATGTCAAAACAATTAAAAAAACATAATCAAAGCTGTGTGTGAGTGTGTGTGTGAGAGAGTGTGTGTGTGTATGTTTGTGTGGGTGTAAGTTCACACAATATACAAATTATACCATTTATAGAACATGCCAGCTATTTACAAAGAGAAGGGTAAACACAATAAGCTGTTGAAGTCTTAGAGTTTGATTACATGTCACAAAAGATAACCTCCCTTTGTCCCAGAAAATATATACAGCCTAAAAATATTTTGGACACAAAAGGCATTTATCTTTTGATGGGATCCAATCATATAATAGTCTATAAATATTTGTTTAATGAGACAGAATAATATTTCAATCAGTCTGTACGGTTTAGAAAAAGAAAGATCCAACAAATCTGTAGCATGAGAGCAAAATAGAGACTGCAAACACACAAGAGAGAGTGCATGAAAGAAAAATCTACGTCTCTTTTTTTCTTTCTTTCTTTCTTTTTTTTTGATGCTTTTCATATCATCACAAATGCCATTTTTGCCAGGCACAAAGAAATGTGGCTGACTGGAAGTGAACAATGTGCACTCTAATTAAATGGAAACTCTTCAGGGAGATGGGGAAATGTAGTGTTAACAACCTTATGCCTATGCTAATCACTCAGAGTTATGCACGAGACTAATTATAAACTTGTATTAAAAGCTGGCCTTGTACCACCAGAGAGATGGCAAGACTGGGGAGGCCCCAGTTCAAGGCTGATGTCTTTATACTGCTGGAAGCCTTTCCTGGATTAAATCAGTTTGTTCTCACATTTGGCCCAAATCACTAAGAACACAATGCACACATCCAGTCATTCATGAGCATAAATGACTACATTTTTGTGTGTAGGCCCATGACCTGTCATAGATTTTGACTCATTTAAAAGTGTTTTTTGACAATTCTCTTTTGAGTCACTGTTAAAGGACTTTTGACTAAACAACAAACAGCAAACAAACATGTGTAAATATACATATGTAAATACCAGCGCAATTTTTAAAACAGTGCTAATCAGACATCACAACTCTGTTCTGATCAAGAATCTGTTCTGAGACCGTGTGAATTTCTGTAAATTGTGATATAAAGCCTAAACGTGTGGCATAGCATCGTCTCACTCAAAACCATTCAGATTCAAATCTGCCATGTTCCCTCCACACTCCACATTTTCTTTGGTGATGTGTTACATGACCATAGCAGCTCACGCTGTACTAAATGCAGATGTTTCCCTGCTAGCACACCAGTGGCAAGTTTATGAGGTGAGGTGCGAGACAGCCTACTGTACAATCAGTAGCTGACTGCATCTGTGCTGTGCTTGAACAGGGGCACTGGAGTGACTGACAGCAGCTTGAACAGAGAGACAGAAGCAGCGGCAGAAGAAGCAGCATATTCTCAGGACTCTCTCCCTGCCAGGACCCAGAATAGATTTCTCATTCCATTAGGGTTATCAAGTCTTTGTAGACAGCTTTAATTAGATGTAAATTGTGTGAGTGAGGACCCCGAACGCAGTGCGTGTATGAATGTGTTTGGGGTGTGTGTGTGTGGAAGGGGGAGGGAAGTGAGAACAATTATAACACACACACACACGGCACGGTTTGAGGGAGGCTGGGGAACAGTCAAGAGGTCAAGTGGCAGTCCGACAGTAAACAATGGAAACACAAAGGGTTTTGGCACACTGTTTGGCATTAGCCGTGAACCTGTGTAGCTTTGTAAAGCATGAACAAAACATAGCTGAAAGCAATTATTGTCTTCAGTATCACTGGTATAATCATTACCATTAGCAATGGCCGTCGCAATCACCACCACTGCTAAGAGGATGCTAAGTGAGTGGCTTTAAAAAAGCCATTTGAGTTCATGTAGCTGTGCTATAACCATAGCAAAGAAAAAGCAGAGGGTATTTGCACAAGTGTGTGTATATGTGTGTGTGTGTGTGTGTGCATTCACAGAGTTTTGACAGTGGCAAGATTTCTTTTTTTGTGCTGACGCTGGGGTCCTCTCAGGCTGCAAGTGATAACGATGTGGCTGCTGTCGTTGCCCATCTTTCAGGAGGGCCTATTATCGGCGGGTCTGGGTGCTTTCTCCACCAACCACCTCCCCATTATTACCTTTAAGTGGCTGTGTGTTAGCAGGGATATTGCATCTAAGAGAAACACACACACACTCCCCCTTGGGTTTGAATGGGGGTCTCACTCTGACAATGCACTTGACACTTTCTACTGGCTCTTCTGACACACACACACACACACACACAAAAAGTATGCTACCAACTATTCAAAAACTTTGAGGGGGTGTAAGACACCAGAGGCCCCATAGGGATGTCAAAGTTAATGCCTGTGATGTTTACAAATTGGCCTGTGAATTAACGTGAGCAACTGGGAGAAGTCAATTGGGTCCTTTGTCTGGATTGCTGGGAGTGGAGCTGAACGAAGCGTGGCGCCTCTTGTGTTGGCTCTTTCTTTCTCTTTCTTTTTCTTTCTTTCTTTCTCTCTCTTTTTTTAAAACTTTTTTTCAGACACTTGTTCCAGTAATTGGCTGTGGCCCTGGCGCCGGAATTCTCAAGCTCCCTGGCTGTGCAGTGAATACCCACTGGCAACAGGCTGGCACGCGGGCTGGATCACGGGCGCGAGGGAGCGGAGTGAATCTCAGATACGAATGACATTCCCCGCAAAGAAAATCACAGACACATAGAGAACGGCATGCTGCTCCTCCCCTGCTCACAGAGCCGCGGGGGTCTGTGGTATAACCTGTAGTTATGCATGGCTGAACGAAATCTGCCATAACAAAATAGCAGGCGGATTGCAAAGGAAAGATTTGCACGATTGTGAACACACACACACACACTCACACACACACAAATATTCTCCCTCATACACAATAGCTCTTACACACACAGACACACACATCCACAAATTCAGAAAAGGCCCTCACACACCTCAACCTCTTTCATGTAAAGATCTATGTATCATTATCCATGATTACCTATTTCAATTCTGGGTCCACCTGCCATACATACAGATGAGAGCTAGGATGAAAATTGAGGTGCTTCAACACATTTAGCCCATGCTGCATTTCACCTGAGATTGGGCAAAATGGCACTATCCACTGGAGTATAGCAACGTGGCGTGGTGATTGCGGGCTGTGTGCTTTGCCTATGCGGCAGGTACGCGTTGGGCCAAACTCCACTCAAAATCCATTCAGCACTTTTTATCCCCCTGAGCCGGAGGGGGGGGGGGGTTGCTGTAGTAGTGTGTCTGTGTGTGTATGTGTGTTTTTGGAGGAGGGAACATGGGTGTGAGGTTTTGGGGGGGGGGAGGGGCTTTGGGGGGGCGGGGGTGGGTTTGCAAGGTTGTTCGACATACCAAATCATTTTCACCTCAAGCTGCTTGCCAGTGGGGCAGTGGCGTGAACCTTGCACAGGTAACACCGGAGCTGGGCTGCATCTGTTCCTGAACAGCCTGCCAGCTGCCATTGAAGGGAGGGAGGGATGGAGAACTCACAGATTCAGGAGAGGAAAGATGGATGAAAACAGCCACAGGGAGGGAGAGGAACACACAAAGAGACAGGGATGTATGTGCCAGGGTCAGATCTGTTTTGGAGATGGAGCGGACAGTTATAATATGAAGGATAACATCCGAGGTACACGCACAGCTAGGCTAGCTGGTATCCGTTACACATGCTAAACAAGTTTGTCAAATACTGATGAGTTGCTTGATAATTGGGTAGGAAAAGAGAGTGGTGTGTATATTATCTAATTGTGGTGTGTGTACTCTAATTGTGGGTGCATGCCAGAACCTGCAAAGACATAGTTGTCCACTGTAATAATCCAACCACTATGCTCCACAAAACATACTGTTGCCAGGTTTTACATGACAGAGAAGGCCTGTGTGTGTGTGTGTGTGTATGTGTGTGTACGTGCACACCTTACATTTTACATTTGGATGTGTGTGTGTGTGTGTGTGTAAATACATTCAGCACAGACAAAGTGTGTGTGTGTGTGTATGTGTGAGATGGATTGGGTAAATAATGTAGCTTACAAGTTAGGTTGTATGGGCAACCTTGAGCACATAAGTATGTAGTATCAGCATATGTGTCTGTACATGTGTGTGTCTACAGATGTGTATGTGTGTGTTTTATAGTCTATATGTATCCATTTCCTACAGTCTCTTGGTCAACAAGCTGTGCAGTGTCCCTCACATTTATTGACACTCCTAAAAAATCCATTCTTACGGAAGGGCTTAAAATGACCTTTTGCTTTCATTACTTATCAAGAAGAAGCTCTCCTCAGTCTAGCTTTCTTTCCCCACAAGGTTGAAATTTCCCTTTTTATTTCACATTGTGAACAATACCAAAAGATTCACCCCATTTTCTCATCTTTAGCAGGAATGTCAATAACTGTGGAAGTCCATCCTCTCTACCCAGTTGTCCTATCACCTCACCCTCTTTGACCTCCCGTGTATGCCCCCAAGGCCTTGCAGGCTGCTAGCTACTCTAAGGCAGTATAATGCAGTTGGTGTTGTGGACATGTATATACAGAATACAGAAGAGTACAGTATACAGAGAGTTGGGAGACTGAGCTCCTGCCCCCACTGTGCATGGCAGGCATAGGCCACCAGGCAGCATGGCATTAAGGTAATCTGGCAAAGTGCTGGCATGGAGATAAACACAACACCTGCTGGCAAGGCAGTTCTCAGAGGCTCCATGACTGGCCTGTGTAAACAGAGTGCAGGTTGTGGTATAGGCGCTGAAATTTACACATGCACGCACACACACGTGCACACACACACACATAACTGACAGACATACAGAGACACACACATTTTCTCTCTCTGTCAAACACACACAGACACACAAGCAAATGTTAACTTCTAATTCTCATCTCAACTACATACCGCAGTAATGTAATTAACATGCTTGTTCTCCAGTGAGCACAACTGTGTTACAAGATTTTACATTTAATTTACCGCACACCTAAATGAAATGTTATCGGCCTATGCAACAGATAATGAAGTGGCACAGGCAGCGATACTGAAAAGGGTGGTATTGGAATCCAATTAAGGTGCACGATGCAAACTCACAATTGCGAGAACGAATGCGAAGCAATCTTGCACACCGGAGGAAAGATCAAACATTGCCCAAGACACACACGCACACACACACACACAATCACAGCAAACATGTGATGACAAGACCTAAGTCAGAAGTGTCTCAGAATGAAAGGCAGGAATATGACATGGTAGGAGGGTAAATGGAGACCTGGGAAATGCTCTACTGGTGGGATCCCATTTATTGGAATGTCACCAGACACTTACAGACAACAGAAGAGCCAAGCTAATGTGGTCAAGTAAGCACATCCCAGAGACTGTGTGTGTGTGCCCTCTGCTTTAAGGGTTGGCATGGCCGCAGCTTTATCCGATGTTTAAACAGAGAGAGCAAGAGAGAGAGAGAGAGAAGGATGGACCGCTGCAGAGACTACTCTGAGGCTTTGATTAATAATTCACAACGCTATGAGTTGTCCCACAGGCCTTAGTGCCCCCTGCAATCCCAGAGCTGCCAACACACCCTCATATACACAAGGATACACACAGAAAGAAAGAATGAGAGGCAAAGGCAACAACATAAGACACACACACACACAGAGAGTGAGAGAGTACAAAGTATCACTAATTAATTAATCAGTTAGTACAACTAATTTATACTAATCATTTACAAAGTAAATGCACTTAAACCTCACATGAAACATGGACATATACACACGTACAAACATGAAGGCATTCAACAGAATTTCAACAGAAAATATGCCATCTTTCACTTGAAAGACCTAGCAAAAAATATTAGTGAGCACAATTTAATTATGCTGAAATCCTTGTGCAGTGTATGGCCCATATTAAGCCGTTATGTTTTCGCTGGCGTTTGTCTGTCTGTCCGGGATTAATAAACTCTACTCTCTACTCTACTGTGAGCAAGATAACTCGAAAAGTACTGCATGGATTTAGATTAAATTTTCAGACATTTTGAGAATTTCTTCTATAAGGGAAAAGCATTATTAAAAAAAAAAACATAAATCAACCAGAAGCAGAATTGCATTTCTGTTACATTTAATGTAGGGAGCAAAGTGATTTCCACTGACACGATTCTTCTGAAAGAGCTTTAGTTTTACATTAAAGCTGAAAAAGAATCACAAGGGAAGAATCAATGGAGGCATTTCATCGACAAGTATTGACAACATATCAAGGAAGGGCGATGTGAAACACAGATCAGGCAAGAATATCAGATTATATGAAATTTACTCAAGTTAAATTGATCATGTGGATACTGAATAGTTATAAAACTAATCTGCAAACACGTTCTATGCTGTTTAAATTTTCGCTCGATTCCCCCTAGAGTTGCGAATTATTTTATACCACTATTGTAAATACCACTTACAGCTTGTGTTCTTCCCTGGTATATGTGAATATGTTTAAACCAACGGATAGAAATCCCAAAGCATAGACAAATGCTGACTGATGAGGTAATAAACATGATTTCATACAAATATTAACTACCTTAAAGGAGAAATCTGGTATGAATCAATCAGTAGTCCTGTTGTTTGATGTTGCTGAACAAGAGAGTGAGAGAATTTGGTAATAAGTAAACAAAGTAACTGTAAGTAAACAGTAAGCAAAGTTACTGTGTCCCCATCAGTTAGCTGGTCTACGTTGCACCAAATTCTTTCATTCTCATACCTACTTACAGCTCTCAGTAACCTCAAACAACAGAAATATTGATTTCTCCTTTAAGTAGTTCTCATGAGTGCGTGAGCCATGAGAGCAAAATTCCAAGGCAGGTTCCAGGAGTCAGCTACATCTATGAAAAGGATGTCACTCTCCCTAATACAATCAGTATGACTAGCTTAATTAAAAAAAATACACTAGCTTTGGATGATATTCAAATAAAGAACAGTACTACAATGAATACATACTGGATAGAACTGTACACACATACTTTCCCTGCGTATGTGAAAAAAATAAATGAAGGCCTGTGTAAGACATCCTAATTGCAGGGGTTCTGAGATCATTTTCATTTGTACAAAAAACAAGAATCATTTGTAATACACATCATAAAGCCTAAGCACTGAAAAAAGTGAATTTAGTTAATATCTCTGTGCAAGACTATACTGCCTATGACCCAAACCAAAACAGTGAGTAGTGTCTATCAAGTCATCTACATTTACATTGGTGAATATATGTATTAGCATTTGTTGGTACATGCACATTAATACTGCTATTTGGGCTGGAAAATAACCGGTTATTACTGGAAATAATCTGACTAGGTATACAGTACAGATATGACTGGAATACGTATTGATTTTGTGAATGCCTACTGAAAACACTTCAAGGCACAATCTGCAAGTTAAAGGGTTGTTGATATTTGATGACAACTGACAATCAGGCCACACACCCTTCCCTATTGCACTGCTGTAGCAACCGATTTTGCCTGTAAATATGGAATATCACTATGTTTGCATTCCATTTAAAGAGCATGGGCTGGACTGAACACCAACACACTAAGACTAAATAGAGGACTTTGACAGAGAGGAAAAAAATAACGTTTCAGATTGAATAAAGTTTCAGATTGAATAAAGTTTCAGATTGGAATCGTTTGCTCTACCCTTATATGATACTTGAAAATAAAAGGCTTTTTGATACAAAATATAGGACTTGCAAGACAAGTGTCAACCAATTATCTTTCATGAATTCCAACATAATGTTTTCAAAAACTAAATAAAAACACAGCTCTAAAAGACAACCTGAACCAGTGAAACAACCATTATGCAGTTGTACAAATAGGCAACCTGTTGTAGCGCAAGAGAAGCATCTGTTCGAGATGTTCATTGCTTAAGCGGCTCTGCTGTGGAGTGCAGAAACCACCGCCGTGACTGAAGAGACGATCTACAGGAACACTAGACGTGAGAACCGTGTTGAACTTGAGGAAGAGCTTATTGATGGTTGGATAGTCTTTGAGGCAATGTAGTGTCTTTGTTGACCCATCCAGGTAGCGTTGAACCTGCCCTTTCGGGCCACACCGGTTGCTTGAGCCTCCTGGTCCAAAGTTGAAGAAGTCAGCCTCCAGCTCGTCGTCCTCCTCCTCATCTTCCGCACCTGGGTCCATATGAGCTGCCTCGGCAATCAATGCCATTCTTAACTCTTCTCTCTCTGCGCCAGACAGCCACCATAGGCGAAACTGAGGCATGGTTGCTGCTGCCATTTTAGCACACTGACTGGAGAAGACAGGTGCAAACCTTCTGTCTATTCCTGCAAGGAGAATGTCAATTATTCCAGAGAAAATGCTCGTTGAGGTTTTTTTCTCCCTCAGCCTCTGCTTCAGGGTAAGCAGTGTAGGAATGGCCAGCCCAAAGAAACATTTCTCTTCACCTTGGAAGAGGTTGATGGAGATTGACAGAGGCCTCAATACATTTACATATTCCTTCAAGAAGGAAATTTCATTTGAAAGAAGCCTAGCCACATTGTTTTGGTCGCAGAGTTCCCCGAGGTGGGCATCGCTGAGAGACATCAGTCCTTCCACGGCCTCATACTCAACGTTCCATCGACTGATCCTTGAAACAAGTTTACCGGCTTGTGACTTTAATGCCTTTTTGTCCAACATATCATGCCGATGGACTCTAATCCACAGAGCTGAGCATTTAGCCATTGCGCTAGAGTACACACTGCTTGTTGTGTGCTGAGACAGCGCTTTTGACAGGTCCTCAGTGGCAACTAGGCTGAGAGTGTGAGCAATACACTGCTGGTTAGGGGGCAAAAAGAGAGCGGCGCCCTCTTGAGGTGGGGTTGAGAGGATGGCATTTACATCTACAAACTCACACCACTCACCCACATCCTCCTGGTCCTCAGCGGACAGGAACTCATGGAAAGCTTGGACAAAACTGCTGCCACTATCAGTAACCAATGCCTGGACTTTATTTTCGAGACTGTACGCAACATGTATCTCATGAATCTTTGCAGCAACTGTGTCATACGTGAGTCCACCTTGGATCCTGGTGCAGGCGAGAGCCGCAGACTTCCTCTGTAGGTCATTAGAGTCGACCCAGTGACACATCATGCTGAGAAAACTCTTTTGGCGAGCTGTCCAGATATCTACAGTCGTACACACAGACAGCACGTCATCCAGATTCACTTTCAGCTCTTCTCTCATTTGTATCTGTTCTCTCTGAAGCCTGTCTGCCAGTGTCTCTTTGGTCATTACCATCATACCACCACTTATTCCTTCGATGAGTTTCCTAAAGGCAGGCTGCTCCAGCAGAGAGGGAGGCTGCAGGTCCTCCATCATGAACTGAAAGATGAGCGAATCCACCATTGCCTGGGATTCATCGAGTGTCACTTCTTGCTCAAACACTTGAGGACTTTCCACTTTGAATTGTTTCACGGGAGGTTCCCACGATTGCATAATTTGGCCAAAGTTGCTGGGCCCTGGTTGGGAGTTTACTTGTTGGCCTTTTTGGATCTTTTGGGTTTTGAGTAATTCAAATACTCCTGCATGCCTTCTCTGAAATGCAACAGGCAAAAATGGTAGATCAGATTAGATCACTGGCAAAATGGCTAAATGCATATAATTTCCAGCATATATTTTTGGCATAAATGATGGATGAGTGAAAAGAAAATTGCAGGATCATCACATTTTATCATTTAACCCCATACACAATGTCTTAATCATGACCTAACATTATTGTGCAAGTTAATTTCTTTCATTTCATTTATTTACTTATTCATTCATTCATTCTAATGACCAATGTCATCCATTTAGAACAAAATTTTGATTAATTTCAATACATATGGTTATCAAAATATTATTTTAGTTGCTGAGTTCATAACAGACTTCATGAATTTCTCTGGTTATACCGTTTCTTCCGGTGCACATGAGCATTCTTCAAACTTTTATTTTGAAATAGCCAGTGCCCGGATATGCCGTTTGAACTCACACAAGGAAACACGCGTCTCATAAGGCAAATTACATTAAGACGCTGTGCAACTGCATGCTACGACTTTACAACGACTCCACAATTATTTGACCAACTTGCACGCTTTTTTGTATTTGAAATACCATTGCATGAAACATACACAGACGCCTGAGGTCTTACTGTTTACAGGCTACCGCCTGGCTTCCACCACAGCACACCATACAGCTGTACCAAGCTAACGTTAACGTTACAAGTAACGTTGCGCACATCAAGTTGCACTGGCTCAAACAAAGAGTATAGAAGCCCAAATAAGCAATGTTAACGCATTCCCATGTGAAAAGAAGCAAATGACTACGATCACGTGGCTATGTTTGTCTGATACTTCTGGTCATAAAAAGGGTGAAATGGTCATCTCTAAACATCACTGACTCCAGCTCTCTGCGAGCAGCTGCTAACATTAGCCTGTTAGAACAAAAGACCACAGGAAAGTTAGCAGAGTAACCTCACCTCCAAATGCTTCTTCAGATTTGATGTCGAATATCTGGATGTGGATAACAAATTAATCTTTGGCATGCACAAATTGCACATGACGACAACATTTTTGCCACGTATATTTTGGAACGTGAAGAGATGTCGATATTGCCAGGCATTGAAAACATTTCTTTGAGATGGTTCCATTTGGAAACTGGACGTCTTTTCTGCCATATAGCCTAGCACGATTCGCTCGATATTAAAATGAAACCACGTAGTTTCTACACTGTAACATGCAAGTTAATTACAATTATAATGCATCTGTAATCTAATTACAGCATCAAAACTTTGATTAGTTACAAGTAATCTTTTTACTATCCTATGCTGTATATGTTTGGGTGTCCGAGGGTTAAAATTCCTTCGTGACGTTGCTGCGCGCACTTTGGTTCCGGGCTGGAGACGCCCTGCCTTATCGCAGTTTACTTCAAAGTTAGTCAACGGACCGTCTGTAATGTAAAGTATTTTGTCTAAAGGACTTATAAACATACTCCCATGAGAAACAGTAAATATTTTCCGGTCCCACAACCTCAAAATCCATATCCAAAAGAAAAAATAAAGGGCTGGTGACCAATATCTGTGGATGCATTTTTACACTGGGTTTCCTTCTTTCGAAGTCTTTAAACTGTCTTGTATGGAATCCATCTAACTACGTTAACTGATCTTTGTTGTTCTTGATATTAAACTGGCTTTTCATGCATAACCAGCATCATAAGTGTATATGGTACACAAATGGGGCAAAAGAATTAAAAACAGAAAGCAGAGATTTCTGTAGGCTATTAATGCAAATGGCTTTACAATAATAAACAAAATGTCATGTAGACTGTTTCCAAGTTGGGATGCTACAAAAAATGTAAATTTAAAAAGACATGCAATGATTCACAGGCATTTATTGTTGTTTTGGAAAATATACGTTCCCTTTAAATTTGATTAAATTTAAACTTGATTAAATTTAAACCATAGATTGTAACCAAGACCGTACTATATCGAGACAGAGTCAAGACTAAGACCAAATCTTTAGATAAAACAAGACTTGTGGAATCAATACTGAGTCTTATATTCATTTTTATTACCATGATTTCATTAGATTTCAATAAAGTCACTATTCAACAGTTCAGCCTATTGGAAAAAATGTTGTGAAAATGTCTTGACATCTCACTTTTAAGTGAATTAGTCTGTCCCCCACTATAGGCCTAAACCAAGTCAATAAGTACTTTCAACTCTGAGATGAGACTGACTGAGCAAAAAATGGTCTCAGGACTGGTCTTGAGTCTGAGACTAGACTCAAACAGCCAACACTAGATGCCAGCAGCACATTTCATGAAAGTTGGGACAGGGGCATGTTTACCACTGTGTTGTATCATCGCTTCTTTTAACAAGAGTTTGTAAATGTTTGGCAGACCAGTCACAGTTTTGAAAATGAAATATTGCTACAGTCTTGCATTGATTTCAGCTGCTCAATAGTAAACAGACTTGATTTTATGATCCATGTAATCTGACAACTCTGCAGGCCAGGTTTTAAAACCATGGTATCTTCTGTGGAGCCATGCTGATGTAATAAACATTTGGCAGGGGAACTCTAGAAAGTTGGAACCCTGTTTTTAGACAGACACCCATGTTTTACCATCAGCGATGATGTGGGCTTCCATAACAATCCAGAAATGGAAAAACTCTACTTAATGCACAGCAAACAAATGTTCTATTATCACTAAGGTAGGCTTAAATCAGGAGTATAATGTATGCCTATTGCTTTATCTGGGCATATCGCAGCAGTGAAATAAAACATCGGGCTGAACATTTTGTATGATGGTCACAAAACATGATGGACTGTTTGGACAAAAAATGAACAAAATTCTCAGATCCTGGTGACAAGGCTGCTTGAACGTACCCCAAATTTATTAAAATATTCATATTATCACTCTAACTATGCACGATACAAAAATGTTCCGAGCAGCACTAAAATCATCTGAGAAAAGTTTGGTAGTGACCTTTATTGCAAAGTTGCTAATTTTGCCTTGTCCATTATGTCTGGGACAATGTTATGTTCATGCGACCTATATGACAACATTGTATGACACCTATAGCTGTGTGTTTTATGACTGGGTAAGGGATGTTGCTAATTACTCCTTTTTGACCTCTGTCGCCACCAGTAGAGTGCCACTAGGGGGAGCCCTAGAGTCTTTTCCATGACAACTAATAGCTAACACAGAATGATTTTGTAAGAACAACAATTGATAGCTGTCAGGAATGACATGACATGCTTTTTCATTTTTTCACATGATACTGGTACAACAACCTTAAATATCTGCCTCTGGAGCGCCCCCTACACAACGGCTGCGGGCTGACCTTGTTACACATAAGGCTGACCATAACACCATCTACAGGGCTTCATGGTCTAAGTGCGTTTTTTAGTGGCTGATTAGCCAGGCTAGTGCCGCCAAGTGCCTCCGCTCAATATCACAGTTCACTCCAGCACAGTCAGGGATCTCTTAGTTTAGGTTTCCTCCGAACAACATTTTGGCTGCACAGTTAGCGAACAGAGGGTTCCGACATGCCCAATATTCTTAAAGTTCACAGAAAGGAACACAAGGAAGGAAACATAAGCCAATTGAGGGATTCCAGACAGTTTGCACAATGTGAAACAATGTGAAAGTGTTTGATGCACCAGGTTGTCTTGATAAACTTGCTGCCGTTCCACATACTGGGGGCAGGCATGCAAGGATGGTAAAGCCTACAGAGACCATAGTGTCTATCTCTAGCGAATTTCATCTGAAAATAAACCTTTTACCATGTTGTCATATGTCTCTAGTTGGTAAATTCTATAGTGAGGCCTACACCAGAACTCCAGACAGACACTGAACTAGTGTATGGGTTTTGTCTGTGTCTGTAATGCTTCTGTGTTGATGTCCTCTAGAGCTTACGAATGGTCTTTTCTTCAAAGTAATTACGTATGTGGAATAAGGCAAAACATTTCTGTAAGCACCCAGTGATGTTCAACTAAACCACACCATTAAACATACCCCCATGTGTTTGTCCTGTGTTGTTGTGTGGGCCTATTTACAGTACATGTTGACTATAATTCTACGTGTAAAGCCTGCCCTGATCTCATGACTCTAAATGTATGAGCATGAAATTGATCACTGTATGGATTAATTATGGATTGTGGAGTATAGTACACCACAAAGTGGAACTATTGAAGTGAATGAGAAGGAAATACTCCAGCTAACCACCCTGTGGACCCTGCTTGAAGGTTGTGTTGCGGCTGAAGCTTTAAAACCTCCCTATGCAGGATTGACCATTTTTTCACAGTTTTGTGTTCACAGTTTTTACTCAGTTTGTGCCAGGTTTACGCTCACATTTTCTCTACAGAGCTCTCCCTGCAGCTTCAGAGTAGATTTTACAACATTGCTGTTTCCTCTTCCTCCGACATTGGTTTTCTCAGTTTTCTTTTTTCTTTGGCTGTTCCATTGAGTCCCCTTCACTATATTGTGTTTATAGCTAGCTGGTGTATATCTGTGAGCGTGTTTGTTTGTAGTGCCATAAAGTAATTCATACTTCACAAGACCTGAGAATTCCATGAGAACGAACGAATTGCATTTTTCCTATCTCTGCCCAGATAAGGTAGGGGGAGTGAAAACAGTCACTAGTTGACTCATAAAGGTGTTACAAAGCCAAAATTGGCTTTGTAACACCTTTTTGCATAATATCTCTTTAAATTACATAAATGAGCAGACTGCCATGTGGCATGTCAGTAGATTCACTGATGTTGGTGTTCTTGGAAGCATAGTATTAAATATTAAATATTGTGAGGCTATTAAAATAAATTTAGACATAATTCATAAACATAACACTTTTTAGATATAAAGTAACATTTTAAATGAAGTCCAAGTTTAAATAATAAAGTCAATTTAAATACAGTCTATTATTTACATATAACCCCAGAAAATGTTATAATGCAGGTCTCTGTGCAGTGCAATGGAGATCCACCAGGAAATTATGTGAAATCAGCTTCACTTACTGAGAAAAACTTGCATCAGTTTATTTCTCTTTTTAAAATTTCCAGCAATGGCATGAGTGTGAATATGTGCCTGTGTGTGTTTGTTTGTTTATTTGTTTGTTTATATCATATGAATCACATAAAATGTGTATTGAATGCTGTGTCTATGAAGGACTCAAGCACATATGGTCCAATTCCTAATGTAAGCACCTGCACACACACACACACACACACACACACACACACACACACACACACACACACACACACACAGACAAAAGCATGCGCAGTGTATAAAAATGTTCATCCTAATCACTCCCTAATGACTACGACTTATGTCCTTAGCATAGTTGATTTGTTTCCTGGGTTTTAAAAATAGATTACTTCCATGGTAGTGACTTAGTCTAAGCCGTTGAGAAACCACAAGCACTGCACTTCAGCCTTGGTTTGGGATTTTGGCCAAGACTAATCTGATTAAAGCAGTGTTTTTTTTCTCCCTCTCTATCCTAACCAACATGCCACACTGCTTTCAGAGTTGTACCGGGGCCGATAGAACTGGGCCAAAAACAAATTGCTTTTAGTCAAGGCTGACAAGGCATTCTGGAGAAAATAAAGGTTGTTTGGACGAGATTAATTCTCCTTCACCGAGTAGCTTCCCATGTAGGGTAAGGCACAACTGCCCCCAACACCCTACCCTAATACACACACACACATACACACAGTAGTAGGCCTTCTGTGGAGAATGCATCTTAGCAATTTTGTGGGTAAGACGAGTAGCCTATGTATTCTTCTGTGACTTTAGCTTCTCTGTCTGCAATTCTATGCCCAGCGCAGTGTAATGGAAAATGAACAACAAAAATAAAAATATCTGATACACAGGGTCTCTGTTCAGGGATTTTGATTTCGACAACACAGGTTGTTTTATGACAACTGATGTCAAGTGAAGATTGTATGCAACCTATGCAACTTCAGTTTGGTACTGTTGGAATTTTACTCATGAAATAGCTTGAAATGTTCACAGCCATACTGGCAACCGTTTTCATGAAAAAGAACAATCTAGAGTCCAGATTAAATAAAGCCAAATGCCATTAATGTTCCAGTGGGTTGTCTACAGTATGGCTGCAGTGTTCCTCTGATTCTTTTCCTCTGACACTTTAAATGAAGACGTGACCATGACGGCCACTTGTGATGCTGGCCCACAGGATGCTTGAAATTATATTAGTTTCTGGTATCTATATATATATTTAACATGTTCTTCTTTCTTGGACCTAAAAACTTTTCAAAAGCCATTCCCGTTGTGTCATTTCCTCTGAATGTGGACTTAAGCGAAGTTCTGATACCAACCTTTAAAGTTGGCTTTATGGGTTGACCCGGATCCTTCATAGTGAATCAGGAAAACAATGGTGATGTTCCCAGAATGATGGCTTCACTTGCCTTTGTGTGACTGTGTTATGAAAGACCACTAAAAGCCTTGCCTATCATGGCTATGGAGATCTATCACAAATACTTAGCCCAAGGCTTTTTCAAAGCATGGAGCTTTGAATGAAAAATAAAATATAGAGTGTGTGTGTGTGTCTGTGTGTGTGTATATATTACAAATAATAAAATTCTTTTTTCACTGAGAACTGAAGGCTAAAAAAATGAAAGCGACAGTTAGCTGGGCCGCAGTGCCCAGTCATGCTGTGGGTTTCATCAGTAGGCGCCTCTATTGATTTGAAAGCCCAGAAAACGAGGAACAGGAAAGGGAAGGCAGGATGAAGCTCAAATGAAGGGAATCGACTGCTGGTGTGGCGTAACCCTGCTGAAATTCACTGCCCGTTCAGCTGGCTGGACAAAAAGGGTTCTTTGTCTTCTTTAAAATTAACTTTTACTAACTTTTAAAATGAATAATTATAATGAATAATTTGTAACCCATCAGAGAGCACTCTCTGCAAACAAAGTAGCTTTTTAGGTTGCATTTCACAGAATTCTGTCTTGAAAAACAGATTAATCAATAAGTTTAATGAATGAAAGTCTGATACATGGATAAAAGAGTAATGAACAGGTTGCTTCGTAAAGCTTCCTTAATGCTTATTAAATTGAAATGAAGGAACAATACTTTTTCATGTCCACACCACACCAAGAGCAAAAGAGCACAAATAAGAGCAAGAAAACAATAACAACGATAGGTAGACAGAGAGAGAGAGAGATTGAAAAGGAGAGAGAGCTGCAATTACACATTTTCAACCATATATTTCTGCTGTGGAATCTGTCTGACATAAATGACCGTGCACTAAAATCTGCACACTGCAACCTTCAAATGGCTTTGTGTGCATCAAAGAGTGGTAGCCGCTGCCACAGTGTAGTGATTATAAATATTTGAGCTTACACAAACGTCACACCTGTCAAAAGGGTCCCAGTGGAAAGTGCAGGGTCTGTAAATGGAACGATGTGCGTTAGCATGACTGCACAGTCTTCTTGGGATATTATGCTGCTCCAGCCAAGCATTCACCAGTCGACAATAAAGGCCCATCTCTGAAGCCTCTGAGGCAGACATGCTTTTGACCTGACAGTCCATTTCTCTGGTTAAACGGTAAACATGTCCATTACAGAGCAGGGGCAGAGGGAGCCCTAGATAGATATTTTGAAGGGGGTGATCGGTGTTTGTGAACGTGTGTGTGTGTGTGTTGGGGGGGTTCTTTTGTAAAAAGCTGATGCTCAGTGATGAAACACCATGGTTTTGGGTACCGATTCACACCACCAAATAGACCTCAGATGAGGTGCGTGTATGTGTGGGTGTGTGGCATGGGGTGGAGTGGGGGTTCTGAAGATGAGATGAAGAAGCTGACATCACAGCATTCAGAAAGTCAAACAGCAGCACAAATGCTCTGAAACTTACTGATGTATGATGACCAACCCCCCACCCTCCCTTCTCTCTCACACACACACACACACACACACACACACACACACACACACACACACACACACACACACACACTTTTATACACATGCACACACATACTTTTTACATTTATGTAACACGTGAATGAAAAACTCAGGGAAGCTACTTTAAGATTCAAGCGACATAGAAAGTCAGAAAGGAACCAATTAAGCAAGTCTGATTTCCTTTTGTGTATGCGCTTCCATGGGCTCATCGTGTGTTCAAAAACGAGAGAGAGAAAAAGAAAAATTGCAGAGAAAGCAATCGGATGGTTCAGCCTTCCTCTTAAAAAAGACGAAGAAATGGATTTGCTCAAGGGTATCTCCTCTCCTGGTCCATTATGCTGACATGAAGATGCAAGTGCTGCCTGCACATTCGTCTCATACTGTGGAACAAATCAGTTATATGAAACACAATCCCTCCACCCTCTGAAAAACTCACATTTTTAATACACCAAGTGAGACAATGAAAGGACTGAATAAGAAATGAAAAAACAGAGGAGTGATAAAATAATTAAATGGAATGATAAAATAACCACTCTTCCTTATTTAAAACAGGCATGTAATTAAATAATCTCACAATGAAAATGGATCTAAATCGGTTGCTGACCTAGGTCAATAAGTAGAGGGGTCCAGCTGGTCAATCTGCTGTAGTATTGACTTATCCTAAATCTATTCTATTGTATGGCTGGGGGTCTATTCTTCCAGGGGTCACATTAAAATGCATAAGATTCAGTTGCAGTCACCAGTCTTAGATAACCTAATTATTTGGAGCACATTTATAAACATATATAAATGGTTATCAACAGAGGCCCATTGTATGAGAGGGCCCCATTGTGATTGTGTGTGTGTCTTTTGCGCAGGCTTTATCAATCTCTGTCTGTTTTATCTGAAAGCGTGTGCCGTTGTGACTCGTGGCCATTAAGGCGAGTCGGTGCTGTGTTTAGAACCTGCAAACAATAGCTTTCAATTAAATCTCAATATCAGCAAAGTTTGCTCTATGACTACCCTGACAGTCTGAGTGACCTCTTAAATGTGAATTGTCAATCATTATGCTGTGTGCAAAAAATAGACTTTTCCCCATAAAATATGATGTCCATCACACTCATGGACTATATAATACTAATACTACTAATTATAATACTATAATACTTTTTAGCTTTATTCTTTTGTGGTACTAGCTGAAATTACAACAACAACAACAACATTATCAACATATATTGCGTTTTTCAAGATGCTCAATGGAAGGAGGATCTCACTAACCACCACTAATGTGTAGTAGCATGCACCTGGGTGATGCATAGCAACCATTATGCTGCTCACCACATACCATTGTATTGTGTCTATGTGCTACAATTAGTATTTACAGTATCTGTACAGACATAGTGAGCACATACTTAGTGAGGAAGTATGTGTGTGTGTAAGGTAAGCTTGTCCATAGGCTTGTTTGTGCTATCCATTACTGAATTTAGTGATAATATGTGTGTATGTGTTTCTGTGCAGTGTGCGCTTGTCTGTGTGTATGTGTGTATTTGTGTGTGTGTGTGTGTGTGTGTGTGTGTGTGCGCATGCATGCGTGCGTGTGACTGAAAATCTGTAACTGAAAATCAGCCCTGTCACTGCGCTACCTTGTGGGATGCTGGTGCTGAAATACATTTCATTTTCCCGTCTCTTCTCGTTTAGCTCTGGTGACTGACAGCCTGCTGAGCCCCCGCAACACCTGACAGTGACAACCTCAAACCTCAGCAGCTCCCATAACCCCCAACCCCCTCCACCTCTACCTCCAACCCCACCCACACCCCAACTAGCCCTGCCCTGCACATCACCCACCCGACCCTGACATCCTGAAGGTGTCTCCTTAGATGCCACCATCACCCTCTCATCAGCACCAACCCCTCCAGTGTCAGGAGTCTATAAAAGTGTACACAACAAGCCCACGACATCAGTCTTCCGTGGTAACCTTTGACCTTTGTGGTACATGTGGTTCAGACAGATGATGTGCATCTGAGCTTGGTTTGCTGGGGTCAGCAGATATGTCTGTTATCATAAGTGCACACACTGTGCATGTGTCACCTGTCCAGTGGAGTGCTAGGGAACCCACAGGTTTTTCAGTTAGGTTGTAATTTAAGTTGTGCTGTTTGAGACACACACCCGCACACAATATATATTCACACAATATATAATCTACACAATATATGTCCATTTGCAATGAATTGAGAGAAATATCTTTACATAATTAGATAAACTCTATTATTAGTCCACCTGCAACTGAATTGTTTTAGTATGATTTGTTTTTACTTGGTAATAATATTTAAATTGCAGTTTGATAGAGATTATTTGGAAATTATTATTAAGAATAAGTAATTTTTTTCATATGTCTGAAAATGGACTTAGAGAGTTTTGCATCTAAACAATTCATATATTGTGCACTGTGTACTGTATGTAATCATGTGCTTTAGCTTGTGTCCATTTACGTTGCTGTAGAGCGTGAGTTAGCAGCAGTGTGTGTGTGTGTGTGTATAGTAGTATAAAGAAAAGCCATAAGCGAGTTTAATGTGTATAATCAAATGCTGGGCCTGATATCCATTCTGGCTGCTCTCGAGAGTAATCTGCACTCCTGTGTAAAAACACTGGCCTAGCTAGCGCCCATTACTGTCCCTTTTGTACGAGCCAACAGGGAAAGTAATGTAGGGATAAATTGATATATTCAAAGCCCTTCGGTCTGTGGCACTTGTGCCATCCTCGCCCGATTTGTTCTAATGTGAAAAAATCTAATCCGGGCTGGGAAAGCAGATTATGATGCATTAAATTCTTTAAAATTGGAGCATTTTAATACCCCATTTGAAAAGGCGGGTGGGGTGGGGGAGGATGAGGTGGAGGAAAGACGATGCAAGCAGATTATTTGAAGAGAGAAAAAAAACCCAAAACATTTGAAAAGGAAACAGCAAACAAACAAGTCATCAGAGTCCCAAGCTGCTTGTCATTCATTTCTGAGAATCCACCAATACCCCACCCCACCCCACCACACACACAAACACACACACACACACACACACACACACACACACGCCCATCCTTCCCTTGGTCCGAGTAGGTCTGGATATATGAAATAGAATTTTCATTCAAGAGCACGTAAATCTGCACACATATCCCATAATCCCTCACTCACATCACAACGACCAAAACCTCTGTTGCAAGATGACAAAAAAAAGATCCCTTTGTTGAGTCGATGATCTGAGCCTTGCTGAGCCTGTGAAACAGAAACGTTGGATTTCAGCTGTCTTTAGTTACCCAGATACCCTCATGATAGTACTTATGAAGCCTCCAGGATGGGTGAGAGGAGCTTACAGTAATATATTAGAATAAGTATACTACTGTTAGCAGCAGTAGATTGTGAACGCTGCTGTAAAACTCAGCTTACTTTAAATATATTATGACACATTATTACTTTGCCACACAGTTGTTCTCTAATCCGAGACACATAAAAAGGTAAGGAACATACATTCCATTAGGTTTCTGCTTTTTCTCCTTTTTTCTTTTCTTAATGTTTACAGCTGATGATTATTCTGCCTTTTATTCACTGGCTTAAGAAGAGCATCGCCCCAGGGAAGACCACTGACTTCTCCAGCACAGAGAACCTGCTGTGTTAATATAAACAAGGTTTACTATTTCAGCTCCCTAGCCTTATAGACACCACCTTCGTTAATCTCTTCTAAGTTTTCATCTACACAGAACACCCCCCCCCAAAACCCCCCCCCCCCAAAGTGTGTGTGTGTGTGTGTGACCACACACAACCTGAAAGGAAACATTTGAAAGTGTGTATGAATGAAATGATGGATTGTGTCCACCCCTGCACTTCTGATTTTGAGATGGGTGTGTTTCTGGACGAGTGTACGTATGTGTGTCTGTGTGTGTGAGGGGTTAAAGGGAGGGGGGTCTGCAAGGCAAATTGTGTCCTACAAGGCGTAAAATCCTCAGAGCAAATCATCTCCAAATTAGGAGCTGGAGGAACAATGCACAGTACAGGCGGTTAGTATTCAATCTCATTTCTGCTGTGCCCACAGGCTTGCTGTATCCTCGCCTTGCATTAACCTATATGTCCATCATTGGGCGATTATTAGAAAACTCTCTCTCACACACACACACACACACACACACACACACACACACACACACACGCTGGTGCACCAGATGCAACATACATTGGAACAAATCAGCAGAGCTTGATCCAGTCTTGGAGTTATGCAACTCATTGATTGCTTGCAAACACAAAAAAGTGTAAAAAAGACAATAAAGCATTCTTATTGTGAAAGACAATACACATTCTTATTGTGAAAATACCACACTGGGGTGGCAGTTTTAAATCCAAATTTGCTCCTGCACTTAGTGTAAGTATCTGCTAAAATTATACAGAATAAGAGCTCAGTGAACTGTCAGTAAAAAACATTGATGGGGAATTTTACAGCACCAAGACTAAGTGGCTGGCACTTCAAAGGTCACATATTGGAAGATCTAATAATGCAACACAGTGTCTGGTGGCCAACAAAGCCAGTGAAAATGAGGTATTCATCAAATGGCAAAGGTCTTAATTTCAGAATTACAATAACATTCAGGTGCATGTGGGCATGCTTTTTTCTGTTTGTGTATTGCTGAATGTCTGTACCAGGATTTTCTTATCTCACATTCATTTCAGTGTTATTTGTCATACATACAGTGCCCTCCATAATTATAGGCACCCCTGGTAAAGTTTAAGTTCCTTAAATCACATAATGAAGACATTGAGGATACATTCTAAAGCTCCCTTTTGCCAATACTACAAGAGTAAGCTATCTCCTTTGACATTCCACAAAATTGCAAAACATAAGGAATTTTTGAGAGAAAATTTGAGACTCTCCCTCTTCACATAATCTATCCAGATTGTCCATATTTCTAGGTCCTCTCTGGTTCATGCTCCTATATAGCTCAACCCATTGGTTTACTATACTGCTAAGATCAGGGGACTGAGACAGCCATGGTGGAGGCTTGATTTTGTGATCAGTAAGTCATGTTTTTATTTATATGAACTTAGGTTTTGGTTTAACGTCCCGTTGATGAACCAAGCACGACCCACTTTTATTGACCTGACAGTGATTTAAAATGGTCAAGTATTTCATGGAGGCCATTATGACATCCACCCTAATGAGATTCCTAGACCTTTTGGAATTAAAACAGCCCCAAAACATCACAGACCCTTCGCCATAGCTACCAGTTGGCAGGGGGCTATTTTCTGTATCATCATTCTTCTAGACCCCTGAACCACCAAGAGTCAAAAAGCTCAATTTTCATCTGACCATAAAACATAATTCTAGGTACAGTTCCAATGGCATTTAGTAGGTTTTTTAAATCTGTGATTAAATGACAAGGAAGCTTTTTTCCTGGTGTGCATTTTGAAAAGATAGACTAACAAAGACTTGGCTATCTCAAAATGCTCATTTTTTCTGGAAGTATCCAACAGAGGTCCTTAGGGGAATTTTTTATCTCTCTTACCATCTTGCTCAGTTATTATCCAGGCAAGTCTGTTATGGTTTCAGTAGACTGGAATTTCTTAGTTACTGAAACCTAATGGACTGTATGTGCCTTGCCTTTGCCTTGCCTGGGATTAGAGAACAACTGTGTGGCAAAGTAATAATGTGTCATAATATATTTAAAGTAAGCTGAGTTAACTGCAAATGATCCATTTTCATCCCATGTTTTTAAACCAATTCTCTGACATGGGCATACTTTGAAGCAGGCATACTTTTTTGCATTAAAAAGGTCATTTGATCTATGTTTCATTTCATTTCTTTTTATCTTTGTGAAGCATGAAGATGCAGAAGCATGAAGTCCACACATTCTTTGGTTAACTTTAAGAAGTAGAATATTGATTGAAAGAGATGCCAATAATTGTGGCACATGTAATATTTATTTATTTTTGATACATTGTGCTTTCTCTTTTCTCTTTGAGGATTATTCTCTATCAAAAGATTATTGGTAACACTTTCTATGAGTTCGGTATTCAGAACTCATTACTAATTACATTTGCATTCATAGTGTTACCAATAGTGTTCATAGTGTTTATACACTCTCATGACTGTACCCATAAGGAATTATGACGTTATCATATGAACCTTTACAACTTGGAACCTTTTGGCTATTTGATACTAAGGAAACATACCACTTGTTGTCTGTAATGATGCCTTAATGATTTTCATGAGTAATTATGTGTTCATATCACTTTACTTAGAGTATGCAATGAGTGCTTATTGTTTGGCATTAGGAATTGAACATATAAAAAGATAATGAACAAACTGAAGCTGTAGGCTGAAGGCTTTGTGACACTTCAAGTTAAGTTCAAGTTCAAGGCTTATATGATAACATTATAAAACCTTATGAGTACAGTCATTAGAATGTATAAACAGTTATGAATACTAATGTCATTAGTTAAAAGGCTTTATTAATGCATTATAATTCTTTATGGATGTGTTCATAATGCTTTATGAATACTGGGTTCATAGAAAGTCTTACCAGATTTTTTATTTTTTTTATTCCACGTAGCATGCAGTCGTCTTTACCAGGGGCGGCAGTAACTGTGGAGGGCACTGTGTATACATATACATGCAGTACATACATACATACATACATACATACATACATACACATATAATGCATACATTATACAAACAAACTGCTCACAACACAACTCACAATACAAAAAAAGACACACTGCTATTCTGTGGCAAAAAATCATGTAAAGCCATCTGCAAACGCTTCACATTAGATGACCACTGGAACCAAAACCCTGTGCAGACTGACCACACTTCTGTTCGACTGAGACCAGCTAGTGTGAAACAAACTTCTAACCAGGTAAACTCCAGAAACGGAGTAAGATACTGATGCTGACAGGCTAAAGCTTACTTCAAGTGCATGCCCATTTTTGTTTGTAGTCCAGATACTAAGATTTCAATGCTCTGACAGACTCCATTCTCCATTCAAGGGTTGTTGGTTAGGTGTATCATGTATATATGCTTTTGATATTGGGCGTGGGTGTGACTGCATGTGTGTGTTTGTGTGTATGTTTATGTGTGTTTATGCGTGCGTGTGTGTATTATTATTGTGTTCTGTGTCCTATATGTAAAATGATATGTGTGTGTCTGTGTGTGTGTCTATGTGTGCTTGTGTATGAATGACAGTGTTTCCTGTGTCCTATATGTATACTGTTACTGTTACTGTGTGTCTGTGTGCTTGTATATATATATATATTTGTGTGTGTGTGTGTGTGTGTTTTGTGTGTGTTTGTATAATGGTGGTGTGGGTCGTTGGTGTGGTAATGAGACGCAGGGTACCCATCTGCCCCATAAGCCCCTGAGACAGCATGCGGCGCCCCACCCTACTGACCTTTCACCTCTAGGATTAGGATTGAGCCATGTGCTGCAGAGGGGGCTGTGTGTGTGTGTGCCTGTGTGTGTGTGTGTGTGTGTGTGTGGGTCTATATGTGCGTGTGTGTGTGTGGTCAACGGCGTGAATAGCAGCAGGGTCGAGGAGACGGGGCATGTCTTCCTCAAGCTCTGAAATTGGCCACGTGTGCCCTAAACCCCCCCATATAAGAAAAAACATTAAAAAACAAATTTCCACTGTGGCCCTTTGTCCGTTCACAACAAGTTTTGGACACCCTTGATATCAAACCCATTCTGCTTTGACTGTGCGACTGCATCCATAGGTGTGTGTGTGTGTGTGTGTGTGTGTATGTAATCAGATTGACACGTGCATCATTTTGTGTGTATGCGTGTGTGTGTGTGTGTGTGTGTGTGTGTGTGTTCAGAATGTGTGTGGGGTGAAGGTGACAGGCCAGGCCCCAGGCTGGCTGCACATCACACCTCCAACCGTGAGCCCAATCATCTCCCCCATGGACACACACAGACTCCCAGCACCCCCTGCCCATGCGGGGCCCTCCCCCTGCCCTTCAGTGTGTCCAGAGAAGGAGACACATACATACACCTGACCGGACTTTATACATCAGGGAAGAGAAAGACTAGAGAGAGAACGGCAACTCACAAGTCTGTATATGCCAGAAAATCTAAAGCTAAAAATATAGAAATAAAGTCACACAATGCACATTGCACATAAACAAAACAATTCGATCTCAAAAATGTTTGCATAATTTATTATTAAATGAATCAAAATATGACATTCAAATGGAATGCACCATGCTAAATCATAAATATGTCTTAGGTATTTTATTAAACATTTGTAAGACATCACTGACCTGGGAACAATATTCAGCTTTTTATAGCTTTACCTTGAGCAAACAAAACCTTTCTACCACACAGGAATAATAACAAGATAACCTACAGTAAAATGAGCAACTCTACATGGGAAAATGCTGGAAATGATGTAAAGTAATAGAATAATATAGAAAACAAAATACATAGCTGTAATGTTTTTCAGAAGTGTTTCACACGTTCATTTTTAAAACATAATTTAACATGTCATATTTCTTCCTGTCATTCAGTTTTAATAACCCCTGCCAGGTTTGCCCCGCCATGGGTGACATATGGTGCTCTCCTCTGGTCAGGGTAATTAGTTTGCCAGGTTTGGGGGCAGGGGGGCCTAAGATGCCTCTATGCGTTGTGTAACAGCCTAACTCACAGGCCGACTAATAAGGAGGCTTATTCCGCGTCTGAGGGCCAAACGTGCATCCTCAGTGCTGTCATGAGTGATCATTTTAAAGCCCTGTCCCAGAACCCTTAGCAGCAGCCTGGTCGAGGCCCTGCAGCTTATCCCTCCCACCCCAATCCCCTCCACCAACACCACCTTCCTCTCTCCTCCCCTCGTCTCCCCACTGCTCCACACACACACGCACATATACACACACACACACTTGCATACACGCACATACACCCCAAACCACCAATCAGGAAGCTTCCGTTCAGCTCCCAGGCTCCGCCTTCAGTACGTGCCCTGGAGACGGCCTTCTGCCCCTCTGCCATGGAGGCCTGCACACATGCATGATCTGTCCTCAGCCTCAGCCTCAGCCTATGCCTGCACAGTGCAGCATGAGAGAACCTAATCTCAGATTATGCTCCATGGGATTAGGACATGCTGATGCGCAGGTTTCAATTCACCTCCAGAAAACTCCTGAAAAAAAGTATATATTTATATATATATATATATATATATATATATATATATATATTGAATATATGTACATGCACAGTACTGGACATTATGCTGCTCTCCAGGATGCTGCAGAGGGTTCTATTAACTTTGAATTTGCCTTCCCAGTGTTTGGAGATGCTACTGTAAAAGCAGATAAAAGACAATTACACCTGTCAGTGGCAATGGGTTTTGTATTTCTGACTCATGTCTTCTACATCATTCTGAAATCTGTTCACTTATCGCAGTGGAACTTAACTGAAATAATCAAATAATATGTGGCTAGCTGAAACAACACATTGCTCAGACCATATTCATTTTATTAGTTTGAATCTAATCTCAAATGCTCTTTGGAGGTGGTGTGATGGCCTTCATTTTAGAGTAATGAGCAGGAATCTCAGCTCTATAAGAAAACTTAACACCAAAGAATGTAAAACATTCCACCACTCATCCATAGCAAATCATAGAAAAGACATTTTTATCACTAACACCGCTGAATACCCAACCTAAAGAAGACCTGCAAGCAGTGTGTGTAATTTCAGAACAGAAAGGGATAAGGTGTTTTTGAGCCCTGTGTGTGTGAGCACTGCAAAGCAAACAGTTCATGATCAGATTCTCTGGCTGGTGCCCCATTGATTCCACCAGGCTCAAGGAAATGAAATTGTCTCTCTGTCACTTGCATTCCACTGTGGCCAGGTGACAGGAGGCGCACACCAGGAGAAACAAGAGGAGATACTCATCGACCCCCCCACCAACCCCAAACGAATGACAAATGGCTGCACTGATAGTGAACGCCACACAGAACAAAGTGTTAACAATGACAGAATGCCAGCAGATCCTCATCTGATAACACCCCTACCAAGCAACTCACAAAGAGACAATCTAGGTCATCATTACACCTTTGGTCAACAGCAGCATCACAGAATCTACTTCAGGACTTCAGCAAAAATCAGGAAAAACAGGCAGTGAAGAGTCATAAGCACAGACAATGTGACTGGCCAATCAGAATAATGGATGTTCAAATTTGATATATGAAGTTCACCACAGAAGTGTGTTGACGGACAGTATTTAGTATGCAAGGGGTCTTGATGCACAGCTTCTACATAGTGTTTGTTTACTAAAAATTCAGGGGGAAAAAAATGCAAAAAACAATACAGCCTTGAAAATTTAAATGTCCCTTCATTATAATAATTCATACATCACGTGTGACGTGTCAATTAGAAGCCCCGAGTCAACAACGGGTGCAGAGCCTGCAGAATAATTAAATTGAAATATTAATGATGAAATGTTCTTGCAAGCCGGCGACTCGTGATCAATCTATGCTTAATGAGTCATTCATCTCCCTCCTCTCTCTCTCCCTCTCTCTCTCTTTCTCTCTCGCTCTAAGGGCATGCCTGGCTAGAGGTCATTCATAAAGTATTTGCAAATCATTTCCTAAACAAAAGCAATTTATTCTTAATAGCAGGTTTTAGGCCTCAGCCTGTCTTGCACACACACACACACATACACACACACGCGCCACACAAACATGGTTGAATTAGAGGTGGTCTTACAAGACGCAAATGAGCAAGTGGCTGCTCTACAGTGTGGCACTAGCTCTCTCTCTCTCTATGTGTGTGTGTGCGTGCATGTTTTTGAAAGTAACTGAGTTTGGGATAGGGAGTGGCGCAGTTATTTACAGTAGTCATTTACAGAATCATTTATATGGTAATGGACATCTCATCTGAATGTAAATAAATATAAATGTACACTTGTGCTACTGGACTGCCCAGTGCAAATTCTTTTCACGTACACTAATGTGATCTTTCCCATATCACAATCTCATATAGCGCCTCAATAGCGCCTCTGAAAATGACCGAAAATGATTAAGTACGTCCCAACTGTGCTATACCTCAGTATTCAGAGGCAACAAATGTGAGGAAAAATGTGTGGATTCCTTTATTTTAGCAGTTCCTTATTTCAATGGTGGGGGGCTGCTGTTCTGCCATGCTGCACGCCATTGCTGATCTCCTTGCTGACTCATTTTGCTTCAGTAGTGTGATCCTCATTTGCGCCGAGCGGCTGCCTTGTTTTGTAGCGGGGCCCTGGGTTATTTTGAGGGTTATTAGTCCCGACCTGGGCAACAGAGGGCTGCCTCGTCCGATCTGTCAAATGAGACCAACTTCTGTCCAGCCCCATAATAGGATTTGCCAAACAGTAGTGACTTAGCACTTAAAGAGCTAGGTGGGTCACTTCAGCAAAGTGGGTAAGACCGGCTTAAACAGTTTAAGCGCCGTTGCTGAGCTTGACGTGATGTTCTGGTGTTTGCAAGGCATCCTCGAGCCTTGTGTGTGTGTGTCTGTGTGTGTGTAAGAGAGATTGTGTGTAGGTGCATACATCTAACTGCAGCTGTGTTTGTGTGTGTGTGAGTGTGAGTGTGTATGTATTTGTATGTGTGTGTGTGTTGTGGCTAACAGAGCTGAGAGGAGGAAGACACCTTGGGTTCGTTCTCTATTTACGGGCCTGCGTCCTTCGACGACAAACTTGGCAAACAAGGGAGGCACGCATGGTTTGTTTGAATATGCATCACCTCCCAAAGGGCAAACAAATTAATGAATATTCACCCTTAATCTATAGCCCAAGGCCCGCATGCATAATTCATCATGTGCGTGTGTTTGTATTTGCGTGTGTGTGCATGTTCTTCTGCTCAGACACATCAACTTTGCCACCACCGATCACTGTTTCATTATTTCAGTGGGTTTTTTTTGCAAAGAAGTTCAAAAGGAGGGGAAGAGAAGGGGTTTAGTCAAGCTCCAAGCCCCCCTTTTCTAGTTTGGGTGGGAGAGCCAAGGAGAGTATCATGGCCAAAAGATTTGGGAATGTGGCAGGTGACCAATTGGCTTTAAATAATACCAGTGAATGAGGAAATGGTGATGAAGGCCGGGCTTTGTGGAAGAAAGTGTGGGTTTTTTTGTGTTTTTGTGTTTATTTGTGTGTGTTTGTGTGTGTGATCATTTGTGATGTAAGGGACTTGTTCATAACAAGACTACACAACAGTTGACAGAAAAACGAAAAGGCACTGAACCACATATTGCTTGGAAGACCAAAACCTTAACCTGGGGTAGTTTTATGGTTATTTATGGTTGTAGTTTTATCTTTCTTACTGCTCTCTCTCTGCTTACTGTCTCTCACACACATATACTCTCTCTCTCTATCACACACACACACACACACACACACACACACACACACACACACACACACATTCTCAAAAACAGTCAGAACCTTGTTGCAGTCAGAACCTCATTGAAAGTGTAGGCTATCTGCCTCCTGAGGCGGAGTTGCTTTCACTGAGAACTGCGGGCCGCTGGTCAGCATGTGGCTCCACTGCCCAACCAAAGGCTTTTTTTATACACCATCATGTCCACAGACAGTGAGGTGACAGTTTAAAAGCCTCTACCCCAGCCCCCCAACCAACCTCCTTTTCTCTCCACCTCTCTCTCTATCCCTCTCTCCCTCTTTTTTTCTGCACTGATAACATGGCTACCTTCTTCCGCCCAATTGCTTCATCCCATTAGGCCACATTAGCCATGTAAAATATTTTCATCCGAGAGAACACAAAGGACAGAAAATGGTCCACTAACTTAAATCGGGTTTTTAAGATGCAATTGACATTTTAAAGAAGACCCCTCAATGGAGTCACAATTGTGTTTTCCAAAAACAAAACATAAATATAATTTATATTATGGAATTGGAGGTTGTATACAACAAATCGCAGCGGGAACATTTGGTAACCTTATTAAAAGGTAGAGAGGATTGTGAGGCTGCAGTAATGTGTTTTATTTATTGATTAAGTGAGTTAACAAATTAATGGGGTTAAATCAACGCCAGGATGTACTCTGCATCACTTCAATTTGTATTACTGATAAATCACTGGCCTGACACGCTGACATGTTGGATTTCTTAAGCGATGCACCAGCAAGTGACCAAAACATTTATCTCAGTCATGGTTTTAAATGTGGGCAGGAGACAGCCTCTTCTCCCCATGCATTTGATGGCACAGAGAAAGCTTCATCCAGCCTCACAGTAGTTACTGTAAGAGAGATCACGTGTCCAGATTCATCTGTTAAAAACTTCCCCCAAAATACTTCACCTTCAAAAAAGAATGAGTTGGACTTTATGTAACAGAGTGCATATGTAAATCAACAGGATTCCAGCAAACATGAATATTTAAGGCCTCACTCTGTATGTTGGAGGAAATAATTAGATCCGTATTTGCATTTGTTTATTTGTCTCCATGAAACATGTTTAATGAGAGAATATTATTCATATTTTTTAATCTGCAGAGATTTATTTTGGTGTGGAAAACCTTTGTCTTCAGTGAAAACATGCTTGCAACTCTGAAATTTTTCCTTTCTTTTCATCCCCTTCTGTTAATTTGACATACACTAACCATCATTTTTACAACATTCAAAGCTGACAGAGATTTTAACATCAGTTGTCCTGTAAAATAAAATGTAAAGCTTCAATTTGACCAGAGCGCACAATGGCTTGACATTTTTACTGAAACACAGAGAGAGAAGCTGGCCTTTATCAACCTTTCTAATTAAAGGTCAACGCTTTCCACAGTTTAATGTCAAATTATGTATTTTCAAGGAGTTGTCCCTCTGCTCTCTATTTAGATAGGGCCTTTGACACTCCACAGATAATGTGTATGATTACACCAGAGGCACAACATGCAGACACACTATTCTCAACTCATTTAGATTTGCCGTCTCCCCATTCGTCTGGAGGGGTCGGGGGTGGTGCTGTGTGGGGGTGATACAGAGATACAGAGAGACGGCGTCTGATTTGGTCTGTAACCTCTTCATCTGGCCCATGATAAGTGGTCAGGATAATTGCGTTCCTGAAAAACCCTGGCCCAACTACTTGTTCCTGACATTCGCTGACACTATGAGGCTTTTGCGAACAGGGTGGGGGGCAAAGCTCGATAGGGGGGCTGCAATTGTGTTGCTCGCACGTGTTTCTGGCACTTAGTGCTGCGCGGTGAAAAATGCAGCCTCCACAGCAGCGGACAAAAAACAGGGCATTCACACTCGAGATGTAATGTATGTTACTGCATTGGGTTTATGGGACAAGCACATTATATGTCCTAAATGTGACACCCAAGTCTGACTGTTGAGGCTTGTGTGAAGCCGTGTGAATACAGTCTTATTGCCACACATTTGGAACTCCTCTAATGACATGGTAGTGAGGCAATTGCACAGGTCCATCAAATAAATGACAGCCATATACTCAGGAGGAGGCAAGGACATACTGCTACAAATACAAAAATGTGGAAGGCAACAGAGTAAAGCCCAGATGAAAAAAGGTGGCAGGTGGGTATGAATATGAGCCTTTAACTAGCCAAAGACAAGAGGGATGTGTCAAGCTGGAAGCAACCAAGGCCGTCTGTAGCCATCAATGTTTTCCGTTTTTTTTTTTTCATCTTTTTGATCAGTCTAGTTTTTCTATGGTTCAGTTCAAGGGAATTTGCGAGGCCTGGTTTTGAAAGGCTGCCAATGTGTAAGCACACACTGATGCAGACCTCTTCTGACAGAGCCTGAAAAGAGGGAAATAAAGAGAGCAGAGAAGACCAGAGGAGAGGAGAGGAGCAGAATGCTGACAAAGGCACATAAATACATGTCACGCCTAGCAACACGTCTGTGAGGAACGTTCACATGCACACACACACATACGTGCACGCGCATGCACACACACACACCACGAAACACACATGCTCATACATATAGACATGTCTCCAAACAAGTATACATTAAAATATACACAGCATACACGGAAAAGAGAAGAAGGAAGAAACACACACACACACACACACACACACCAAACACATATATGCTTACAAGCACACACAAGAAGCACACATGTGCACAGTTCACACACTATGAAACGTATGCATTCTCTCTCTCTGTCTCTCTCTCTCTCTCTCTCTCTTACACACACACACACACACACACACACACACACACACACACACACACACACAAATGTATTCTCTAACCTTTCAGCACACATGTAGAGCACAAGTTTGTGCTTTTTCACTCTATAGAAAGCCTATTGGAGAATTACACCAGGCTGCACTGTAAATCACTGACATAGCCAATGGCCTCTGATTCCCTTGCCTCCCCAGTCTTTTCACTTCCAAAATATTCCAAGGCAATTCCAGGAAATATGTCATCTAAACAAAAATCTAAATCCAACAACTGCTTCATGCTGCTCCCTATGTTAGCTCTCTCTGCATCCTGACAGCAAAGGACAGCTGACATGCGTGATGCTCCTAAAAAATATTTTAATCATTACAGATAAGAATGAGAGGATATCCTCATTTACTGTAATGAAAAGGAACCCCACAAAGCACTTACTAGTCTTATTGTTCCATATATTGAATATCTTAGATGATTTTGCAGTAGCAATTCTGTATTGTGTAATAACTAAACCCACCACCTCACTATAAAATTATATTACATTAATTTCATTAATTAAATGTTGGAAAGATTGCTTGTGTACGTATTTTTGATTGTATTTGTGTACCTGTACATGTGTATGTGTGCATATATGTCTGTGTGTGTGTGTGTGTGCATAGCAGCATATGTGGGTGTGTGTGTGTAGATGTGTATGTATACCTGTGCATATGTGTGTGTGCATATATGTTTCTCTCTCTCTCTCTCTCTCTCTCTCTCTCTCTCTCTCTAACCCTAGGGCTAAGGGGTGAAATACTGCATTGTCTGGGACATAGGGACCGGTGAAAATGTGGCGTGATAAATCATTTAATCTTTTTTTGGTGCACATCTGCACAAACATGCCACCTGACAGAGCGAGCTGAACGGCACACAATACACATATCACACATCACAAGAACAACCCAATGTATGTGGGTCTGCAATGCAAACAAATACTGCTTCACGTAAACAGACATGGGTATGAACTATACATGACAAAAACATACATATGGATACATTACTTGTCTGTGTGAGTGTCTTGTTAAATCTTGTAGTAGGCCTATGTACATTTATTTTTTATTTATATAATACATGATATTTGCAACATTTCATATGAAATGTTAAAATTTAACACGCAAATACAAGTATTATAATTTAGATAAATAAATATTGGGAATATCTCTGATAATACTGAAATAAAATGGCATAAATACATAAATAAATAAATAAAATCTGACCTTTAAAAAAAAAAAAAGAAAAATGAAAAAAAAATATATAGATACATACAGATCATGCATGAGATTCGCGTCCAGGCTCAGGCGATGATGCTTGTGTGTGCTGATGGTGTATTGTTGGCCTAAGCTACAGCTGAAACCACTGCACTGATCTGAGGATGCTACTATGGTGTTGTAGCATGAAGTGGCGTAGTACTGCACAGCACAGCACAGCACAGCACAGCACAGCACGGCACAGCACAGCACAGTACGGCTTGGTTTTTGCACTGCCAGACTCAGAGACTGCGTTAATAAATAGGCCACAGCAGTGCTTTCTTACCCTGTGAATGCTTTCAGGCTTGGCTTGGCAAACTGAACATAATTAAAGCCCAAGGCAAAGGTTGCACTTTCCTTGAAATAGCAGGAAGGAATTACAGGAGAAAAACAAGGAAAAGGAGAAAGAGAGAGGGGGAGAAGAGGGGAAGAGAGAAGAGAAAGGAAGGAGGAAGAACAGATCTGAGAGAGAGAGGAGGAAGATGGAAGGTGAGGGGGATGCTGAGCGCATCCGAACAGGAAGACGAGGACTCACTCAAAGAAGAGGACTGGGGGAGGGGGGGTCTGAGTAGGGGGTGGGTGGGAGATGCAGCAGCCATTACATGAAGCGATGACTTTCACCCTCCCCCGTTTCTTGATTTCCTCTACTCCATGTTTGTATGTTTTTTGGTGTCTTTTTTTCCCTCTGTCTTTGTCAAACATGCATGTATTGCATCATTTCTAATCCAACTAACCCCACACTATGCCATGTCCATGCTCTGATGTTGTTTCCATTAATTAGACTTGTTTTCTCACACTGCTTCTCTCTCTCTCTTTCTCCACCTTTTCCCTAAGGCACCTTGTTTAAACAGCTTTATATTTAGCAGTTTAAGTTACATAGCAATGACTGTGAATATTGAATTTAATTTTATCATTTTCATTTTCAGGAACACTAAACATATACTGTAAATATACATGCGAGTGTGTGCATTGTGAGTATGTGTGTGTATTCCCACTGGCCATAATGTAGTGTAGAATAAGATTCATTGTCACAATACAGTCCTGTTCATACATAGTGACTGGGTTATTGCCGATGGATTCCTTGCATACCACACCATTTCAATTCCCCTACAGCATGCCAGCCTTTCCTGCTGCAGCGCTGTACACTGTCCACACACGCACACACGCACACACACACACACACGCACACACACACACACACACACACACACACGCACACACACACACACACGCATACACCATGCGTGTACGCATATATGACCCGGCTGCATGGTGAGCTCGTTTAGCGGCACTGTGTGTGTGTGTGTGTGTGTGTGTGTGTGTGTGTGTGTGTGTGTGTGTGTGAAAGGGGTGGAGAGGGTGGGGCATGCGGTGTGTGTCAGAGCCCATTAGTGTCAGTGGCCTTGGGTGAGGACGCCACCTGGAGTAGGCAGGGTCAGGGCGATTCTTCGGCCCACTTTTAGCCATTAAACTTGCAATACAATCAGATTAGGGCCCAAGCAGGATAAAAGCAACCTCATCTGCCCTGTCGTTAGCCAACTAGGCTAATCAGCTGAGGAGGGAAAGAGAGAGAGAGATAGAGGGAGGGGGAGAAATGGATGCAGGATGAAGGATAGGTAAGAAGGAGAATAAACGAGTAGCAAGAGAGGGAGGCTGGGAATGAGAGAAAAGAAGAAGGTAAGAAAGAAAAGTAAAGAAGTAAAGAAAGAAAGAAAGAAAGAAGGTAGATCAAGGAAGGAATAAGAGACAGGGAATAAGAGATAAAGGTAGAGAAAGAGAAGAGTGGGGGCTCTCCAGGTGCGCGGCCAAGCTGGGCTGAGCTGTGGCCACATCTATATATGGCTGCAGGGATGAGGTGCTGCATCTATCAAGCAGCCAATGGCACGGCTGGACTCCCTCCAGTAGCCTCAGATACTCAGGCTTTCACATATACGCTATTGATGCAGAACACACACACACACACACACACACACACACACACACACATACACGCTTCTTATAAAAAGAGAAGAAAACCAAAATCAATCAATTTTTCTTTCAATGTATCAAAAGATATTTTTTTCTAGCATTTATATATATAAAATATATATATTTTGGAATTGATCAAATAAAACATTTTATAACTCTCAAAGTGATGAGAGGAATGTTATTACATATTTTTAGATTTCTATACAAATACCGAAAGGTCCTGACTGATAGAGGGACAGAGTAAATTTGCTGCAGATTGTGTTGAATTTATATAGCCACTCGATAAAGGCCCCTGTCCTACTGTGATGGAGTGGCTGAACATAGAAACCAGCATAAAAACTATGAGAAATAAAAGTGACAATCCTGTGCAGCGCAGATATCTATGGTGGGACAGAAATGAAGCTTGTATGTCTTCCAGTGCAGTCTCAGGAATTCAATCTGTGGTGTGTTTTATGATTGTAGAGATGCTCTCTCTTTCTCTCTCTCTCTCTCTCTCCCACACTTTTTCTTTCTCTGCATCAGCCCTTGTGAGTCCATTCAAATCCTAATGATGCAGAGAAAGAATCTCATTTAGCTTCAACCAATTTTAAAACTATTGCAACACAATCACATGGAGACATGGAGAGTTATGCTTGAATCTGCTCTCCTAATGTAACATGGGGAATGTATTTATATAAATATCTAATGGAATTTTGTTTTATTTTATTTCACTGTCTCCTTTTTGTTTTTGTTCATTAAAACTTTAGTCATTTATTCAGATAAATATTTTATTAGTATAACAGGCTCAGGCTATTAGTGATTTCTTATTAAGGATAAGTGCAATGAATTTGCTTATCACCTCACAACACTTTAGGACAAAGTCAATTCACAATATTCATGCTTTTTTATCACCATGAAGCTTACCAATTATAAGTGCCATCTTTTTAATTACAAAATAGAAATGATTTGAGCTGCAAAATGTTTGTACATTTAAAGATTTGCATGTAGTTTATATTTTTTAAATTCAGCAAATTTAACAAAAACAACTTTAAAATCTGTACTTATATTTTGTTATATGAAATTAGCCTCATGGAATGGCCATGTTGAGCAGTGAGGAGCATGATGGTGTGTATCCTCAGTGACCTTCAGAGGAGATTCACTGTGTGTGTGTGTGTGCGTGCACACACGCGTGCGCAAGCATGCATGTTCATGCACGACTGTGTGTGTATGTGACACCAGAATTCTACATAAGAAACAAGGCTGCATGTGTGTGTGTGCGTACATGTGCGTGCATGTGTATGTGTGTGTTTAAAGGGATGCGGCGTCTAAGGCATACAGTGTCTTGCACCGCTCTGGCCCAGCTGAGCTCAGTGTGTTGTCTTCAGGCTCATAAAATTGATGACAGAAAATCACAACCCGGGGGAAGGAGAGAAGGGGTGGCTGATCCTCCACTGGGGGGCTGAGCTCTGATTAATATGCAACATTATCAACTGTCTGTGAGCGTTAGCGTTCTCTCTTTCTCTCTCGCTCTCTCTCTCTCTCTCTTGCGCTTTCAAACACTCTACCTCTCTCTGATTCTATGTCAGTCTGCCTCTAATTCTCTCTCTCTCTCTCAGTGTCAACCTTCCTCTTGTTCTAAAATATGTACACACAAATCCATGCACATGCAAATACACACACCCTTGCTGCTAACATAAATGTATAAATTACACACACACACACACACACACACACACACACACACACACACACACACACACACACACACACACAAATGGAGTATGAAAAATATAACAGAGAATAACAGATTTTTAAAAAATTGCAGAATAATATTCCTTATTTCCCATAGTCTCATGACTAAACCTGTGATCCAGTGTGCTATTTGAAGGCTCATGTTTAAAAACATTGTGTGTTTCCTCTTGGTCGCCCCCTCCCCCATCTTTCTCCCCACAGCACCGCTCTCATCCAACAAACCAAGAGAGGGACTCAGCTTTGGCTCTCTCTCTCTCTGACAGAGGACATCACACACAAAATTAATTGAAATCTAACCCCTGATGCTGGATTAACCAAATAGGTGAACTCTACTAGGCACATAATCGCAAGAAGGATACTATTTGTATTTCATCAAATAGGTTTGAGCATTTGTGTGTATGTGTGTGTGTGTGTGTGTGTGTGTGCGTGCGTGCGTGTGTGAGGGAGAGAGGAAGAGCACGTGCTTGTGCATGTATGTGTGTGTGTGTGTGTTTGTTTATCTATGCATGTGTGTGTGTTTACTTGTGTGTATGTGTGTGTGAGTGTGTATAGGGCAGTACAACGGCATAGGGAGAGAGAGCCAGATGCTGTCCCATTTGGCCACTCCCCACTTCAGCCTTCTGCTCACACACACACACACACACAAACACACACACACACACACAAACACTCAGGATGAATGCAGTATGCCATGATGGAGGTATGTGTACAAGTGTACAAGCATGTGTCTGTGTATGTGTGTGTGTTTGTGTGCATGTGCATATGTGTGTGTGTGTGTGTGTGTGTGTGTGTGTGTGTGTGTAATGGAGATCAAACAGGAGCACCAGGCCACCTGTGTATCGGCCACTACATTTGGGAGAGAGAGGCACATAAAGGCCAATCATTAGCATCTGCTGGGGATGCCGGCCTCGTTACCATAATGGAGACCTCCGCCGCTAAAAGCACACCGTCTCAGAGCTATATTTAGGACGGAAATTTAATCTGACAATTCTTTGGCTTAATTGAGGTCCTTTTTTAGCCATCTAAATGTCAACCAAATCCAAGCCTTAATTATAGGAGAAGGTGAATCTGACACACATACACTCACATTTCTTCATAATATGCCAATATGCACACTCAGTTGAACACACACACACAAACACACACACACACACACACACACACACACGTAAGTGCAGGTGCACACAAACACCAACACACACACACACGTACACATGCACACATACACATACACTCTGCTACAGGAGATGACCAGAACTGAATCTTTGATAAGTGGGCTTTTCCTACTGGGCTATCAGGGGGTAAATATGAAGGGAATTGCCCCCTTAGCCACACTAAACTGAGCACCATGACAGGGCGTTATAGGGTGACACCACCCTGCAGCAAAGGCACCTTTTAAAGTGCCTGGGCCCAAATCCTGCCCTGCAGAACTAAAGGTCTGCTGGGATTCATTTCAGATGTGTGTGTGTGTGTGTGTGTGATAAACTTCTGATATGTCCATGCCACACACTGCTCCCACACTGAATCGATTTCCATCAATGCGCAAAGTAAACGTGACACGAAAACCTGGCCAGAGCACAACTGGAAAGCTGCTGTGCATTTGGCGTTGTCTCATGGGTGAGGGTGAGCTGCATGCATATGGAATCAGTTTTTGATACTGCACAAGTAAAACACAAAATTAGATAAAAGAAACTGTGAAAGCAATGCCAAAACACAAATTAAAAATTTAAAAAATCAACAAGAAAATAAGCAACTAAATGTAACAGAATAGAACATGAAAATGCTGAAGTGTGTTATTTGTTTGCTGGGCCACTGAGCTGATCCCAGTTGCATGTGAATGAAATGAAAAGAAGTAAATGAAAGTGAGGCTTCTTGTTCCACGGTCGATAATATCGCCTGGTCCCGTGCCCAGTTGCAGTTGACCTCTGGCCGGCGAAGCACAATGTCATCTGCTCGCGCACGCCTCTCAGAGTGCTGCTGCCTAATGTTTTTTTTTTCTCTCTCTCTCTCTTTCTTTCTTTCTCCCTCCTGGCAGAGGGCACCCAGCATGAATGCCAAAGCTGTACAGTGGCATGGGTACGGGGGGCACTGGGAGGGGGATTGGGAGGGCGCGATGGACAGATGGAGGGGCCGCGTTCAACAAGTGTGTAGCACAGAAGTCACTCATGGAGCAGGGAAAGAAAATGAAAAGGAGAGATGGAGAAATAGAGAAAGAGAGAGCGAGAAACTGAGAGAGAAAAAAGAAATGGAGGAAGAGACAGAGAATGAGGGATGGAGAGAGAAAAGGATAAAGAAATAGATGGAGTAGGAGACAGATGGGTTGATGGGCAAGTGTAAAGTGCATGAGTTAGCTGAGTGGGGAAGAAACAGAGAGAGAGAGAGAGAGGAAAAGAGAGAGGAAGAGAGAAAGAGAAGAAGGGGCGGGGGGGAGATGGGCTAATGTGACATGCAGAAGTTAGCAGAGCAGAAGAAAGACAGGGGTGGTAGGAGATTGGAGGACAGAGCAAGCAGGCAGGGGGTGGACAGCAAGACAGACAGACAGAGGGTGGGGGGGTATAGGGGAGTGATGAGAGTAAATGAATTGAGAAAAGGGGGCTGTGAAAGTGAGAAATAACTAAAGTCACACAGGGATGCAGAAAGGTATGTGACAGTGAAGAGACAGAGAAACAGCTAGAAAGAAGCAGAGAGAGTGTAAAGAGAAAGGAGAGAGGATTGATAAGAGGAAATAACAAGAAGAGAAGGAGAAGAAAGGATAGAAGAGGAGGAAGGGGAGAGGTGAGGAGAGGAGAGGAGGAAGAGGAGGAAGAGGAGAGGTGAGGAGAGGAGGAAGAGGAGAGGTGAGGAGAGGAGAGTACCTGCACAGATGGCTAGCTGGCCCATGGGGCCTCACTGTCATCACGCTCCCTGGGCAGGGAAACAGGGAGCATCAGATTTATCAGAGACAGGAGAGAAGAGAATAAGAGAGAGCAGGAGAGCATGGGATAAGAGAAGAAATAAGGAGAGAGGGAAGGAAAGCAAGAGAAAGAAAGGCACACACACACAGACACACACACACAAACATACACACACGCACCTACTCTCTGTAATCTTCCATTTTTAAAATTATTTATGCTAATACTAAAATCATGAATACTGTTATTATTATTATTATTATTATTATTATTATTATTATTATTATTATTATTACAATTATTAGAGTTACTTTTTACATCAACCTTATTTTTTATATTTTATATTTTATCTTTTTTTATTGTATAGTCACAATACAAACACACACACACACAATTATACACTGTGCAGTGACACCATTCCTGTGTTGTGTTGTGATCATGTGTCATAGTTATAGTCTCTTGCATATTTTACTCATATAAACACATGCTTGATGCTTATCATTCTCAGTCTAAAAGTTAACGTAACAGTTCTAATCCTTATTGCTTTTCTCTGTATGAATAATGTACCTGTGCCACGAGGGCTCCAAAATCTCATATCTAACACTTATTATGCAGCATTGACGATGGCCTTTGCTATATGTATGAATCTCTGACATGTGAATGATTTATAGATTGGGTTATTTCAGATCATGTGGCATGCACAGAGGAAGAGTGAGGGACAGAGAGAGTGCGAGAGAGAGGAATGAGGTTGGAAAGGTCCCTGTCGAGGGCTGCGGGTGGATCTCCACACCAGGACGATAACCCCAGCTAACAGACTGCGGAAAAGCCGCCAGTTCAACTTAAATCAAATTTCAGAGCATACAAAAGTCTATTACAGGAAATTAGGAAGAGACTAACATCTCACCGCCACCATCATTCACTTTTATTGAGTCCACGGCGTGGCCTTTGGTGTATTGTGTGTGCTTGTCAATAAACAGCGATTCATTGAGCCAGAGCAGTTCTGACAAATTGCTGTGTATTTACACTCCACAGTCACATCTACAGATAGACACACACACACACACACACACACACACACACACATACTGTGCACACCAAAAAAGAAAGAAAAGAGGGCATGAGAGAGAGAGAGAGAGAGAGACAACATAGGACCCTAGAGCTTGTGGGGACATATGGCTGGACATTTCTCCTTGATCTTGCCCTTGGGATCCAAGCGTGGAAAATGTCATGGGCCTGCTTGGCTTTAAATACATTGCAGGGATTTTTTTCCCTTTTTTCGGCTCTGATTTGTTGGATGAGAATTGAATGTCAGCCCGTGTTTCAGCTGAACTGCATGCGTGTACTATGTGAGTGGTGTTTAATATTTCATCGCCATGCCAGCAAACATTCTAGAATTCCTCTAAACACTCTGCATCCGTTCCATTAGTGATAATATGGCAAGGAATATGGCACAGGGACTTCAACTGCCTACGCAGAGAGAAGGAAAAAAAACATCCATTTGCCACTATAGCGAGTAAAGCACATTTAACTGTAGCAGACCATAGCTGGAGAATTAAGGACAAGCCTGCAAAAGGAGAGATGTAGCATTTGACATTTTGTTTCACTCAATATTTCCTTTTAGTTTGCAAAAGAAAGAATGGCAGGCAAAAGAGAAAAAAACGTCTGGCTGGGTGTGTGGTATACAATAACCATTCTGTGTGAATGTGTCTATCAAAAGTGTGTGTGTGTGCGTGTGTGTGTGTGTGTGTGTATGTGTGTGTTTCTTTCTTTTGGTCTTTTCAGTGTACACCGTATGTTTGAGTGTTGTATATTTGTTTTGAGACATGTCTATATGTGCATTTGTGTTTTGTGGTGTGTGTGTGTGTGTGTGTTTGTGAGATTTCACACATCTCTGTTTTTTCTAACCACTGACAACAGGCAATGGTTCAGTGCTGGTTCTTTGCACCTGCCTTCTGTTATCTGCATTTAAAACGCAAAGAGACATCCTCCCACCTAGTGTGAGTGTGTATGGTATGTGTGTGCGTGCATCTGTCGATCGCATGTATGTGGTGTACATACAGTGTGTGTGCGTATGTGAGAGTGTGTGTAGCCTATGTGTGTATGGTAATTTTACCATGCAGTTGCATGTGTGTGTATGTGTGTATAGTATGAATGGACAGGTGTGTGTGTGTGGTGTATACCGTGCATATTTGTATGCGTCTGTGTATTTACATATTGCGTGTGTTTATATATATGTATATATGTACGCGCAATGTGTGTGATGCTCATTTCTTTAATTCCACCTGCAGACCACCATGTAGCTGTGCACGGAGCAGAAGTGGTGGTTCCTTGCAGCTCCGCTGCTATCGCTTGTTTAAAGGCAAACAAAGACAACCATCCTCCACCTTCGCCACCCCTCCCCCACCTTCACTCTCCTCTCTGTCTCTTTCTCTCCTTCTTCTCTTATTCTCCCCCATCTCTCTCTCTCTCGCTCTCTGTTACCTACCCAGGCGTTCCCCCACAGCTAAACCGAGGGAAAGCTCTGCATTCTCGAACCTAGATCGTGACCACACAACCCTAAGTCTGACAAATCCTACAGAAAGAGACACTGACTTGAGGGACAGAAACAGCGACAGGGAGAGAGAAAAATAGAAAGGGAAGCCACAAAAAAAACTAGGAGTAGAATGAGAGAGAGAACGAAAGAGAGAGAGAGAGAAAGTCACAGTTCCTCCTCTGCTCCATGTGCATCTCGTAAGATAATTCTGCAGTAAGCAGATCAATAATGCAACAGAGAAATTTAATATAAATAAACATTACCAGCACACTGCTTAATTAATGAAGCTCAGTTTGCAATTTGTCAGTGTCTTACACACCGGCCTCTCTAATCCACCATAGGAATATTTTCCTGCTGACCAAAATACAAATACAACAAAAAAAAAAACAGCAAACACAGAAAACAAAACAACAACAATTAGCAACTTCAGAAAATATAATGAGGGGGACATGATATGTATACTTTTCATTCATTAATGTGGAACATTGTTTTCCTAATTTCATTCTTTTTTTTACTGGGTAAGGGTTGGGGGGTGTCTATACAGAGGTTACAAGCAGCTAAATGCAAATCCATTTCTCTGGCATAAACAGTGGCAGTCGTGGAGTCCTTGCCGGTCGGGGTGACATGAAAAATTGCAAATACCTAATGAATCCCATCTGCATGTGAGCCATCTGATCAAAAGCTTCATCAATAACATATTCCATTCATCACTGGAGCTATGACATTTACCATCAGATAGAAGTGTTTGGTTAGCTCAACATCTGTGGCCCTGCGAGGTTATCACATGCAGATAATCTGAGTTTTTTTTTTTTAAATGAAACAAAAAAAAAACTAATGAGAATACTGAGGCAGGTGTCGGGGAGGGAGGGTTCATATCTTTAATCTAAAGTAGAAAGCAATGCTCTATACATTTGGCATTTCTATGCCTACGCCGACATTATAGCCAAGGCTCATATCCGTGCATGTCTGCTGAGTGGATGTAACCGTTACATTAAGATGCGCTTCAAGACACTCTTGTCAGAGCTCTGTAGTAAGGACACACACTCAGTGTATGCAGCTTCATCCAAGCCTAATGACAAAAGCCTAGTATAGCTCTCCCACGAGGTCACAATCAGCATGTAAAATGCCAACACATGAGATATATAATGTCAATATAAAAATCAATTCTCATGTATAGCCTAAATAAGAAAAGGAATATCTTTACATTCGTAAACACCCTGAGGACCCTGCTGATCCATATTGACACTTAAACAGTATGGCATCGTGACAAGACTATGCAGCAGAGTGCATGACACAGAGACAAGAAAGCATCTGAACGCTTGACTGTGTCCTGTTGAGTGCTACAGCTGGGTACACACACACACACACACACACACACACACACATACACACATAGATACACACACACAAAAAACATCTCCACTTTGGTGCAATCTTTCAGCTCAAACATGTGTTCATACCAGAGATACTACCAGCCACAAATACTAAACGAGAGAGAGAAAGAGAGAGAGAGAAAGAAAAGAAAAAAAGAGAGGAGGAGGTATGTGCTAGTGAGTGGGTTTCAACAGCCTTAAGTATGCTATCAGTGAAGTTAGTCTTACGTGTGTGTGTGTGTGTGTGTGCGTGTGCGTGCGTGCATGTGCATGCGCGTGTGCCTTTTTTATTTGCGGCAGTCAGGTTAATGAGACCAGCAGCCCACTTGATGTGGAGAGGGCCTGCCACAAAGCAGCGTCTCATTAGAGGCAGCCTGGCACGCCAGGGCTGAGACAAAAGGACATTCAGGGAGCCAGCCGCCGGGCCTGAATGCCTCTGCTCCTCTTCACTCTGCAACACACCACACCACACAGCACCACACAGTGCCGTTCTGTGCTACTCCGCTGTGCGTAGCTTGGCTCAGCTTGTTTGGCGATGGCTGCTGCTCCTGCTGATTCGCCAAAGAGAGGAGAGGAGAGAAGAGGAGAGAAGAGGAGCGGAGCAGAGAGGAGAGGAGAAGAGAAAAGGAGAGTGGAGGCGTGCCATGGCCCTGGCACTGGTCCTGCACGCGACCACTCTGGCACCATGCCAACAGACTCAAGTTCTGTCTGACCCCTGTGTCTGCCTGTGTGTGTGTGTGCATGAGCGTGATACAGAGAGAAAGTGTGTGCATGTGTGTAAGAGAGGAAGAGAGAAAATGAGTGCAAGGGGGCAACATAGGATGGCTCGCTGGTCCTAACGGGTGCCATGGTGACTGTGGTGGCTTCTTGGGGACGTACGGCAGTGCTGGCATCAGTCCAAAGGAGAAGAGATTTTTTTTCTCTTAGAGGGGAATAAGGAGAGGTGGGGGCTGCTCTGATAGGATGCTGTCACAGCCTGGTCTGCTGCATGAGCAAAAACATCAGAGCTCTCCTCCACTGCTGTTTTCTGCCCTCCACCCCTCCCCCACCACACACACACACACACACACACACACACCATGCAAGCATCTCAGCTGCAACCGACCAATTATAGTGCCCCCATCAAACACACAAACATTCAATGTGACTGAAACAAGCTAGTCAAAATAACTGCCTAGCTTAAATATGGATAATGAAGGAGAGTGAAAGTCAATCTGTCTCTGTAAATGTAATGTGAAGATTCCTATCTATCTAGCTGTTGTCAGATCAGGTGCTGCTGTGTTAACTATGTTTTCCAGTCTGTTTAGGGCTGATTTGTTTTTTTTTTTATTATTATTTTAATGTTCTATGATTTAAGTGGTAGCCCAGAGACTCCAGCTCTAGCCCTGTTTACCTACAGAGATTACAAACACAGAGGATTAGAACTCTATTGCTAAAATGCATACATTAAACACATAAATATAACATTACTATACATCCTCTGTAATCCTAAAATACAAGCGTATCACTGTGCAAATATACTCTACGTGTAGGATACACAGTGGATTTATGAGATGAAAGTCAGCAAGCTGTTCATGATGTATTTGTTATTTGTTTTATATAGTGAAATGTTTATGAACAACAACGTACGGTGGAAGATATCTTTCGTGGAGTGCTTGTAAATGCTCTTATTGTATTCTACATCTTGTGCATGTTTTTAAACTTGCTACGCAACATACGCATGTATATCTTCACCTCCTAATTCAGTGGACATCTCCCAACCCATAAAAATCTGTGCAATGTATATCCCAAGCACAACCATGTGCACAAATAAAAAATCACAACACTGAAAGATAGAATGGAGGTAAAAAAAATATAGGATAAAAGCCAGATGGATGCATATAGCGATAAGGAATGTGTGAGGGAAGGAGTGTAGGGAAAAAAAAGAAGAAAAATCCTTCCCCATAAAGAGGGCTCTCACCCAGCAGAATGTGTTTACCTCAACAAAACAAGGCAACATCTCTCAAGTCATGGGGTCAAGAGAGTTAAAGATTTTCTGCATTAGCAGGGATCCACGCTTCCTCCCTCTGCTCTCCTTCTCTCCCTATTTATAGAACGCTGGCAGAAACAGCTGAGCTGCCTGCAATGATGTCACTTCTGCTGATGGGATGCTTTGTTCCGCGGCGTGTGCGCATGCCACCTGGGTCTGGGCGAGCGAGCTGCTGTGAGATGCAGCAAGATGGCCGACACTCGCCATCCTGCCTGCCTGCCTGCCTGCCTACTATCCTCCCTGCCCGCCCGCCCTCTTCGATCTCAGTCAATCCAATTACAGCACACCCTCTGCACTGCTGCCCAAGCAGGCTATTCATTCTCATGGCATCAGCTGAGCTTACTTCTCTAGCACAAAAAAAAAACAACAAAACAAAATGTGGAGGAATTTGGGCTTGCATCTAATTGATACAACAACAAAAAGATTCCAGTGGTACATTAAAAGGAAAATGAAACATTAGGCTACTTTTTTTATTTTCACACATGTGGTTGAGGCTTAATTTAAGAGAAAAAAATGGTGTGCTCCTTCATGGCATTCCTGTTTGTGTTCACACTACACTATAACACTGGTGTGGCTGAAGCACTACTGGTGCATTACACTCTTATATATTTTTAGTAAGCCTTTGGGCACTTTCAGTGTCCCTAAAAGAACATGGTTGCCAGGCAACCCTTATTGTTGCCATGGAGATTCACGTGTTGGCAGCTGCTGCAATCAGCATTAACTCAAGGCACATATTCTCATTCCAGTAGTCAAGAGATGGCAGGCAACTAGGACACCAAGTCACTGGAATGGTAATCACAGGGAAACATATGTTCATTCATTACCCGCTGCATTAATAACATTATATGTGGTGGAAAAAAAGCCAATGCTCATGCTTTGGTGCAATGATTGCTGCCAGAAGTTAAAGATCATTCCTAATGACAGACAACGTGCTTCGTCCAATTACTGACAATGAGTTGAAAAATAATAAAGGAGCAATTTTTCATACATATGTACTTGATCTTATTAAAAAATAATCATCTTATAAAAACAGATGTGTTTTGAGTGAGTACATGCCATTGGATAATTACAGTTTTCACAGCTTCCCTGTGCAAGAGTACAAACACTGTTTTAAAAAGACGAAATAGCTTGTGGTTTACATAAGAAAAAGCACTGATGTGCACCCACTGCAGAAACTACAGCAGAAACATCTTAGCTCAGCTTGCTCACCTGCTGTCTACAAACTACATTAGATTTAGCCCGAAAAATGCAAGCTAATGGTAAACAAGGGAAATGCCATTCATTTCATTGGAGAGACAGTCACAATCTATCTGACAGTAATGCACAGAGGATGGAGGGGAATGAGGATTATCAAGACAAACTGCAATCATATTTGCTTTCCTCGATCTACTCACTTAGATGTCATTAAGCTAGCCAACAAAATGGGACGTTTTCACTAGATTCGATGGGGGCCAGTTGCTCTGCAAATTGATGTCTATGGGGGATAAGTGATATTCACTCTCTATTAAATAGTCTGTAATGGTAGTGGAAAAAAAACAAGCCTGCTGGAACTAGGTTTCTTCCAAGCACTGGCTATGCAACATGGACCTCCACAGAGTAACCATTATGTGCAGAAGCTAACAGCTATACTCATCTGTTTTCCTCACGCCTCCATCTGTTGTAGCAGAGCAGGTGGAAGATGTCTCAGACCCTGGGGCCCCATTAAGGCAGAGGAAAGGGATGATTCCAAGGACTCTAAACTGACAGGGAACCCTCACAGGGTTCTCAACATTGATAATATTTGGGGTCCCAATTTTATATTCTTTAACATGGCACAAACTGCCTAACAGCAGCACCCCTCCAAACCCTGATGAAAGTAGTGTGGATTTAGAATAGAACTGGTTCTCATCTAAGCCACCTCTAGGCCAGACGCAGTGATATGGTCAAGTCAGGTCCAGTCCCCGGAGCTAGCTAGGGAGAAATACGCAGGGGCACAAAGATAGATGCACATAATTATCCAACCTCCATCTTGTGCTGAAACTCCTATATCTCACTGATTGGCTGAGAGGGATCTCAGATAGCTGGTGACTGGGTCAGTTCTTGGGCCAAGGACAGTGCTAACGATGAAGAAATGGAGTGCAACATTTTGAGTGTTCTTCCTCCTGAGTGGTGTTATTTGGCCACTTTTTTTCTGGGCAAACATACAGTATATATATATGTATATATATCTTTAATCTCATGAACTGTAATATTCAGACAAATTGTCTCCGTCATCTAATCAGAACATATGAAATTGCTCATGTGGCAGCCAGGCAAAGGCCACACGACTCTAAAGGTTGCTCAGTGTATCATCACCTTAAGGTATCTGCTAGCGAAGAAAAAATAAGCCGAGCTAGGAGAGGCACTGACCTCCATCTTCTTCTCCCAGAGGCTAAAGGGAGAAGAACCGGCAGGCTGGGGTGCCACTGATTATGTCTGAATCTCACACAGCACAGTTGGGTCCTTATCTACACTGCTGTAAGGCTCTCAGTAGGGGTGCAGAGAGAAGGAGAGAGAGAAAGAAAGAGAGAAGCACATTGGCTACATTAAATATTCAATTCTGTTCAGTGCTGATTCTTGCTTGACTTAATTGAGATGGGTTGTTTCAGTCAATTTTGAGCTCCTTTTCAGTAGGTTTCAGAGGTCTTAAATTGGCTCTAATTTTAGGTACAAATATAAATAACGAGGATGCAGTAAAATAAAAAAATGAATTTCAATAACTATATCTGGGTGTTCCCAGTGCATCTAGGGCACATTTAGTTCATTTGTGCAGGTGTGTCGCAGTGAAGGCAAAAATGCACGGTGCAGCAAAATTCAACTTAAAAATAACCATAGTTGGACATTCTTCTACATGGTACCAGAATCTTAGCCAACTATGTCTCCACCCTATCAAATAGAAAACCTAAATTTTAGACCTGTGTTAATCATATTTTGGCCCACTGAGTTCAGTCAAGTATTTCATATGGTGATTAACTATTCATTAGAGAGGTGGTTTATACAGTCGGAACCAGACACTGCTGTGACTTTCCCCCTGTTAATGACTCCATAAATTACATTTTCTTTTGCATGTTGTTAATTGCCTGACAATGGAAGAGACTGGGTAGGGAGTCCAAAGTGGTGCCTTTGTGAAAAAGCCCCTGTAATGGTCTTTTCTTTTTACTGTGGACTCGGGTGACATTTAACAGCATAGTGTGAGAGAGGCTGGTGGCCCCCTCTGCTCCTACATGCACCTTTGACCACGGGTGATGTTTGAGGTACACTCTATCTAAAATGGCACCCTTTTTCTCTATAAAACACAGTCGGATAACAAGGGCCAGGTGAAACATTCTGCTTTGATTGATCTTCATGCATAAACAGAGAAACACACACAAACATGCAAACACACACACACACACACACATGCAAACGCACACACACAAAACTACAGGAGGCAGGAGGGTTTTCAGTTGCGTTCTACTTAAATTAAATGATCAAAGAGCTTTAGCCTTACAGCAAGGTAAGCATGTTTCATGTGGCACACAACTACCATCCACATGAAACACAGCATCACCAAAAGCAAAACAGATCTCTTTCTTTTTTTTTTATGAAAGGCCTCTCATTTGCCATTTCCAAGCCCTTTTTTTTGCGCTCAATGGCAAACAAAAATTCAGTCAAACTGAGGAAAAGGAGAAGGGGCCTTCACCTGATATGGGGTAAACAGTGCTGTGAGGCCTTGCAATGCAGACAGTTCTTCCTCTCCCACTGTCACGCAAACATGGCTGATCGCCTCAGCTGACTCCAATGCCCCCCCGCCCCAACCACACACACACCAACCCCCTACCCATCCTGAGCCCCCATCCCCCATCCCTCCCCTCCTTTCCACACACACATCCCTCCAGCCTCCTCACTTCCTCTTCGTGTAACCACAGCCGACTCTTCATCATGTGAACCTGTTCATACTCATCAGCAAGCACCATGAGGAGAGGCTTTCTCCTCCTCACGTGCATATCAGCAAATAAACTAGGTCACAGTGGGATATGAGGGAGGGAAATAAATAAAAAAACAAGAGGTTTTAGCACAGAGGAATTTTAGAAAGGGGGGATAACAACTGACAAAATATTGTCAGAGAGGGTGGGAGAGAAAAACAGAGCGGAGGAGGGACTTCAGGGACTGTGCTGAATCCAATCGAAGTCAAAATATCAGGGAGATAAAAAAAACTCATCTGGCCAAATCAGAGCTTGTGTCTGAGTTACAGCTGGCCTGGAAGTGGTAGCAGGATGACACAGGAAGTTATCACAGAAAAGATGAAAACTGGTTGTGACAAGACACAGTCATGAGAATGGTCTTTGACACATGGCTACCACTGCAGATCATGTATGAGCCACTGTTACATGGATAGGCTTTTCATCCCAGCAGTTCTCTCATCCATTTCCAAGTTCTCGTTTAATTATAAGGGATTTTAAATTGGAGCAAGTTAAATTTCAGTGATTATTCCAAATGCATCAAAAGAAACAGCAGTTGAAAATCTCAGAATATATTAAACAATTGGCCTGGATTGTGATCACATTTGTTATCGTTTGAAGATAAAGTGCATTATATGGGACCTTTAAAAAGCACTTAGATGTTTGTTGGTGATTCAGTACAATTGTGTGAAGAAGGGAAATGCCATAGCACTCCATACTGTTTTAGACTGGTGTTTGTGTTTGTTAACAGGAACAAACAATGTACTCCAGATATTTCTGATCAATTCATCTCACAGTGGAGTACAGTGACACCTGGCTTTACTGAAACTGTGGGCTGAGAGCCTATGGGTTCAGCTAATTATTCCACGCAATGAAAACGAGGTCAGTGATTCTAAAAAAGAGCTGTAAGGGGTCTGGACCAGTATTTATCATGCAGTTAGGCTTAAGCAAGACTGTAGTGGTGTGTGGCGCATAAAAAAACAGATGTGTTAAGGAGACTCATCCTACATTTCACATCAGTGGAAATTACGCGTGTATTTATCACACAATGGGTTAGTCAGTAAGCAATACTATTCGCATAATTTTACTGACAGTTAAGCTACGCTGCAGGTGCTTGACGAATCTGAAAGAGGTGGGTATTCAAAAAACGCCCATGAATATTCAGTACAGATATTTCTGCACAGCGGAAGCGAATTTCAGTTTGCAAGTTAAGTTTACATTTAATGTTATTTATTAAATATATGTAATACTATTTTTCAGGGGTTATCCTTACAAACAGGAAGGCAAGAAACTGAAGAGAACAAATCAAAATGTCTGCCCCTGTTTTATATTTCTAATTCTAACAATTAACATGTACTATTTCCTCTTGTAAATTGTGCAAGGATAACAGTACGCCTTGATACATATAGCCTGGCATTGCCTGTTTTTTGGTTAAATTCATAAGCTTGTCACATAAAGCTGAAGGTCTTGATATAGCCTGCAGTTTTGTATTTTGATGGTAGGCATGTCGTACTTATTTCTGTGGACTCAATTCGTTGACACCTTCTCAACATCCGCCGACTAAGTTGGTCTTTCGTTTGAAAATATGATGACATTTGATAGGTCTGCAACATTTAATTGATTAGTTCTGATAGCGCTTATTATTGAGAGGGTAATTTCTAAGAAAGCATGAATGTAATTGTCACAACTGAATATGAAGTCAAATTCACAGCCACCAGTATTAAGAATGTCAATATGTCTACTACACTTGACGAAACGATTAAGGGCTAAGAGCGCATCGTGCAATGCACAGCCATCTCAACATTAGTCGAAAATCTCTTACTTGACAGCGTTTATCTGAAGTCCTTTCATCTTCACAATGACAAACGAATCCGACCTCAAAATAGTCCAACATTTTTTAATTGACACAACACGTCAAACTTATACAGTACTCCAACAGTGGCCTTGTGGTAACACTTATATGGGCTCTGGTGTCGCCTACCCTTTCTTTTGCATTCTTCTTTAGCACTTTTTCTTTATTCCCAGCCCTCCTTTTCAGCCTTTTTACTGTGAATTTGGGGGGCTCTGGTCAGCCTTCATTAATAAATGTTTATCTGTTGTGAAGTTCGGGACAATAGAGGATGCCCTGTGACCCCGCAGAGCCTCGACCCCAGCGCAGGTTCATTGTAGGCGGCTGGGAAAGGGGCTTTGGGCTGAAGACCTCATGCACTGACCCGCGTACATCTCGGATCGCCCCTCCATTCATCCCCTCACCGCAGCCGTCGCCCGCAGTTTCCATTGTTTCACGAGGAACAATGGCGTTTTCCCAGGGAAAATAAGCTCTCTTAAAATCTCTTTAAAGTTGTACTCCCATAGTAACCCACGACCACTCAGTTCTTGGGTGCATTTTAGAATATGTACCTCTTCCTTTAATGTCATACTCAGGCGCTCCACATTATCCATTAATATCAAATGAGCGTAAGTCTATTTGCACACTGTAACAATAGCTATTCCCCACAATATCATAATGTCATACCATTAAGTGTAATTGCGCTGTCGTGGAGCAATAAAGTAGAAACCTTTCAAATGTAAAACTATCAAATTCAGAGCGCTCACTGCAGGCCTCTGCAGTATAGCCTCCGTCTTGGAACGTAACGTGACAGTAGGGGCTCGGCGTTCTGCCGTTTGAAGAAAATGGAGTCAAAGTCTCGCATAGAGAGGTATTCACGTCTAAACAAGTTTTAAAAACCACAAGATACCAGAACACTTTCTGTGTATAATAACTTATACTTCATTTTTATAGAAGGGTATGGTTTTGAAATCTTCCTCATTTATCGGTTTAGATATTATGGTGTATTCTTTTAGTGCTAGAGCATCGGGAAATAGCAGTTATGCAGACAGCTATAGTTCTGCCTTGAATGAATTATTCATTCGACATTGCTTCTTCTCGATAGATGGGTTTTCAGCACAAGATAGTCTCTGACAAAAATGTAGACTCATCCCACATAAATCATAAGTTATTACATTATAAAAAAAATAAACAAACATCTTCTCCGAATGTGCGATAATGTGCGAACACAGATGCACGTAGTTTATACACAACTGAATATTTCAGTCGAATCCCACTTAACTGGTGTTTCAGTTCAGCACTACTGAGATTAATATGCATGTGCATCATCATTTAATATATTTCATATTAGGCAGTAACACCGTAATTCTTACTGTGTCGTAGGATATGTGAGAAAACACATTTATTTCGTTGTATGTTTACATGTATGACAATAGATATTGCAATTTTGACTGTCACTAAACATGTCGTTGAAAACTACAATGACTGAAGAGGTTAGAATTCCCTAATGCGTCGAATAGTAACCTATAATACCACTATAACATAGTAATAGACCTCTCAGGATAAATGGCATTAAATATGACAAATTGCATTCAACACATAGAAGCGACGATTATACAGTCTGCAGTTATTATACGCACTTGTAATCTTAGGGATTGAGATAATCGCTGATGCAACAAATCTGGGCCATTCTGATTTACAGCTCTGATACACAGGATATGTACAATAAAATATAGATTGGACAGCATGGCAAAGGCCAGAACTGGAGAAACGTAAACGTTTGGAACAAATTTGCTATTTAAAAACTCTCTCTCTTTCTCTCTCTCTCTCTCTGTGTGTGTGTGTGTGTGTGCGTGTGTGTGTGTGAAAAAGAGAGGGAGCGAGAGAGATTTAACTCATTATAATGCATAGAAAGACCTGCCCTCTTTTGAAAAAAAGAGAAAGAAGCGCAGCCATGCTTTGCAGGGAACCGAGCCTCTGAGTCACTGCTAGATAGACCAAGGCGTTTCACGGAGGCTTACGATGGTGCATCCCCACACCAAAAGAACCGGGAATACAAATTATTTCTTGCACAGCAAACAAACCATGAATTGTTTTTGAAGGCAACAAAATAAAAAGAGGAGTAGACTTCGGGGAGAAATCCTAGGAGCGACCATCGTAAACGACGAGGAACGTATGAACGTAAGTAGGGATTTTCATGCGGCAGATAGCTTTCTTTCACCAATAATGTACAAAAACACGAATAATATGATAACGACCTTTCTGTATGCACAACAAGGTAAACGTATATGCGGCATGTATTTCGTTAGTCTGTATTACAATCGTGGGAAAACAACGGGACACCCTCCCCACGTTGCAGTTGCCATTGTTTTTCAGATACCAAAATGTCTGCAGCAATATCGCCAATCTTATAAATCTCACGGCTAAGGAAATCGAGAAACACCGCACGATAGCGCAGTGATGGAAATTATTTGGTCTAAACGGAAGTGTGTAAGCGTATCCATTTGCGAGGCGTTTGTTTTGCGGATGATGCGCAAAGACAATGGGTCCATGGACGGTGGGTCATCTGGGTCACGTTCCGAATGGATCGCAGATATGCAATCGCAAATAGCAACGTGGAGAAACCGGTTGGTGCCACAAACTAAATTATGTTGCATGATAGACAACATAGTCGAAGAATCTCAGCAGATGCTTTTTGTTTCTTCTAAAATGGCGTTTCTCTTTGTTTCTCCATTCCTATAACGGGCTAGCGGTACGAGTACATCCGTGGTATAGAAAATACAGTGTAAATATGGCGATCGTGTTTGCGCTCAAACATTCAACAGAGAGAAAGATGATATGATGCTTGTCATACATATTTCGTCCTATCGTGATTTAAATGTTCTGCATTTGGAAATGGCAATGCCGCTATATGAGGGCATCAGGAAGGATATTTATCGACGACGTTACATATCATAGCAATACACCTGCTTATCAAGTGTTTGGCTATTCGACTCCGTTTACCACTTACTTCCGAGTCTTCACTCATAACTATGACAGTTTTAAGATGATGGTGGTGTCATAGGAGTTAAGTGGGCTGTAATACATTCCAACGTTCATTGGAACAATAGACAAACCCACCACTAGGCTTTATGCCTATACTCCTTGACATTTAGCCATTGGCATACAGTGTACATGGCATGCAAATAATATGCAGTTTCCCTCATAGTTTATGAAATAGGTTGTGTTAATGCATACATGTCAATTTGTGCATTATAACGGTTTAAAATTGATATTTAAGTAATTCCACATTTACTCTTACGGTCACAAACGTGCCTCAATCAGTCATTCGATGTTCCTTGAGCGATTATTTCTCAAATTTCAAATGAGCAACGTGAGTTTGCAGTGGTACCGTACACGGTACACGTTTGCAGTGCGTGCGTGCAGTGCGTGCGTATGTGTGTATGTGTGTGCGGGCGTTCGAGCGCGCGTACTGGATTGCCCATGTTTGCATGAGTGGCATGCTATTAGCGTTCATGCATTCTTCTTTCAAAACCACGGACAGCGATTTTTCTTTGCGAACTGCTTATTTCTTTAAGTGTGTACTGGCCAGGCTTCTTAACACACAATGATGCCCTCGTTTTTTACATATTGTGTGTGTGTGTGTGTGTGTGAGAGAGAGAGAGATAGAGAAAGAGAGAGAGTGGGGGTGGGTGGGGGGGATTTTACTGCGTGCGTGCCTACAGTGTGATGGGATGTGAATTAAAACGTGACGATTCCAAATTATGTACTCCCTGAATAAGATAAAACACATCGGTTTCCTTAGCTTTTTGACAGCGCTTGAGAAGGAAAATACATTGTTTAATCAGTCATCAAGTTGTAGAGAAACAGACTAAAATGTTCGGGCCGTTTATACAAATCAGGTTAAACATGATTATGTCAGAGGAGAACGCGTATTACTTTAGTTTCAAGGACGCGGGGAGATGATCAGGACGTTGGTCGCAAACATCTGTTTGCCCAGTGACGTCACCGCCCCTCATGCAATCCTCTTGTGCTGAAGGCAGATGCCTTATTTGTTTGGCCGGAGAGCCATTAATCCCAAAGTCAGTCAGCGCGGGGAAAGGACTGGACGCAGCGAGATCTACACCATTTCACGCCGTAGGACTAGGAATATGCAGTTCAGGTCCCGTGTCTGAAGGATTTATGAAGAGTACCGCAGCTTTTGTTGGCTCCACAGCTCGTGGATGGAATATAGTTATGCTACGCGGTTGAGCTCACGGAGCACTTGCGTCTAAGCGCCTCGTCATTGCATTTTTATGGTACTTGTGGTTCGGATTGAGTTGGCACAATGATTTTGGAATGCGTGTTCTTTTCCAATGCGCTGTTATCTTCCTGAAGACTGTAGCCTATGTCGTGAATTTCCAAGGGATATATGTTGTTTTCATTAATTTCAAAGATGTACACCTCCTGACTCTAAAGGAACACTCGCTAACATTGTTTTTTTGTCTTTTTTCTTCTTTTTGTAGGTGCATGAAGAGGAATACATTTTGCCTTTTTGTGAGAAAAAAGCAGATATCCTTTGAGGGCAGATCAAATGGTCCACCCCCTTTCCTTTCTCGAGCGGAATTCGGGCTGGCTATCATTTTGAATCTAGCTCCAAAAAATCTGCCACCGGTGACGACTTTAACCCCTTGCTCTCCACTTGCCGTGGTCGCACGTAATGTGCGCTGGGATATTAATTTCTTGTTCAATCGTGTTTTATATATGTATATATATTCTTCATTAAGAGCTAATACCCTCTCTCTTTCAAGCTCGGCTGGGGATTTTATTCATCCGGCTATCTTTCTTTCTTTTTTTTTTTTGAAAACTCGAAATTTGAAACAAACATACAAACAAAAAGCAAATTTGTATCTACTTTTCTACTTTACTCACTTAATGGGCAAACATTTCCATCATTAGTTAACATGACAGAAAAGAAAACAGTTAATCTCTTTGGGCGACGCATTACATAAGTGGTATTAAGAAATGACGACTGACGCATTGAGTGCTCCGACAGTTAAAGGCTGGGCAGCTGGACTAGCCTTTGCCAACATTAGTATTTTGATTAAAAAAATGTTTTTGTTTATGATTTGAGACTCTGGCTCTCCGTGTTCACAGCGGACCTTGATTTAATGTCTTACAATTAAGGCACGCGGTGAATGCCAAGAGCTGAGCCTTCTATCATCAGCAGGGCTATATATCGCCACCATTTTCTTCAATGCACAAAAAATGCATTGTCAGGTATACATTCAACATGATGTTTATTTTCCAAGTGCAATTGAAATCATAATCAATAAAAAGAATTCATGACGAATCAAACATTATTCCTGTCTGTAATCTTTTCATACCAGAAGCTTTCGTTGAGATTATCACATAAAAAGGAACAGCAGCGCATGGTCTGGGAGCGCTGTCCGCTTGTTATGGTGCTGAAATACGGCTTGCCGCGGATGAAGCCATTACACAGGCCGCGCGCATTTGCAGTTAAAGCATTTGAAGGTTATTTCAGGAAAATGTCGACTGGGAAGCGTATGCGTTATGCTGTAGCTACCATGTCATTATGTATTCACGAAAGCATGTATGTTTTTTTTGTTTGTTTTTTTTTTTTTGTGGCTCAGATTTATCTCACGTCTGTGATTTGCAGGCTTCTGGAAGGTCAAGCGACTTTCTCAAAAATTACCGAAATAAAAAATAATTCATATAGGGACACATTTTAATAGGCAGACCTCGTTATAAAGGGCTGTCTGTACATTCATGTTGCCAGTTCGTTAGCACTGTAAATGAACATGCGGAAATATGGATAAAACAGAGAACGGTATGGAGAAGATACATTACAATGGAAATGTGATTAATTAGGAGTTAAATCACAGAAAATTCTTGTCAATGTTAGAGTAATTGTTGAAAAGAGAATTATGTCCTTAACACACACACACGCAGGGAGAGAGAGAGAGAGTTGTGTGTGTGTGTCACACACAGGCATTCTTGTATGTGCGGCTGTTACAAGTTTGTGTTATGCTGTTCTGCCACCTTGCGGCTATTTCTAGGCAATGACAACTCGAATGATTGCGCTCTTATTCAATAAGATATATGGCTTGTAACTAAGTATGCTGCTATAAATATATACAATTAAAGTCAACATCGCGAATATCTGATCTCAACTGTCTATTTGTTATGCATGGGCATTTATATAATTGTTTGTTTAACACTATCCATTAATAGACCCTAGCATCATACTGCTAATCTTAAATTCCCGCCCAGTAAGAAGACAACAGCTTTTTGCTTCAGAATTTATGTTTTGGGAGATTGAATCCACAAAATGTGAGGGCATTTGTGCTAAATTTTAACAGCTGGTCTGGTGATGCCAAATTAAGCCATGTGTGTGCATAGGTTCGCCATGAACATTCTCCATGATGCCAAAAAAACTAGGTCAGTGCATTCAACCATGCATCTGGTAAAATCCATCACACCATATCCAAAGCTTTACAGTGAGCTCTTTCATCTCATTCCATGTGACTCAAGAAAAAAGTAGAGAGTAAGGAATCACTCATATTGAGCTGTTTCAGTTTCTCCACATGTTCTTGTTGTAATTTCCCATCTCCAGATGTGCATGTGTTCCTCTCCCTGGGGCCCTTCCTGAGGCCAAAAAATGCAATAGCAATATGCTAGTCTCTCCCCTTACCTTCTGGTCAACTCAGTGCATTACACTGCAGTGCAGGATTCACCCACATGCTCATAAGCTGGTTCATAAACAAACTATTGTATCCATGGTTAATGCAGCATACCTGCTTTGATAATGTAAGACTATGAAGTTATATGGGTAGATGTCTTTATTCATATTATATATTTAATCAAAAACAGTAACAACAAAATAATGATTGTTAGTGGGAGCTGTGATCCAGACCTTGGCTAAATTTACAGCAAAGCAAAACCCGATCCCCTCTGACTCCATCATGTACAAATGTTGTAAGGTGGCGCCTCCTGTTGGTAAATAGTGTTATTATCCCACATATGGGACACATCCAAAGATGTGGTGCAAACTGCTTGAAGATCAACTCTATCTGGGTGGTAAAGGCATGGCTTCCCACAGCAGTTTGGGCCTCCCCAAGTTTAATTTGATATAATCTGAAGCAGATCTAAAATATGTGCATATACTGTAAATGTATAATTCATAAATTAATTGTATAAATGTGTAAACTGCCTGAGACAAATGCTCTTCATTCTTCCAGAAATTTTAAGCAAAGAAAAGGCCTCCAGCACTTATCAGATTGCAAATGCAGACCATCAAGTCTAGAATCCTTGATGTGGCTTTGTTCCATACTCTCAGCTGAGGTAAAACAACTAGAAACTATATGCATGGTCAGGCAATAACTTAAAGAGCCGAATCATTGGGGAGTGACATCCAGCAATTATATATAACACTTCCACACTTCCCATGCAGTCACTGTGGGGGGCTGGGGGACTAAAAGCCCTCACATGAAGAGTATCAGTAATTGCTTTGGAGTGACCACTCTGAAATGATCAAATTGCTACTTGCTAAAAAATAAATAAAAGCTCCCGTGGCGCCAGTGTTGCTACGCAACCAGTGTGCATTAAAGCAGACCGAACACCGGTTTGGCTATAAATCTCTGCCCACTGCACATGCATCACTGTGGGACCAGTGCCCTGGTCAAAAGTAAATCCTGCACACATGCCCTCACATACAGTGAATTCATCTGAGGCTGTATGCCCCCTAGTGGAGTGTTCAGGAATGATCTGGGCTTGAGTGTTCTAATCTAATGATGATGATATTGTCCATAACATCATGTGTACATGTAATATTATCCTTTACAAGGTTTCAAAAGGTACATATCAGCGTATTGCCCCCTTTTCATTTGATATCTTGTTTAGTTCACAAACAAAGCAATAAGCTCATAATGCAATTCAAACAGTATTGGTTTGCTAGGTTCACTATGTACACACACACACACACACACACACACACACAATGCAGGATCTCTGTTGGGAGATAAAGGGATAATATGTTTAAGAAAAAAAGATTAAAGTATTTATCTGTTACTGTAAGTGACTCTTAGGCTTAACATTTCTGAGCAGTATCACACTACCACCTAGTGGTAAAGAGGATTAACTACAACCTGAGGCTATGATTATGTGGATGGCATGCTAACATGTAGGCTTAAAACTGTATAATTACTGCTTAATGTAAAACATTTTAGCTTATGAATGTATTGCAATTTATAGTATACTACTGTGGTAATAACAATTAAATGACCACAGAGATTTTAACTGCAACAGAGAGAGAGAGAGAAAGAAAGAGAGTTAGAGAGAGACAAAGAGAGAGTGTTAATTAGAAATTTCATTAGTAAAACTCCATTGTGATTTTTGGCACACAAACAGAGAGTGAGAGAGAAAGAGAGAGAGAGCAAAAAGAGAGAAAAAAGAAAGAGAGAGAGAGAGAAAGCATGAATCAGTTCTATTCATCTTATGGCTCTATAAAAAGAGCATGCCTGAAGACTGTGGAGTGGCCAAGTGCTGACTGGCAGAAACCGAGGGGGGGGGGGGGGGGGGGCCCAAGACAACAGTGGGGAAGCAGCCGTTTGACCGTGTTGCAGGCTCATCTTGTCTCATTAGCAGTGTCTGATTGGCCATGAAGGTCTTTCCCGAGACATGATGGAGTGCGAGCCCCCAGTTCTTGTCTGGTCCTCAGGAAGCACATATCCATTTTCTCTAGGAGCAGCAGAAAGCCCTCAGCCAAGACTCTTGCAGCTCAGCACCTAATGTGATATAGTCTAAGCCTATATTTTCTACCCTGATATGTGAAAACAGACTGTGGGGAGGATTAGGGCCATACAGATTCATGTGATCTGCTACCTGTGCATTGATGTCTGTTGTGTCAGTCTACTGTGTGTGGGGAATGCTTGCAAAGAAGATTCACAAGAACATTCAAAGTGTACATAAAATGATTATCAATCTCTGTGTATATCCTAGAGAAAATGCACTGTATGCATTATTAGACAAATATACAAACCATCTATGCTTAAACTCACTTTAAAGTGACACTAAGGAGGTTTGATGGACTAGCAGCCTAAAAGGTTTCCCAGAGACTTATCGTCACTGTCATCTATTTCCTGGTCTGACTGGGTGAGAATAACACGTGTGTAGGCATCCTTCATGACCATCTGCACACTATATATAAACCATCCAAATGAATTTGAAAGTGATTCCAAAACAAATTGTTTGATTAAAGGGATACCTCAAATAGTGGCAAATTGTTACATTATGTTGCCTTAATGCATATTTTGCATTAAACATTTTGCTTGAACGTTTTAAAATGTTACTTACGAGATTAAAACTAGAACTAGATCTGTCGCCGGTAGATGGCGCTTTTGGCCTATGTTGTTCCCAATTCGAGATTGGCTGCTGTGAGCAACAGATGGCCTTTGGGGGGCTAAGTGATGATGAGATGCTTAGCATCTATGATGGGAGGACTTGTTGGCCACACAGCCAGCCTTTACAAACGGATGATAAATGCATATTCAAATGTATCAGTTTATGGTGAGTTCATCGGACTTCATCGGATCCATATCACGATATCCAACGCTTCTTTGGTGTAGACTGGATGCTTTTATGAAGAAAAGGGTACTTCTCTGACCAGTTCTATACGTAGGCTATAGGTTAAAGTAAACAGTTATGAAGAACAATTCCCCATGGACCCGTCTGTTCATAATGTGCTATTTAACCGCCACGGTGAACATTGATTTACATTCACACGAGTGTCACTATTGTATATTTTGTGATACAGTGACTCAGTGGAACTCAACCTTCCTTATGACCTACCTACCTATTCCTAAATGGAACACCTGCAAAAAAAAAGATAGTGGATATTCCAATACTTCAATCATGTCAAACGTTGCTTTTGAGCTGGGGTGAGATCTGTAAGAAACTACTGGGACTAAACACTCCTCTGCTGTTAGGGTCAAGCTCAAACAGCTAAAGATTTAATTTATTTACACATGGAAAACAAAATATGTCCATTAAGTGGGTACATGTAAGCAATGATGGTTTCTATCAATGCAGTCGAAATGTCAGTTTAATAACAAGCCGTTAAGTGTATAATAATCATTAGGAGGATAAAAGGTAGCAGAAGCACCAGGGACAAGTCTTTGTGACTCCGAATAAGAGCGATGCTTCCACAGTCCCCATAAATTGAATACAAGAAAAAGCGTTTACTGCGCTCCGAAGGGTGACTGTGGCAACACACAACACTTAAAAGACAGTTGTTGAGGTCCTGCACAAGACCCCGCGCCTGGCAAACATGTGCACTGAGGCGTTGCGTACAGATGGCGACGCGAATAATAGACCACCGAGCCTTTTATAAAGCTGTGAGCGGCTCTTGGGATCAGAGAGCAGACCGAGGACTAACCAGACGGAGAGGACAGCTCGCACCCGGGATTGTTTGTTACCGTTTTAATCCTATTAATTAAAACGTTAACCTGATTGGGTAGAGAGCTCTGTCCCAATAGGCGAGTCGTCTTCATATTAATAGCCCGCCTTGAGATAATGATGTAAAAGGCTCCCCCTTCAGCGGCTGATGCTGATGGCTGTCGAGATCTCGGGAAGGTGAGTCGGAGCAGGATAAGCGCCACGGCACATAGCTCAGCACTTCAAAAGGAGCTGTCGACACTACACATCATTTGACAAGTAGCGCAGACATTGACATCAACTGAGCTGCACAAAGGGGACAAAGTTACAGCCGGGGACAGACGCCCAACGGTCTAAGTCGAGCTGTCTTAAGTGAGACTATGGACAGGAGAATGAACTTGAGCGGTGCTGGAGATATTTTCCACAAAACTCTGAGCGCTGTCTCCAACAAAAAGATGGAATCTTTCAGACCAGGCGCGGGTATCGATCTTCCTTCGAGGGACCGCCAGTCGCCAATCAGCTGTTTCGATCCGTCTGACTCAGGCCCGATCCAACCCGACGGACTGACAGGAGGGCGAGGGTTGACACATAGTCTTCCGACTGGATCTTTGTGCGTGAAATTCGGCGAGAATGCCAACAGGACTACGGCAGCGGAGAGCAGCGGCGGGGAACAGAGTCCCGACGACGATAGCGACGGCAGGTGCGACATGATGCTCATGGCAGATGGAAGGACAGCGGTGTCCGGTGCTAAGTCGGAAGGAGGTAAGAAAAACAAAGAGCAGAAAATACTGAGACTAAACATCAACGCCCGGGAGAGAAGGAGGATGCACGATCTGAATGATGCGCTCGATGAACTGCGAGCGGTCATTCCCTACGCGCACAGCCCTTCCGTGCGGAAACTCTCCAAAATTGCCACTTTGCTACTAGCCAAAAATTACATCCTCATGCAAGCGCAGGCACTGGAAGAAATGAGAAGGCTTGTAGCTTATCTTAACCAAGGCCAGGCGATCTCTGCTGCTTCGCTGCCCGCGACCACTGCCCTAACGCCGGGCTTAGGTGCGTATGAGCAACCACCTGGGTACCCCTTCCCCGCCGGAGTTGCAGCCTCCTCTTGTCCCGACAAATGTGCCCTTTTCAACAATGTCACCTCCAGCCTCTGTAAACAGTGCACAGACAAGCCTTAGAATGCTTCTGAACAACTGACTCCTATTGACTCAGAAGCACATGCAGACTTAATACGGAGACTGCTGAAGAGAATGCCGTCGGTATTATCCATTATTTAAAAAATGGAGGTCAATGAAGAAGAATGCTGAAAAAAACTTTTTTACACACTTACAAAACCCATTCAAACATGCACCGTTTGTTCAAAATATACTTGATTGTGTATATAAAATAAGTAGCCTACTATTCAAGTGCTGGCGAGAATGAACGTTTAAAAAGCCAAACGCAAAATTCTAGTCTGATTGCAAGTGGGAAAAGAACAGACTTTGTTTAAGCACTTGCATCGTTGTGGACCTGATACATGTATTCATGACCTGACAACATGCAGCCACCATCGCACAAATTACAAAACTTTTTAGGACATTTCAAGACCTACCGTAGATGATATCTCTGGATTCTCTCGTTATAGTCTTTAGGTTTTAACGGCAACATAAAACAGAGCAGCAAAATGAATTGTACAACTGGTACAAGTGTTCCCAAAGGCAATTGTTATTTCACTGTCAGAATGATTTAAAAGACATTATAATAGAAAGGATCGGCCAGTGCTTGCTTTTTTATCATTTTGTTTAAGATTTTTCCTTTTCTCAGATTCTTATTTATTGCTTTAGAAGTCCACGTTTAAGTCCGCTTGCACGGGAAGTTGTACTCTGCACTGACACTACTGCTGTAAAAAATAACTATGATTTCATACACTACTACCGTGTGTCTGGGCTCACGACAGACTAAGGTTGTTGTCAGGTCAAGATATTGAGTATTGTTGATATTTTAGTTGGAATTTGATGAAAGATGGCCATTTGTATGTGTTAATGTGTTGGAAAGCTTTATTAAAATATTTTGAACAAACTAAAACGTCGACATTTCTGTCTGCTTAGTGAAGTTACAGTTTTATTATGATTGTTAAGTCCGTATACTTTCTTACTTTATATTTACCTTTGAGGAAACAGACGTTTTAAGCATTTTGCGGATCTTTTTGGTAAAATAATGAGTTGTTAGTTTTCTGCTCCATCAAAATTAGGAACTTTCTCTAAGTCATGATAGTGGGTAGCGTGAAGCTTTAGAAGGAAGCAGTCAGACATGGTGAGCACATATGCCCTGCGGCTGAGAGAAATGTCTGTTGGAATTACTTTACAGAGCTTGGGCGCTCTTAATTATTATTATTAAAACGATTTCCATGACGATGTCTAAAATTATGCTAATTTGAAAACAACTATGTATGAAAACTGTCGAGTGTAATACCTACATTCGTTTAATTAAATACGTCGTTAGGGCGGTTAAAGCCTCTGAATGTGATTAAGGAACGTAATTACGACACTGTTCATTGCTGTAATTAGGTGTCTTTAATCACGAGACACATGATCAGCAACATTGCATGTTGGTGTGCATTGTTCTCTCTCTGCTGTCCATCAACCTGATTAAGAATTAGATACGGCCAAAGGGCATCCATTTCAAAGGGTGGTGGCGTGGCCCAGTCGCCATGAAGTCACTGCCGTCAAGAATTAGGCAATATCAACAAGGGGATAAGCGATATGTAAACATTTATTGATCATTACTGATATAGGAATTTTGAATCAGCCTCTCGTAATTATTTGTTTTGGTATAAATCAGGGCAATGACAACGCATTTGTGGGCTAAAAACTGCTCGAGAGCAAAACAAGAGCAAAGAGAGCAAATAGCAGCCTAAATTACATTAAGTAAGCGCCGGGGCCTAACACAGTAAGAGGCAGAGATGGCTGAAAGATAACTGTTATAACTTGTTTCAGTGTTGAGCCCATGTGTTATTTTAAATTTGGACCAGAAGTCAGATGGACGACCAAATGACTGCTATGTGTTTTAAAAGCTAAACATATTATTATGTCTGTGCATCCACAGGATGAATTAATTATATCCTCTGCAGCACTGATCAAAAATCTGACCTGCAATGAGCTGGTTAAACAATTCAAAGTTATAAAACAGGTTTTACAATAAACACAAGCAATAGGCCTACTTTAGAGGGTAAATACTTGATATTGGGAAAAGAGACAGGAAAGGTTTAATGGATCGGAATATCCCTCACACAAACAACAATAGCATTTTACTGTTTCTGTCAAGGTACAATTTCGCTCCTGAAGTATAAAAAGATGGAGATCTTGGACTGACCGAAACCACACCACAATAGGCCTACGTGTTTACTTTTCATTCAAGCACAGAAATTCCGTTTAACTTCAATGGTCGTTTGTTGAGATGCAAAGACAAACATTAAAAAGACAGAAAACAAAAAAAGCCCTTAAAATAACGCTTTTAGGAATTTTAAATCAGCGTCCTGTTATAATACTACCTTACTGTTTAAATAAAAAACGTAATTGCAAATTAGCAGCACAAAATTAAAGCCAACACATCCTGGAAGAATTATAAATGTAATAAAAGAGCAACTTTTATTTGGGTTTTAAACGTCGGAAGTTAAAAACATACAGGAAGAATCAACGTGATAAAAAAGTTTATATTCAGACCAGTCACATAAGGTATTTAGTTCAGTTATTCAATGAAATATTAGGAGGTTATCTCCTTCAAGTTCAAATGTCATCATGATACAAGAGGTGATCATTCTCGGCTGGTGTATCTATAAATTCTACTAATCCATTTGTAAAGACTAATGGTCAGAAACTTAGCTGTAACATACACAAGTATTTTATTTCAAAGAAGAGCATCACGCTAAAGCCCACACGGAGTTATTACGAGGCAACGTACCATTTTCCTGACATTCATCTCCCGTTCCCCAGAACACACTTCAGGACCAGGGACAGCGCCATTTATCAAGGCGCGTTCTCTCCGTGGGAAAGCAGCAGGATAATGCGTTATTACACAATCAGCCTTGATCGAATAGGCCAACAAACTATTTCAAGGGGGGTTTACTTACCACCTAAACCTCTGGTGATCATAATTCACATAAACAGCCACCTAAAGAGATAGCCAACTTATAGAGCATTGTTGTTAAATTGCAATGTAAGAGTTTGTCCACTGCCGAGTTCTCTATTAATAGGATTTCTGATGTTGTGTTGTTTATCATCCATAATACGTGTGGATAAATTGAAAACAAAATAATAGATGTATGTTAAATTAGCTAAAATTATGCAGATAAATTATTCATTAGGCTATCTGGTTGTGCCACTGTAATTTTCACAGACCGGTCAGTGCTAAAATAAACACAGTTAGGCGCACAGTGGAAGAATTTGAACCCAAAATAATAAATATGGATCACAGAACAGAGAGATAAAATGAACATCAGTTAACAGCAGTTTCACCTTCAGAAGAAGCACCGAATTCTCAATAAAACAATAACAACCACACATGTTAATTGCACCACCAGTGTACCACTACAGGTTTGTCGACGTAGTGTTAACAGAACTGCGTTAGGCTGCAAAGAAGATATTTCGGAAGATGTTTAACCATTTCATTAAGCATATTAATCCCAAATGCATCCGTCATAACCTCCCTATTAGCCGATATCCGATTTTAAACCTAATTGCTCCACTTTCTCTAATGTGTCCACTTTGTGAATTAGCCATTTAGACAACAGTGATATTAGTCTGTCCTCTTTAATACCCCAGCCTGGCACAGATGTGCAAACAGCACACAGAAGTGGTTCACCAGGGGCAGCGGTAATCACCCATCACGGTGGCTCTGTCGGATAAATATTGTCAGCAATTACAGGCTGAAGTCAGGTATTTTCCGCGGCGCATTTCTAAACACGGCAGTCCTGGCTACGTTCAGAGGACAAAGGTGACGTGAGGGTCCGGCAGCTCATGTTTGAAGTGAACAGCAGCGGAAAGACAAAACGTCATAACAGCATGAATTATGGATCAAACGGAATACATTATTGACTGTAATAATTAACCCCTGCTAAAATGGCAACTGCTTCTGGAATACCTATGGGAGAACAGCGGGCACTACATTCACACACACACACACACACACACACACACACACACACACACACACACACACACACACACAAACACACAAGAGAGAGAGAGAGAGAGAGAGAGAGAGAGAGAGAGAGAGAGAATATAAGCAATCAATGAGGAAATAAACAAGGTGTGGACTTCGATCTTGATATTACTCCTGTGGAAGGCAGCTGAATTCAGTTGTATCTGCATTGGATTTGGCCCTGACCCAGAGTGGAGTCACACCAGCAATTGAGTGTGATGAGTATGAATGTATCTTTGAATGGGAGTCATTAGGGGCAAAATATTGATTTAATTAAACTCAGGTGACATACAGTTTATGCAGTAAAAACTGACATAATGTCTGTACCCAATAGTTTTAATTGCTGAAGTTGTCATAGTTCTGCTTGATAGTGACAAAAAAAGAAAAAATAAATTTCTCAGATACTGAGGTATAGATATTGTTGCTAGGTTGTGAGAGGTCAAACGAATTTTCTTGTTGAGGGTAAAGTGTCTTGATAGATGTGTGTGCACCCATCTCTCTCTCAAGGGCAAAAAGCTGGAACTTCCACACATAACATTAGAAAAAAAAGCCTAACAGTAGCAATAATCAACCCCTACATTTTTATTCATAGACCTAATAAAGCTTAACCTGTCCTTAAGACATTTATAGGAAGCCTTGGAGGTTGTGAATAAAAAGAAAAAGATAAAAAAGGTGTCTTTTCATAAACCATAAAATATCCAATTTGCCATATCAAGGGACACCAGGGTGCCTATTCATAATGTGGGAGTAATGTATGCTAAAAATGATAAACATGGAAATTCAAACTACACATAAGAGAGCTGGATTGGAATGTCCCCTCCCTATCTGCAGCAGCTAAATAAAAAATTGTAATAATAATAAAAAAAAATCAGGGAATTGAATCATCCATGTCCTCGCTCCTTTGCACATGATGTAGGCTAGCGAGAGAGAGAGAGATAGAGAGAGAGAAAGAGAGAGAGAGTAAGAAATATGCAGTGTGCTTGGCCCTGCTACCCGGTGTCATACACTGTAATTCACCAGTGTCACGCTTCGGAATGCACGTGTGTAAACGCAGGCAAAGCTTCCATGGAGACACAGCCGTCTGCAGATATATGGCACATTCAGCAACCTCCAAAGCTTATCTGAGGTCCTTATCAGGCCCATCACTCAACACCTCCTCAAGTCTACCCAACCAAGCGTCTATTACATTTGTACAACCAT
>JAIFZK010000008.1:11365000-11425000 GCA_027481765.1 Tenualosa thibaudeaui | reverse complement strand
ACTTGTGTCGAGCAAACAAGGCAATTTAGAGGATGCCAGGGGATCAGGAAAATACACACAACCTCTCTCTTCCTTTTGTACTTCCCCTCTCTCTCTCTCTTCCTTTCGTACTTCCCCTCTCTCTCTCTCTCTTCCTTTTGTACTTCCCCTCTCTCTCTCTCTCTTCCTTTCGTACTTCCCCTCTCTCTCTCTCTCTTCCTTTCGTACTTCCCCTCTCTCTTTCTCTTGTATTTCTCCTCTCTCTCTTCCTTTTGTACTTCTCTCTCTCTCTCTCTCTCCCTTTTGTACTTCCCCTCTCTCTCCTTCTCTCTTCCTCTCATACTTCTCTCTCTCTCGTACTTCCCCTCTCTCTCCTTCTCTCTTCCTCTCATACTTCTCCCCCCTCTCTCTCTCTCTTCCTCTCGTACTTCTTCTCTATCTATCTACCAAACACACACTTTATCTCGCTACCACCTAACATTCTGTACATTCTGTGTTTTCCAATCCAGGCCAGTGGCAACAAATTTGTACTGCATGCGTAGATGTATATTAGGATACTTTCAAATGATAATTCAACATCATTTGAAAGTAAATATAATTTTGTATTAGACTGAACAGAAAAACATTAAAGATGGTATTTGTGTGTGTGTGTGGGTGGGTGTAGGTGTAGGTTAACTGGTTGTGGTCAATCAGCTAGTGTTGCTGAGTGATCCAAATGTCTGGTCTGACACAGGAGGGGGTGTGTGTTGGCACTGGCTTGCTAGTGTGCGCCTGTGTGTGTGCATGCGTGTGCGTGCATGTGTGTCTGCGTACGTGTGTACGTGCATGCATGTGTGTGTGTGTCTGCGTGCGTGCGTGCATACGTGCATGCGTGTGTGTGTGTGTGTGTGTGTGCGCTGAGCAGGAGTGTGCTGGAGTGATCCATCATCTGTGTGAGAGGGACGTGCCAGAGCTCCTGGGGTGTAGCATGCCCACTCTCTGCCTCGCCTGGTGCCTTTGTCTGTAGCGCCCCAGAAGCACAGACGGGGCTGCCCAGCCGGCGCCGCCTCACTCTGCCCTCCTTCCCCAGGATACAGCCAACACCACCAGCATCACTGTAGAATACATGTGCGTGGATATGTGGATATCACCAACAGCACAATACAATATGGCTATCACCAGCACAGCAAAGCAAATTCTTGTGGCTAGTTGTCCCCGAGGATGTCTACTACGTCTACTGTAGGTTAATGTATTGTATGTATATATATATTTCTGTTGGTGTCAGTGTCAAATATTATTAATTAGCCTAAACAAAAACTGATATGTATATGGGAAACACACCTATATTTATAGGTATATTCAGTCATTCATTCACACAGAAAATAGACTTCACAAAAATTAGCAGCACGTAGAATGATGCACAATGCAACAAAACATCAAGGGCTGTATATAAGCGCTATGGCAACAGTAGAGGCATGTACACCTGTAAAAACACAAGGCAGAAAAGTGTTTGTTTAGGAGTACTATAACTTGAGGGAAGAAGCTCTGGAGGTGGTGGTTAGTTGGCTCTGTATTTTCTACACATTTACCAATTAAATATAGATTGTGCATCACTACTATTACAAATAAGTCCATTGTGGTTTGGGTCCTACTCCTTGTCTGAGGCCTGAGACTGCAGTGCTATCCTTCTTAACACTTGACCTCCAATTTCACCCTCTGCCTAAGAGCTGCTGCCACCACTGCTGCTGCCCAGTGTTGCTTCAGTATAACTAAATGCACAGTAATGAGACCCAGACCCAGTGTGTGTGTGTGTGTGTGTGTTGGTTGGGGGGGGCGGGGCTCAGCTCCCTTGTTTGCAGTGCTTGCACAACCACCACCACCACCACCGAGTGCTGATGGGCAGCCAAACTGACACACGATGAGGTGACATGTCAGTCCACAGCACTGGGCCTCTACAGGCCTGAGCTACTGAGGGACTTCCTCCCCATCACCCACCACCACTTACCCTCAGGCCGATAGGCCTCTCCATCTTCCCGTTCTTTAGGCCAAGAGGCAGGGCTGCTAAATACCTTCTTTTTAGTAAGTTGACAAGATGAACTTGTATGTCAGTAAGTTGTCAAAATGAACATCCATAGTAATTATGATAATGGGTTAAGAAAATTATTGTTGGTTGTTTATTTCACTGATGGTGAATTGGTGACAATGACTGGTATGTTTATTTGTTCTGATTTGGGTAGTGATTATTTTACAAATCAAATAAACAATCAACAATACAAAAAAAGCAGCAAAAAACAAAACATGTCTTCATTGCACTCACAGAAATTTAAAATGTGAAAGTACTTTGTTTAAGGCAACTTGTCTGAATGAAAGTCCTAGATACCACAGACAAGATCTCCTATGTTACAAAGACTTCATACATGAAAATCCCCATAGGCTTTGACTTGAAAGAAATGAAATACAATGTGAGAGAAAGAGAGGAGGGGATAAAAAGAGAGAAAGAGAGGGAGGGAGAAAGAGAACGATAAATGAAAAGGAAGATTAATACCCGTTATTACATTGATTAGATTTGCGGAGAGCTAATTAAAAGATGTTAGGGACAGCGGTCCAGCTAAGGATCAGTTGATGCTAATGAGGACCAATAGGCGTTGGCTCTGTAATTCCAGCCTTTAATGAGGATGGTTTAAATGTAAAGTTTGGTGGGAGGAAAGCTGGGGGGGTTGTGTGTGTGTGTGTGTGTAAAGGGGTTGTAGTGGGGTACCACAGGCCTTCCATAGTAATCTCCCTCATTATCACCATTAAGAGTCATGTTTTACAGCCTTAACAGGGTTACAAAGAAAAAAAAAGACCAGCAGGACGTGAACAGGAAGTGGGGCAAAATTCAATTATCCTAAAGGGTTCTCGGCACAATAAAAACATTTTATTATTAGTCAATTAACAGGAATGGTTAATGTTTGAAGGTCAGGCTCCCTAGTCTCATCTTACGAGGAGGTCCTTTGTAAAGTAACGGGGGGCTATATTTTTTAATGTCTGAGTGCCAGTCTTGTCTCTGGTGAGCGTTAACTCATCGCTGAAGACCAGTGGTGCCAGGTAACCTGTGGCAATACCATTTGTCTCTTTCCCTCTCTCTCTTTCTCTCTCTCTTTCTGTCTTTCTCTCTCTGTGTCTGTCTCTTTAACATAACAAAAAATCAGATAGATAGATTTTATAGTTAGTTGGCATATGTCAAGGAAATAGACTATAACATTCTAGGCAGCAACACAGCACACAGTGCTACTGTCTAGTGTTTCAAACAGTTAGGAGCACAAATCCACAAATTTCTCTGCTTTAGACATCTACACTATAACACATCAAAATGATGGCAGACATGTAAGTAAAACTATTTAGTTGTATAGGGCAGATGCTGAATCGCAGTACTCAGCACTTGTAAGGCTTGAAATAACATAGTAGTTTGTTTTATGACAATCAAAACATAGACCCCGGCTTGCTGTGATGTCTGAGAGACATCTGTCACTCAGTTCTGAGCTCAAATACTTTCTGAAATACGATGTACAAAATTGCCCTTAAAAATAATTCTGAGGCACAATATACAGTTCATATTCCAAATAGATTATGTACATGATATTACACAGTGCAGTATATTTTTTTGTAAACGACACTCTTGGGTTAAGTAATCTAAAACACCTTTTTAATTATGTAGCATAACTGCGGCGTGTTACCTTCTCTCTGGATGCGAGACTAAACACAGCACTAATGAGTAAACCGAAATTAGAGGTGTCATCACTTATTCATGGGATGATGGGTTATTAGCCAATGCGTCCTCCTGACAGATATACCTCATTCGTTTAGCACGGGGAGCTTTATCATTCTAATTACACACTACTCATCTGTCACCAAAAATGAGTAGGGCTGCGAATAAGCCATGCTAAATGCTAAAGTGCTAAATACAAGAAAGCTTCTTAATGGCTCTGCTCCACCTGATGATTGAGCCTTTGTGGGATGCGTGACAATTACACAAGGCTATGCACCTGAACAACGCCAGAGGTGTCTCAACAATGCACAAATGACGCATGGGCTTGCTTCAAGTAATTAAGATGCCATTACCCATGTGGCACTTAACAGGACATTTTACTGGTAAAGATGCTAAAGTTGTACACTGCTCACAGAAGGAAGGAAATGACCTCAAAGACGGTCTTAAAGAGATGCAATCACTTAGTCTATACTTTGCTATGTAGATGCTGAAAAGACATTGTGTGTTGTATGTTGCTTTTTAAACTCTCTAACACAATGTGGTACACAACTGTGATCTCATTCTTAAAAAAAAAGAAAATCAGCTTCATGTGTTTTAAAAATGGTGCAGGTCTACTGGTTTGGCAGAGCTGGTCTCCTAACATAACAGAGTCATCTTGTCACTGATCAGATCAACATAAGGAGGCAAGAACTGGCCCGTGTAACTACCTGTAACGCCAAAGCTTGCACCATGCCCTGTCTGATCAGCCAAACACCTGATCAGCCAAGAGTTCTGAGGTTCTTTCTAACAGACAGGCACCATAAACCTGAGTCTGTGTTCAGATTGTACCATAGTGTCTTCACTATCAAGGTAGTGGGCTCTTTTAACCTAAGACTATACCCACATGGAAGTAGTGGTTGTATGTGTTAGTATGTTATATGACCTAAACATGGAGATGTGAACGTATGTGTTAGTATGTTATATGACCTAAACATGGAGATGTGGACGCATGTGTTAGTATGTTATATGACCTAAACATGGAGATGTGAACGTATGTGTTAGTATGTTATATGACCTAAACATGGAGATGTGAACGTATGTGTTAGTATGTTATATGACCTAAACATGGAGATGTGAACGTATGTGTTAGTATGTTATATGACCTAAACATGGAGATGTGAACGTATGTGTTAGTATGTTATATGACCTAAACATGGAGATGTGGACATATGTGTTAGTATGTTATATGACCTAAACATGGAGATGTGGACGTATGTGTTAGTATGTTATATGACCTAAACATGGAAATGTGGATGTATGTGTTAGTATGTTATATGACCTAAACATGGAAATGTGGACGTTTGTGTTAGTATGTTATATGACCTAAACATGGAGATGTGGACGTATGTGTTAGTATGTTATATGACCTAAACATGGAAATGTGGATGTTTATATGTGTGTAAGTGCACAAATATCAGTGTACAAACTCCTTTAACATCAGCAAAAGTAGCCTACATACAGTTCAAGGAGATAGTATGTGCATAATTCCAACAGCACAGGATACTAGTCAGCATAAAAACATATCATAGGATGTCTCTATCATTGTAAAATGATCAAATAGTGAATGTTTCATGGTAACTGCACTGCATGGGTTAACTTTTTGACAGAAAATTTGAAAACTACACTTGAAGACTACACTTTTCTAATGGTTACCATGGTTTCAGTCATTGCCCAACAGCATGTGATGTAGCCCTGATCTACCACCAGTGCTACACTAATCTAGGATAGATCCTCCTCAAAGTCTGCTCGTGCCTGTCTGGCTTCACAGGAGGATGCTGAGGGATTTGCGTAACACTAAAAGGGCATTGTTAAGATTATTTCGCTGTGTCTGCTGACAGTGATGTGTGTGGAGGGAGAGAAAGGAGACTATGGGGGAAGATGGAGGGGGATGGGGGGTCTACTGCATCACCAATTAGGAGCCTGTTTCCCTGGTGGAGGGGAGTGCCTTCTTAGTGCACTTATTAAAATGACATATACGTCCCACACACCATCTTAGGGTGGCAATCACCAGCTCATCACAGGGGCTGGGGCAATCAGCGGAATAAGTCTTTGAGCGGAGCCCCGCGTTCACGACTCTGGGCATCTAAAGGGATTTTCAAAGTGGGCTGGTTTGAAATGGAAGAAAGGCAACAGAAAATTCACTGACAAACAGGAAAATACACACACACACACACATACACAAAGAAGCACTATTCACCAATAGGGCACCATCAGACAGACACAGGCACACTCACATCCACACAAACGCACTCACACACACACAGACAGACACAGACGCAACATATTTAAAGGCTGTAAAATGAAATAAGGTAGGGCTGAAGCGAGTGCAAACAAGGCAGACCCCTCTCCTCTCCTCCCATCTGTGAAGGTGACTGTGTGAGGTGCTGAGGAACACGTGGAACCCAGATTAATCACGCAATATTTACAGGCTCCCATCAACTCACACACACACACACACACACACTGTGTTTAGGGGAATAATTCGGGCTCCATCACACTGCACCACACCAAGACACTAGAATTTACACAGCAGAGTTAACCTGTCATGCACCACACACCACTCACACACACAAAAGCACACGTGCACACACACATGTACACAAACTCACACTCTTTTGTTTTAACTTACAAACACTCACAAACACACACACACACACACACACACACACACACACACACACACACACACACACACATATACACACACCCTACATGCTGTCAGAGCAGACACAGCTTGTCTGTTTCTCTCACTTTATTTCTCTGTCTCTCCTTTTATTAAGTCATACCCATAATTTCTCTGCCTTTCTCTTTCAATCTGTCTATTTATCACTCCTTTTATTTCACTATTACATGCTCTCTATCTACCCATCTCTCCCCTCCTCTCTCTCTTCCTTGCTCTCTCTGTCTAAAATAAAACATAACCACATTGTTAAGTCTGCTTCTGTTGCAATGCACCTCTGGGGAATCCGCAAAGGGGTTATTGTGTGGCGAAGCTAGTCTGTTTGTTCTCATGGGGCCTCTTCTCATCTCTCGCTGGGGAAAGAGCCTAGGATCTATTCTACCCAATGTGCTAGCTCACTCGCTCAGGCACTTGAGCACCTGATTTCCAAGGAGATGCAACTAAGAAGCAGATTAATGGAAGATTATAAAGGCAGCTAGTAAAAATCTTGACCCCCTGACCGTTCAGCCGGGAGCATAATCAGTTTTATCTACTGAGATCTTTGTCAGCACAATAAAGAGGTATGTAGTTTGGTTAAAACATTGTCAGACTTGGATTATCTGGAGCTTATCTTCCTGCACCTTGGGATGATGACTGTGATTCTATGTTTCTTACATAACTGAATAACTATTTTAAAGGGCAAAAACAGCTTGGGAAAAGAAGTCTTAATTGCTTCAAACAACAGGGTGTTGGAGTACTTCTGGAATATTTTTTTAGTATGTATATTAGATGTAAAAAAAATGCAGTGCACAACACTTTCTCTCTCTCTCTCTGTGTATGTGTGTGTGTGTTCATGTCTAGACTGTGAAGGCTTGTTGAGTTTATCGTGGAATAAAAGACCAGCAGAGGTGAGGCCACTGATGTGTTGCTGAAAGACTTGAACAGTCACATTACTGGCCTTTGCCTCGCTGCCAAAATGTCACCCCACAGGGGGCTCAGCAGTACACACAGGTTCTGTTCAATCTGAGAATGCACTCTTATGACACACATACACACACACACACACACCCATATGTCAGCAACAAAAAATAAAGAACTGCCACATCTACTCAAATATTCCCATGCGTACGCCCACACAATCCATATGCACAACATGGCCACAATGATGTGCTCACAGATACACACAGACACACACACACACAACATAGACAGCAGAGTGTCTGGTGGCAATATCTCTTTTTACAGCTGTAGGTTGTTAGATGTCACCCAACAGACTCAGAAAAAAAAGCCAACAGGATTACATGCCTTGCTAGTATTGAGACGACTGTTCTCAATACTTTAGTTGTACAGAGCCTTTATCTGTTTCCAGAGACAAAAATAAATACTCTCGGGCATCATTCGTGATCGCGCTTGCACTCTGGGGTCCGACGAGCCCAGCCGTTGAGCCGACTTGTTTAAATTGCTGGCCTATTAGACAAGAGCGTTTTTGTCATTTGCCCGGCCCGCGTGCTATTTCCTCGGAGTGACGCGTCGCATTACGGCCAAAGAGGAGGAGTAATTTCCATGTCACATCCCCTTAGTCTGACCTTGCTGATGATCGCCGAGACTCCTGCCTCCCCTGTAAAGTTTAATCACATTTGCCTTTTTAATGGAACGCCGAGATCCACTGCCAAGAATCCTCCACGCCGGGCCTCGCCATTGTATCAAAGGCACCCATCCTATCCCATCCAATCCCCTGCCACGTTGGCAAAAGCGGATGTGATTTCAGGGAGTGTGTCAATAGTTACATCACCCCCCAGCACTGCTCTGTGCTCTGTTGATATTGCGCAGCTCTGAGACAGGGGGGAGGAAGAGATGACATGCTTCCTGGCAAAAGGCCACTGAGTGTAAGCAACTAACGCTGCCCCATACATCCACTTGGCCATGCGTGGGAGGAGTGAAGGCCTCACAGAGGGCGGGTAGGGTTGGGTCTGCATAATAATAAAGTTAAAAAGGGTTGCATACTGACTGACTGACTACTGTTGCCCTGTATTTTATTCAAAGACTGGCAGATGTTTCCGGAGTCTCTAATGGAGGCAACAGCTGTATTGATTTGCAGATATATATATATATATGAATAAAATACCAGGGACCATTTAGACTGTGTATTGTTTTGGCTGAGTGGATTGAAAGCCTGTCTACAAGCCCAGAAAAGAACAAAATTAGAATGTCCTTAAATTAAAATCAAATTAAAGAATTAAACAGAATCTCACAATCAATCTGTTTATGGACAGAGCACCTACTATGGAAAAAATAATAGACCCCAGTTATACTATGTTTCTTAATATGAAACATATTAACATATTAAATACTTACAACAACTACCACTACTTACATTTCTATAGTGCCTTTCATGACACCCAAAGCCTATATAATGCAAATAAAGTTTGTATGACATAACTCCTAACATACTCATTCAGAACAAAACCAATTAACATAGCAAATACTGTGTTACAGATTAAAAAATAAACGGAAAATAGACACTTTTACGTGTCTATTTGTCATCCAATTTGCAATATTCACACAGACAACAGCTCTCTGTGTTTTACATCCACTCTGTTTTGTAAGAAACTTGGATGTATCAAAATACTCCTTCTAAAACCATGTTCTGCAGAGATTCTGTCACGTTCCTTTCTTTTCTACAGAAGTCATACAATGCCACACACTGTAAATGCTCTAAAACACTTTGACATAACATGCCTCGTCCAGAGACCCCTCTGCATTTGAATAATGAATTTGCAATATGCTGAGAACAGCTGTCAACTTGCCAGAAAAGAGATGTTCAAGAGAGTGGAACATCTAAAACACATCTTAAGTGGCACAGGAAAAAAAGAGGATATTCATCAAATCTTTCTGCACATACAGTGCACACAAATGTTACAAAATGTAATGACACAAAGGCATCAAAGGGGTAATGTTAATCATTGTACCATGTCACCACACTACTGTTAAATATTAACTGATCTCTCTCTTTTTCTCTCTCTCTCGGAGCGGAAGTGCCCTATGTCGCCCTCTCTCTCTCTCTCCCCGTGTCGCCCTCTCTCTCTCTCTCCCTCCCCGGTGTCGCCCTCTCTCTCTCTCTCCTTCCCCGGTGTCGCCCCCTCTCTCTCTCTCCCCCCGGTGCCGTTGGGCTACAGCACTCTCATCTTTTATTCAGCACTTGTGTATTTCTTTATGATTGCAACATCTGCTTGATCCTGGTGCCAGCTCACTCCGTCTCTCAACCGGTGTTCAATAATTCCTGCCGTGACCCTCCGGTGCCCATGACGCCACCACTACCACACCACCAAAAAGTTTTTCACTGCCAGGCAGGGAAAAAAATAAATAAAAAAAACATCCCAACACACAAGCTGCTCTGTTATCTGTATAAAAGGCCAGTGATGACAGGCAGTACTTTCCTGTATATTCACCCACAGGGAGCATGGGAAAGGAACGTAGCTTCAGGAGCGGACGATTCGTATGCTAATGCAGTCAGATTAACAAATTCCATACTAATTCACCCAACTAAGTCCTATTCATAATCAGCCAAAAAATTTGTTCACGTTAGTCTGACTTTTCACTTGCCACCTTAGCCTGTAATAAAGATCACAACTACAGGTAGCCTGTAATAAAGATCACAACTACAGGTAGCCTGTGATAAAGATAACAACTACAAGTAGTAGCAGGGCATTGTATTTGATTTATTTCAATAGGAAACCACACCTAACTGGTGTGACACAATCTAGTCTGCTAGTTGTGTCTGTCTGTGGCTGGTGGTGGCAGCCTCTTTGGTAGTACTCACGGAGCGCATACTGGGCATGGCACGAGAGGGTCTATTCATACCTGATGCCCACCAGCAATGTCATGGCCATGGCAGGTCATGTGCTTTGGCACCTGTCATAACTTGGGTTGGTTCCTGCACCTGGGACTGGCCAGCAAATGGAGCACCAGGTGCATTAGAGAAATGATAGTAGCAGGCAACAGACAATCATGTGGTCCAATTTTTTTTAGAGCAATTTTAATCAATTGCATAATTTCTTAATTGCTAAATTTCTTATGTGACCATTATGTGTCAGATTTTGTTTTGTTTGTTGAGCAAACAAAAATGTTTTTGAACTAAAACAAAAAGAAAATGTACCAATTGTCCTCCACGCAGACAAAAGCCCTGTCTCTGCTTAATAGTGTCCCCGCCAAGGTAGAGACAATTTGTGAGAGGACTTGTTTACATCCAGAGCATCTGTCGACATGGCTGGGGTGACGGCGCCCGGCCGCTCGCTGGGCCAGTGTCTATAAACAGATGCTGTCCGGCGACGGTCCTTAAAGGACGAGGCTGTGGGGGCCAGATGTTGGTGTGACCTCCGAACCGCGGGACCCGCTGACACGACTCTGACGGAGATGGGAGTTGGCAGATGCCAGTGATCCAGTGGCACCAGGAGCGCATGGGTGGGGTGAGGGTGATGGGGTGTGTGGGGAGAGAGGATGGAGGAGGGGAGAGAGAAAAATCACTTTTTTCCCTCCCCCTCTCACCTCCTCTCCTCTGTTCACTCCATCCTTCAAACACATGGATCTGGCGAGCAGTGGTCAGTCAGAGAGCTAGAGAGCAGGGCGAACGGTGAACGGCTGGCGCTGACGCCTGACAGAGACGTGACGGCACTCAGCACAAACTTGGAGCCGCTGCCAGGAGCCATCACGTCAAAAGGGGCTTAGCCGAACGAACAAGAACAACTCCAGGCCCTGCCACTTTCTATCGGCCTCAACATTTCAACAGCTGTTTCTTGAGCGTATGCAGATGTGAAAATAATGATAATAATGGCTACTTACAGCTCCACTGTTTACAAGTAAACAAGTCAGGAGGGACCACACCCAGGAAGTGGATCATAGCAGGGCTCTGCATTAAATAAGCATGTCATGTTAAAGTCTCTTCTTCAGAGATGGCACCAGACCTAGAAGTGAGTAGCATGGTGCTAAAATCCTTAAGGGGGATTAAAACAGTGACAGGGATCACAATGGGAATCACACACAAGTTCGCAAAGAGAAAGATATCAAGGGGTTCAGGCTCAGATGATGTCATTGTTAAGCCTGAGAAATCCTCCTTTAAAAAAGATGCAATGTTCACCCCTTGGAACAGAAAGAATTTAACATACTATTGAAGATAGATTTGAAAATGGAAAATTGGTAAAATCTTTAAAATAATTGACAAAAGTGATTCAATTTGCATATAGTCTTCAACTACATTAATATTCATATTTAGCACTCTTAATTTCTGTACTAAGAGTTAGTCACAGAGACCGAGATAGAAATGGAGATCTTGTGGTTGTATAATGCAAAAATAATGCCAATCTCTGTCACACTGCTTCAGTTCCAGTCCCTAAATTAGCATTCCTCCTCCTTTCAATTTGGCATATAAAAACCCTGGCATTTTGACTGCGTACATCTTGGCTCTTAGCACCCCAGTCAAAACTGTCTTTGTGCAAGAAGTGGAGAGAGGCCTGTGGCGGTTTCCGTGGTGATGGATGAATTTGGATACATGTGCATGTGTGCATGCTCGTGTGTGTGTGTGTGTGTCTGTAAAAAGAGAGACAGCAAGAGAGGCTGGCTGGCCCTGAAGTGGTGCTTGGTGACTATATTCCCTCACTAGCTGTGAAGAGCTGTCCAGGCTTGGCTGAGGGCACTGGACACAGGCTGTGGACATGGTGATGCTGTAAGCTACTTCACTACAGAATCAGGAGCTTCTTCTCTCACACAAACTGGCCTTATCCATACCACTAATTGACTCACACTGACAACTAGCTGTCAACACCAATAGGTTATAGTGTTTTATAGTTAGCACCACTGTGGCAGTTGATGCTCACTCAATTGTTTTTTCTCCCCCCCTCTAAAGTCTTTGCTGTACCATGCACTGATGTACGATCATTTTCCTACTTGCTTGTTACTTGCATTAATTGCTTTGTTTGTTTGTTTTGGCCTTTTTACTGCTATGCATCCACTCAATTTACACTAGATATTTAATGAGAACAACCAGTAGAACTGTCGCAACAATTTAATACATACCACACCAGATACAGTGCTGCAGTGCACAGCCATGTAGGTTATTGGCCCCAGGCTTAATGTGTGAGGAGCGCGCTGTGAGTTTTTCACAACATGGCTTCACTTAGGTATCTTCTCCATGGAGAACTGTGAAAATGGCCCCAGCAGGCACTCAGAGTGTAGGGGGTATCGGCTACACAGCATTCAGGGAAGCATTCACAGTCATCCAAGAGGTACACAGCGATAATATAAGAGGATGATAATTTAACAGCCAGTTGCTAAATATATTACGCATGCCTGGGCCAATGCCAGTTACTTGGAATGGCTTGGATGGTGAGAATTTTGAAAAATGTATACTGTGTTTATTGCTGTAGGTGTTTTGCTCCTCTTCTCGAACTATGGGGAGGACTCACTCTGATGTTCAAGAACATTAATCTGCTGGAATTGGGGAGCATGTTATTTAAATCTCTACCCCTGTTTGGAGCATAATCCAGCATAATCCTCATCTGGTACAATCCTGGCATTCTAGTTTATTTATTCAGCTTTTCAGCGACTAACAAGTCAGTGTAGATTATCGAGGAAAGACACATACCGTAGCACCTGGTGTTTATGATGTCTGTTCCAGATTATTCATAGTCAAATACAAAAAAGGGGAAATTAAAAGAATTACAAAGAGAATGAGGAACCAAAAAATCATGTAATCCCCTTGTGTGATCCTGAAATATGTTCATTGGCAATGCATTTTAAGAAACACAGAAGGCCACAGCACCATCCATTCTTTGAAAATAAATATATAAATATAAATAAATAATACATATTTTGAAATAAAAATAAAATAGCATGAATTTATAGACTTCTGTTTCACACATTGGTCTTCACCTGGAGAAATGTTGCAAGGCCACCCCCATGTTGCAATGGATGTCCAGCAGTTGTCATAACGACTGAGTGTCAAATGTGTCAAGGGGTGTAGCAAAATGACAGCTCACAATGTCTGCAAAGATGCAGCCCCAGGAAAGAAACACACACACACACACACAAATGTTAGAAAATCTATGCTTCTAAAGTATATCAAAGTGACTCCTGTCAGCATTACATCAAGAGCAGATGAAGAAGCTGTTCACTTCTACAGCCTCCTGTGCGCACAATACAAAGGATGTCTTCAAAGCTCTGTCCACTCATACACCAGCGGGCACAACAGGCTGCAAAAACAATATGTGACGGCTGTTTCACTAAGGTGATAGTTTTTACAAAAGACAGATATTCCACATGCATGTATGGCACAACATGGGTGGTTATCTTAGATAATCAAAAACAAACAAAACAGAACTAACATATTCATCATACATGTCTAAACGAAACATAAATAATACATTTCTCTTAACAAGAATAAATACAATAATAACAATAAATAAATACATACATAAATACATAAATAAAGCAAAGAATATTGTCATTATCATAAAATGGAGTCCAATGAGAATGTGAGAGACCACATGTAGCCATTGCTGCAAGGCTGTGAATCTGAGTGTCCAACGGTGTCATTAATAACAGCAAATACCTCACAGGCTAGCACGCACACTGGGCATCTTCGCCCTTCCAACGTCCTAATCAGCTGATTCCTATTCATTATGATCCCGATGCGCTGCTAATCTTGCAGCCATTAAAGGCAGAGAGAGTGGATGAGATGTTGCTGAAGATGAGCCCTGTGAAAAATGCCTAGACTGATGCCTGTGCAAGGAGGACCTCTGTTTTTAATATAGCCTGGTTGAGCATGAATGAATGGTTTTGATGTCATGTTGAATTAGCATGTGCTTTAATGTGTTTGTAATGTGTCTGGAGGAACAATATGGCAGAGGACAAAAAACATGTTAGTATAGTGATGATATCACCTAGTGATTTTGAACTATTCTTCAAAAGTGTTTACTATTATTATTATTATTATTTTCAAAAGATAAAAACAGATATACATGGCACAACAGAAAAACAACTACAAAAACATGATACAAATCTCTTGTTTACCTCACATACAAAATAAATAAATAACTAATAATAATAATAATTGTAACACAATTATTTAGATTACATGTTTTCTCATCTAACTGTAACACTGATAATCATAGACAGTTAGCATGGGAAGCTAGTAGCAACATTACCTAAGCAGCCTGATGTAGAGACTGAATCCATGTGACCCCAGCCCCAGCCCCAGCCCCAGCCCCACCCTAAACACCCAGAGTGGTGGAGACGGGGGTGGGTGGGTGGAGGCATGGAGTTATGACAAAAATGACAGGCTCTGGGCTATGAGATTCTAAGGCAACCAAAATATGCTTTTGTCCCAGGGCCAGAAGTGGTCCTGCGCTCAGGGTCTGCTTGTAATTTTAGTGCTAGCTGGTGTAGCGAAAGCATCCATGCATTAGCATTGGCCCCCAAGATAGGAACGGGATCTTTGGCTCCTGTCAACTAGACTTACCATATAGACACACAGTAGCAGGAGCAGCCCAGCTCTGCTGTTTACGTATTACATGTGAAGAGCTCAAATATATGCAATAAGGCACTCGTGGATAACTTACACATGCAACACACCCACACGCACATGCACACACACAAATGTATTACATACATACACTGTACATGTGCATACATGAACAAAGACATGCACACGCACGCACGCACACATATGCAGAACATGTCAGTAAATATCAAGACATAACACTGCTTTTGCAAAAGAGACCACAGTATCCTAAGGTTTCTTCCTTTTCTCCTCGTAGTCCTTAGGAAATCTCCCAAGAGCGCTAGCACAACTAATCTAGGGAATATTCCTGGGGGTGGGGGTGGGGGGTTGGGGGGCATGGATGAGGATGAAGGGAGGGTGAGGGGGGTGGTGGTGGTGGAATCATCTCTGCCTGTGCCGAGCTAACCATCACTCCGTCGCTACTTAAAGCGGCCCAGCATGCAAAGTTCAACAACTGTGAAAGACCTATTAAAGAGGACACACAAAGCGGTGACCTTGACTGACAAGTGCTCTTCATTTTGGCAATAAACAGCGGCAGAGCCTGATAACTGTGCACTGGCGCAGAGAGTAATTACCTATCTGTCAGCATGGCCGCCGTGTGTGAAGTAGTATAAATGGAACATACATAATGTACAGCAATAATAACGACCCGCCACCAAACTAATGTATTATCATTACCAGGGAGAGCCTCAGGGTGTTCTTTTTCGTCCACTCTTTCTCTCTCTTTCCCTCTCCTTCTCTCTCTCTCCTTCACTTCTGGTGACTGCCATCAGTGTGTAAATGCCTTCCAGGCACGATAATTTCATTCTAATCTTTGTTCCATATTATAATTTTCATGGCCAGAAATACACCCGGAGAAGCAATGTGGTTCTATCAGAGGCTAAACAGAACACAAGTGCTAACCGGGGTATTTTACTAGGCTGTATATATATATAGTCCCTCTGTTAGTGGCTTCAGTCAATTTATGATAAGGACAGAGTGAGTTGTAAATCCACAGCTGATGGACTGATGGTGTTAACAATGTCACGCGGAGAGGGTGCTGATGAAAATACACATACACACACATACACACACATAAATATACACACTTATGCCCAGACACTGACACTGAACCCTTAATCAAAACAGGCAATTGAAAAATGTAAAAAAAAACAATCCATTTATCCATTCACAGTCTATTTCAGCATTTTTAAAAGCACAAATGCCACTTACTTAATGAACACTTACTCAACTAATTCATTTACGCTTGGGCAGGAAAAAAGGGGTGGTAATGTAACATTAAGACAAAAGCAACTCATTTTCCATGGCTTCCATTTGACATAAATCATCATGCCAGCCCGACAAGCCAAACTATCACATCAAAATGTATAATCTAGTCCTGACCCATAGCCCGGGCTCAATCCTTGGGGTGAAATCAGGAGTTGTCTTTCAAACTGCCTCTGCATCACAGCCATCTTAGTTGTTTTTTTGATCCGTCACAGCCTTGTCGTCATCGTGCCAAGCACGCTCAACAACTCTCTACAACGACAGAGCGTTGTGATTGGTCCGACGAAGCCTTGGTACAACACCTACTGAGGCCCTATGGTGTGTGGCTAGACGTACTGGCTGAGAAAAACTATGTGCTACTGCTAGGGTACATCTACCACTAAGGCTACCATTGTGTACAACCTTGCAGCCAAACATCAATACCAGTCTATGTGCCAACCTCAAGCCATTCTGCATGTCCAGTCATTCAGATACATCAGGCATATATATCCTGCCTAATGGTGACATACTCTATTGGCTGCAGCTGATCTGAGTCACAGGATCACAGATACTCAGTGTGCTAGGGATATTGCTCAATACCATGCTTGTCCCACAGCAACCATGAGCCCTTACTCTCTCACTCTGTCTATTTGTCAATTTCTCTCTATGTGAGTCTGTTTGCTTTTACACACATCACTGTATGGATGTCTGTGTGTGTGTGTGTGAGAGAGAGAGAGATAGAGTGAGTTGGTGAGAAGATGCAGAAGTCTCTCATGCAAATATCTCTCTAAGGGCAAACTCACACTAGCCAATCCGTTCTGTACTGTACCCGAGTGCAAAACGTACTCCAGCATGAATCACAAAAAAGATGATGTTAATGATGAGTCCAAATAATAAATAATTCAATTACATTGAGAAAGTTGGTGTTAACAATAGGTGTTTTTCAAAGCATTGGAGAACATGCAATGTGTAAATCATGGAGTATTACCTGTCCTTTTACATAATAACAACCAGGACTGAACAGAAATGGGAGGATTAACAAAAGCTTTGACTCAGAGCATAGTGAATTATAAAACATGGCATCATCAGTCTGCACTGTGGAGAAAAACTGGGCTGGGTTTAATATTTTCTGACTAGTGTCTGATGTTTATTTCACTCAATATCAGAGCTAGCTTGTTAGCTAACTTTGTTATCTCTCTGGATTAGCATACGTTGTTATGGTGACGAAAGACAATCCTAACCAAGATTTTACAACACTTGACCGTGCTCCAGTACGGTACGAGTGAATTCTACCTAATGTGTGTACGCTCTTACACACAATCTCCATAGAAGACACAATTCCCCAGAACACATACAAATACTACCATACACAATTTCAAATCAGCAAGCATACATACAATTACACACATCTCACACACACACACACAACACACACATGCAAACAACTCCCCCCTACGCACACATGTCCACATACACATAGACACACAACACAGCAGAAATCTCAGTTCAGTGAGATCAGATCTAACATGGCAGGTTGGCGCTTCCTGGAGATTGACGGCCCATGGATACACTGCCAGGAGGCTAGTATGTGTGACACCGTTGTGATAGGAATCATGCCCCAGGCAGAGCAAAGGAGCTGGTGAGCAAGCTCTACAGATTGTCAGAGGGCGGCTAGCCAGGGAGAGCCCACCATGCACCTCCGCCAACTCCCCTGCTTCACCGGCAATCTCCACCAACACAGCTTACGCACCTATCTTCCTCACCTTGTCCCATCCTCCACCTTCTGCTTGTATACCTCCACCCTATCCTCGCTCCACTGAACTACACCATTGATAATCTCAATCAGCACACACACATTTACACACACAATCAGCATACACACATTTTACACACCTTTCCTCTTCACACTCTTCTTTCCTCCCTCTTTTCTTCCTATGACTCCATTTTTCTCTTCTGCCCCTGGAACTAGATCACATCATTGATGATCTCCATCATGCTGTAAACACAGCTCTGGCACCTTTCTTCCTCCCCTCCCCTTATTCTTACCTTCTACCCCTCGATTGAGATCAAGGGTCTCAGATTTTACTAGTCCGCAAGATGACATCTCCACACAACATCTCTATTACGCGAGAGTTGTTTTGTCCATGTTTGACAGAATATGGGAAAATTCTATAACGGAGATGGGGGAAATGTTTCATTAAATATTTCCATCTTTGGGCATTTACAAGAAATATATAAGAGTAGAAAAATAATTCTTTGTGAGTGCACTATAAGGAAAAGCTGTGGGTAACGTCTTTCAGACACAAAGAGGAGGAAAAGATTAACTGAGAATATTCATGAGGATTTAGAGAAGAACTTTGAACAAGTGAAGTCTTGCAGCCAAAAGCCTTTTCTTCCGAGAAAGCTCAATAGGTTATAATGGCACTCCATGCCTATTACCCCCCCCACACACACACACACACACACACATATACTCCAAAACATGTGTTTTGGCTCTTTCGAACCATATTGTAGTAAGACTTTAGTCCATGCATATGAACATAAACTTTGTCTACAATAAGCTTTAACTGGACCATGCTCTTCCTGATCACATCAAGTAGTTCTATAATTGCATTACATGTTGTGAAAAAAGGTTAAAACCCACAAAGGTATTGGAAAGGAACTGTGTGTGCATTAGATTTTCTCTGATGCGTCTTTTCCGATTAAGATGTCAAATGAGCCGTGATTCTATAAGATCTTTCCATATGCGAGTGGGGAGGCCAAGGCGCTAAGAACCGACGGGCTGCCAAAAATCTGTTTTACACTCAATGTCAGGAGAGCCTCTTCTTGGCTCACTGTGTGTTGGCCCCAGATTTCCATGGCAGGTGGTCCCTTTTTTAGCCAAGACTTCCAGAAAAATCCTGCAGCCCTCCCAAACCACCCCACCCCCCTCTCGACCACTGTGCATTTAACCACTTACAGCACAACAGATGATCAAGCTGCACACTGCAGGATATGCCTGTTTAATATTAAGAAACACAATTAAAACATTTTCCCCCGATTTCCATTTTCTGTTTCATTGCCACAGGAGGTCTTCCTGCCTCTCCATTCTGCCACAGTTATGCGAACTGGGAAGATGAGAAACTAGGTCCAATGTTTTTATGACTGATTATTTTATTTGCATGCACATAAGTGTATTTTAATATTTGAAAATATTTGTAAATATTTGTCATTGTAGTTGTAGCTGCAGTTGTGTAGGTGTCTGCTAACCTATGTACCTCTTTGGATATTTGTGTGTGTGTGTGTGACTTTTATTTGGTTTACAACTCATGTTGTGCTAGCTGCTATCCACAGTGTTTTATTTCACCAAGCCACTTCATTGAAGAGCACCCACTTCAAGTCTCCCTTGATAGGGCATATCATATCCATGCTCTGGGAAGGCCAAGAGGGTGCAAGGCTGTTGAGTGAAGGGTGAGAGCAGGAGGCTAGGAGGTGAATAGGCCTTGACCTTTTTTTTTTTTTCGAGGGGGGGAGCTTTTAAATATTTTTTCCCGTTGATCAAGTGCAATAAAAGTAGGTGTGGGGGAGTGAGGGCACTTGAGATTTTCTGGGAGGTCAGACTGCTGTGAAGAAGGGAGAAATAGGGGAATTTGGCTAAATCAGTAATACTGGCAGATAAAAGCACTTTGGTCTGTGTGGCTTGTTGGACGAAGTGCAGGTGGTTAGTGCTAAGATACGGTCTCTGTGGTCAATGGGTAAATAGTTGAGAGTGTGATGGAGTAGCTCTCTAGGGGGTGGGGGTGGAGAGGGGTGGTGGACTTGCAATGCAACGGGGGTCAGAGATTCTCTGATGAGCAGGCAAGGGGGGAGGTTGGAGTTGGAGTGTGTGTGTGTTGGGGGGGGTCAGTGCAGAAAGGTCAAAGGGGTTGGTTCGGAGAGGACTAGAGGGTTGAGGAGAGTAGGGTTGGACAGATAGGTATTGAGGGTGTGTGTGTATGTGTGTGTGAGAGAGAGAGAGAGAGAGTGAGTATGTGAATGTGTGTGTGTGTGTGTGTGTGTGTGTGTGTATGTGTGTGGTGACCACGAGTGAAGGCTCCAGCTGACAGGCCCCATCCTCTGTTTGCCCTTTGTCATGCGTCCCACTCCCCACCTCCCGAGCTGTCACTGGCTTGTCAGAACCAATCAGAGGCAGCGCTGGTGTCTGCCAGCAATGTACCAGTTTGGACAGGATGACATCAAATTTCTGGTGCTACGTGTCAAGCGCCATATGAAAACAGATGTCCTCATTACGAGGTCGCAACTGCTTTAAAACGCCATGGTCTAACCTCTGATTCTAAATCAGAGATGAAAAGCATAAAGTCACAAAAGCCTGGCATTGGGAGACACAAGGTGCTGATGAATGCCATTCCACGTGTCACACGCTCAACGATAAGTCATGAGATTTGACAACGTGCACCTAGTTTACACCCCAAAAAGGGCATGCCTTGAGGCTGCATACATCTCACACACATCACACACACACACACTTCACATCACATGAACTAAACATAGCCTTGCTATCCTAAAGGAGTGAAAGCTCCAGCTACATGACCACCAAGATAAAACATTGTTTAAAATGTATTGCCCATCACCCCTTCAGAACAGCAGTACGTTTTTTGTGTTTCGGAGGTAAGGAAAAAAACCCATGAGAGTGTAAAAACCCATATGATGCATGAGGCCCGTGGAGAGGCAGCGTGACAAAAGTAACTTTATTGAATAGGACAGATTGCTGCTTGTCTGACTTGCTTAATCTGTTTGATTGAGCAATGAGATGCCTTCGGCTTCACAAGTCCTTCAAAGGCAGCAGATTTTGCCAGTGTGAAAGGGAGTGAAAAAAGTGAGCTTGCAAGGGAGAGAGAGAGAGTGAGAGAGGTGGAAAGAGAGAGAAGGGGAGAGAGAAAGGGAGCAAGGAAAGAAGAGGGAAAGACAGAGGGAGGGAGGGAAAGAGAGAGAGAGACAGAGAGCTAGAAAAAGTGAGGGAGGAATGGAGAGAGAAAGAGAAAAAAAGGATAAAGTAAAAGAGGGAGGGAGCTTTTTACCATGTTGGTCACAGCGATAGGATTTATTTATTGGCTTTAAACGTCTGTAGTCATTGGCTACCACCCAAAGCTCTTTCACTTCATCAACCCACAACAAAGGCCCCAAGCTTGGACAATCTGTCAAGTGTCAGTGTCATTGATTACAGGACAACTGCCAGCACCCCAATGAGGCTTCGTGAAGCCTCCAACGTCAAAGTTTTACAGAGGAAGCAAAGGGGGGACGCTTGGAGGAATTCCCCAGACAGGGGTATCACTTGCCTGCCCTGGTGAATGGGGCATGGGGGAACCACATTACGGGGCTGATACATTCATTTGCCCATGCCTCATGATCTCATTATTTGCTCCTAACTCCGCTCCCCTCCCACCGGTATTCACTGGGGCCGTGGCCGGACAAAGGCAGACGTCGCCGCCATTGTCCTTGATCTGAATTTTATTTAGCTCTCCATATGGTTCTTCGGCTCCTCTTAAAAAAAAAAGGTCCAAATGTTTATCAGCCCGGCCTACTCTTAGAATGCACTGACCGTTAAAAAAGAGTGGGTGTGTGGGAGGGGGGGTCTCAGTCAATAACCACTTTAGTGTATTGTGAGTCTAAAAAAGAGAAGAAAGTTTCATAGACAAAAGGCACACCTCATGAATAGAGATTCTGTGCTCTGTTGGTGCTTTATACTCACAAATCACATGTAACTCAGGCCTTCACGTGGTCCAGATCAACTTCATCTGTATCTATGGTGGATCTGTTCTGGAGCTGTGACCATTCTGGAATTACTTACTGAAAATACCCCTGAAAAAGAGACAATATTATGACGTCAAGAGTGATTTGAGGTTTGAAGTGTCCTATGGGTAAGTGTGCTTGTCAAGTGTGTGCTGTTTGAGTGTGTGAAGCAGCCACACTTAATCCATACATTAAAGCACTGCAGGATATCTGACCTCCACACTTTTAACACCATGGCACAATGCACACCCCCATATCATATGGCCTCGGAGTACGGAATGATCCCCAACAAGGGCTTTCACTCACAACTGAAAAGAAAGAGAGTGACAGAGAGAGAAAGAGAGAGAGAGAGAGAGAGAGAAGGACAAGAGTGAGAAGGAGGGAGGTGTCTTAAGATCTGCCCTCGGTGGCTGTTTGTCCATGTTGTGGATCCATCAGGCTTAATCGGGACTGACTTGTGACACGCCGTGCGGAGGAGATGAGCCTGTCGTAGCCACGGCGGCTGGGTGCCTCCCCACCCCGGGGGCTACAGAAAAGCACCGGCCTCCGACCGCTGTGTGAAAGCACACAACTGTCTCCTGCTAAGACACCCTCATGATTTTTTTTAATCCACCACCATCCGTGCACAATTACATGGGTGCTGCAAAACTGGATTATGTTGTGGTCGGACAAACCATTGGGCAAACCGCTTAGACTCTTACACAAATTTGTGGAAAGATTTCGTCACCGTTTTTTTTTTATTTGAGGAAATAAATGACAAATTACTTTTTTTTCTTTGATCAAGACCCCCATTGCCTCTAAAAAAATATTTTCTTTTAAGAAGTAACAAAAAAACAATACGTTTCAGCTCATTATACTTTGACAACAATTAAATCCATTCTCTCTCAGCAATTAGCTTCAAACGAGGCAGAAAGCCGTCAGGAACAGGAACAACAAACGATGGGCGCAGGGTTCAGTGTCTCGGCACAAAGAGAGGGGAGAGCAGGAGAGGGCTCATCAGCTCTGCCCCTCATTCATCTTGGGGTTCATTATCCACCACCATCACCTCCCTCCCTCCACATGCACACATACACACTCACACACACACACATACATGTGGAGCATCATAGACTCCTCAGTCCCTACGTTTCTTCACTTGCAACACAAGTGCATCACCCTGGCATTAACATGTAAGGAATTCCTTCTAAAGAACTTTGGCAATCAAAGAGATACAACTACAAGTGTTGTATTAAATTTGATATTACAAACGTCCAATAAATGTCAGAGTTTAAACATCACCAGATTACCAGATCAACTGATACCCTCTCCACCTTTAAGAAACTCGTGAAGACCCAGCTCTTCCAAGAATATCTCCTGGCGTAAACTTAAAATGGTGCAGTTTCAATGTTAGCAATATGCACCCCTTGCTCGTTCTTTCATTGTGTTGTAGCTTGAATGTTATCCTCTTTTGTAAGTCGCTTTGGATAAAAGCGTCTGCTAAATGCCTAAATGTAAATGTAAATGTAAACATAACTACATTCAATTTGGAGTCCAGCTACTTTGTTTGTGTTTTTGACTTGACCTTTTGTAAGCCCATGCTTCTACAAGAGAGTACACCCAAAATATATGTGTTAATCCACAAATATTGTGTTAATAACATTGATAAGCATGATGTTGAAATAATGTTTTAACTTGACCTGTATATTTATGCCAGTAAAATAAAATAAAACCAAAAATACACAGTATTTTGTGACCTGTGACAAAACCAAATAATCGTCAAGGAGAATGAGTTTGTAAGAGTTCGTATTTGGCAGCATCACACTGACTAACACACAAACCCAGCCAGACAGGTTGATCCTGTCTCTTCAAATCACAGATTGGCTTTTTGTTCCGGTCAAGGGGGGCCCCCGCAAAGGCAAATTTATGCAATTAGGTCAGGGTGATAGCCAATATCAGACGGCACTGATTAAAGTATCCCTGATAGAAAATACACGCGATGTGTCATGGTAGTGGGGGTGGGGGAGGATGTAATTTTGTCCCAACAACACGGCCAAATCAAAGAGATAAATAAACTAGGAAGACAGTGGTGTACAGACTGTGCATGATAAGAATTAAATTACGCTCCAATATGCTGCTCTCGCCCAGTGCTGGCCTCTGTTTTTTAATTTGGAAATATGCGGGCAGATTGTGTCTCGCCTGCCAGGACATGATTGTGTTCTAAGTGTGTAATATTCTGGAGAGGCACCCCCACTCCACCCCCCCCCCCCCCACACACACACACACACACAGACACACACACAGAGCAGCACCCCAAGACTGTCCTGCTGTGTGTCTCTGACTTTCTTTTCTTCCCTTCCTGTTTTGTATCTCTAATTCTTCTTTCATCCCCTTTTCTTTTCCTGTATCACATCACTTCCTGTTTGTCCCTTTCCATATCTCTTCTTTTCTCAACAGTTTCTCTCTCCTTGTTATCTCTACTTCAGCTCTCTCTCTCCTTATCTCTTCTTCAGCTCTCTCTCTCCAACTTTTTCTCTACCTCTTCTCCCTTTCCCCTTCTTCCTATACTACTCCTGCTACCTGCCTCTATTTCTATCCTGATATGGCATTTTCTTTTTTCTTCCTTTTCTATTTCTCTCTCTCTATCTGTTTTCTATTTCTCTTTTCATTGCCCCCCTCTCTTTACTTCCCTCTACTTTTTCCTCTCACTGTCTGCATCATTCCCTTTTTTCTCTCGCTCTCTTTCCCCCTCACTCTCTCTCTATATCTGCCCCTGAGGATCCTCTCACCTCTCACTTTCCTAACACACACACACACACACACACACACACACACACACACACATTCAGCACTGCACACTCCTGCCTACTGACAACCTCGCCTACTGGGCTACAGATTGGTCCACACACAATACCCCCCTTCTCCCCTCCCCCTCCCTCCCTGGTCCCTCTCCTCCCCCCACTTCAATCCCCTCTCCAGGCCACAATACAGCCATCCCCTGCCCTCTCCTCCTCCTCCTCCTCCTCCACCACCACCACCACCACCACCACCTTCTTTGGCCAATGGAGCATGAGAGCACACAATGATGGGGTAACAGGGCTCTTTCATAGACCTCCTTTGCACTGTCCTTTGCCAGAGAGTGTCTGACTGAATGAGGGAGTGGGCAAGCCAGCTAAGATGGACAGGTCTGAGCTACACACACACACACACAAACACACACTCAATTACACAATCACGTACAAATGCTTACACATACACACACCATCTCACACACACAAAACTACATACACACGCTCTAAGATGCTCTCACATGTAAAAAAATTCCCTCGTGGACAACTTATACATCAAGGCACTGACACACTGTGTCTCTCTCTCCCTCTCTCTCATTCTCTCTCTCTCTCACACACACACACACACGCACACAAAGCAGCAGGGTCCGCCCGTGCAAACAAAGGTTGCGTGGCTCATCATTCAGGCGAGTGGCACAGGGTGCAGCTGCCTCTGTGGCGCCCATGCTGACCCACGCCCAGAGAAACAGATGGTTGCTGCATTCATGACCAGCTCAGTGGAAGCCCACGAGTCAAGACCATTCAGGGGAGAGGGGAGCCTTTTTTTTCTTCAGAGAGTAAGTGTGTGTGTGTGTGTATGCTTGTGCATGTGTGTGTGTGTGTGTGTGTGTGTGTGTGTTTGGTGTCTTCCACAGGAAAATAAGGCGTCTCGGTCTGTCTGAAAATTAGAAATGCATTTCAAACTTGCCCCATGATCATTGAGATCAGTGTGGCTCTTTTGGACAGTGCAGAGGGCGCTAGATGCGTCTGCATCACTGACCTGGGGACATGGGCCTGCCTGCCTAATCTGGCAGAGACCCACCAACACATTTATATACATTTCATCAGAAGCTCCTTAAAAAAAGACATACACATACACACACACACACGCACACACACTAATACACACACACACCATGATCATAGTTTTACACAAATCATCATATCATTGTTCATAGTTTTTTAAACAAAGGAAACAGTGTGGCATATATAAACTGCTTACCGTAAACAAAGAATAAAAAGAAAACTAAAGAGAAGAAAAAGAAAACTACAAGGTCACTGTCTACACTGCCACCCCAAAGAGCAATTAGCATGTATAATTTAATTAAGCAACATAAATAAAGACATTTTAGACATGACATCAAATAATAAACACAAACTGCATTTGACTCAGTGTCTTGTGAATATTTGAAAAGTACAGCTGTCGAGGAAACATTGTTTTGTGTATTTATGCATGTGCACTACTATATATTCAGAAGCTCTCCCTCTCTCTTTCTCTCTGTGTCTCAATATATGTGTGCATATGTGTCTTTGTCTATTTGTTATGTGTGTGTGGTGATTTTGTGTTAGTTTGTGTACTGTGTCTGTGTGTGCATACTTGTTTGTTCTTGTTTGTATATATGTATGTATGTATGCATGTATGTATGTGTTTGGATGGCCTTTTTTGTCACGGTTGCCCTTCCTCCTGTCTCATCCTCCATATGTATCTCTCTGTCTCTCTCTCTTTCTTTCTTTCTCTCTGTGTCTCTTTCTCCCATGCTGGATGCCTGCACATCTGCAGCATAATCGATAACAGATGAGGAGGTCCCAGGCCCTGAATCTTTCATCATGGCCGCTCACAGCAGCAGATGGCACAGCCACCCAGCCCCGACCTGCCATGTTGAAGGAGCGGCTCCTGATCTGCTGTGCCCGCCTGGAGGACCCTCCCACACAGACACAGACACGCGCCGGGCCACACCACAGGCGCGCACTCACAGACACACACACACACACAGACAGACACACACACAAATACACGCATGCATGCATATGTGTGTGTGTGGGGGGGGGGATTAATTGGGGGGTGGGTTAATGACAGTTAGTAGTTGTGAATGATGCCATGTCTTGTGTCAGGCATCGGGGGTGGTTTGCGGTTAGAGTGTGTGTGTGCACACTCACGTGCATGCACACACACAAATACACACACACACCTGTCCTTTTCTACGACATTGTTCACAGCCATTAACCACCAACCTCCCTCTTATCAACACCCCCAGTGCCCAACACAAGACGACATTGTCTATGACTAACTCACCACTAAACCCTTCCACCCAATACATGCACGCACACACACACACACACACATACCACATCAGCATCTATCCACCAATGGTCACTACCCAGATACCAGAAGCCTTTTCCAGCACCGCTCTCCAGTGTTCACTACTCCCACCCCCCATCCTGTGCTTTTGTGGCCTAAGAAACCAAGCAAGATGAGACGATGGGGGAATTAAATATCGCTCTCACACCGCAGAGGGTGACCAGACATTAAAAGCAATGATGCATAGCCTGCAGTCGTGCATCATTTTCAGGCCAAAGTGAGATAGTGTTATTTGATTGGTTCAATGAAAACATAAGTAGTGTGAAACACAGTATTAGTGTGTGTGTGTATTTGTGTCTGTGTGTGTGTGTGTGTGTATGCATGTTAAAGTGTGATAATGATAAGATGTATGAGTGTGGATGAATTTAGCTAGCCAGCTGATGTGATGGCAAGTAAACTTATTTTGGTCCATGTTTGAGACATCTACATTCCCAAGAGCTTTTGTGTAAGATAATCAAGAAAGTTTCCAAGTCTGTCTAAATTAAAGATGAGTTGCAGCAACTGTACAGCACGTCAAAAGCCCATCACTGCTGATACCATCTGGACGTTCAATATTACATCCATGTTGAAGTTTTAATGTTGATTTGCATCAGGATTCTTATTCTGACACTTTCCTTTCCTGGCGCTGTTAGAGGAAGGAGTTGAAAGCACTTGTTGTCGAATGGCATCTCCATGCCTAAATGGCACCCGTCAAAATTCTTCCTGAAGCGCTGTAAATATCGCAACGAACTGGAGAGTAGATAAATTAGACAAGCGCAGACAGCCAGCCAATCGGGCAAGGCGTTGCTGGCGCCTCTTCTTTGTTGTCGGAGTGATGCTTCAGCTAAGTGGCATGGCATGAGGCTTGAGAAGGTACCACAGCAACAGCAACCATCTATCTCATTCTCTCTTTTTTTTTTTTGATGTGCACACCACGTCATTAGCTCAGAGGACACAATTCCTCATCGACACTGAAGTATTTCCACTGGTGTGCTTCAACTAAAATGATGGAAATTCAAAGTCTCTCAAAGAGGGTTGTTGGTGAGGAGAAGTGTGGGCAAAGTGAGACACTGATTAGCAAGAAGGAAAAAAAAAAGAAAAACACAAAAGTATCAAATCAGTGACAGTTATGTGCAAAGACCACGTGCCATGCTGAAGGTATTTAAATTTGCGCTGATGAACTGCAAGTAGACTTCATCTGAAGTGCGTCTGATCTAACTGTCATGGATCATCGTAATAGTTTTAGGGGACCTTCATCATGGCATCCCTACACTGAGGATAAATTAACATAATCACTGGTCTATTAGCATAATAATTCTGCTTGTTTGTCTGTGTTGTTTATCATAATTTACAGAGCAACACAGACACCAAACAGCATGTTACACACCAGACAATAAGCACATGAGACTGCATTCAAGAACACACATAAGGGGGGGGGGGGAGATAAATGGCCTTAAATGATATTCATCGCTGCAGAATGGCTAAATGATGACGACTGCATGTGTGAGTAAAATCCACTGACACAAACACATGGAGTTATGCAAGGCTTGGATGTTCTTTGATTGCACATGGTAAGACCAACAAAGTGTTCTTTCATTCTTCTATTGCATTGCCCTCCTCTGGCTACAGAAGGAAGTGCATTTCAACACTGAGATGGACATTCAGCCAAAATTCCCCTGCTATTAGTTGAGATACGACAAGGGGAAACTCCTGTATGCTGGGACCACTATGGATGGAGAGTGTCTTAAACAAAACAAAAGCATTAATGTCACGTTTTAACTTGTTTATATTGTGTCTCAGATATTGCTGGAGCTTTCCCCTTTCCTGAACCAATGTCTTTTTTTGTATCTCACTGATTTTCACTTTATCTCACATGTTGGTATGTCTAATTATTAGTTAATAATAGCATATATTGATACAAGATATTACTGATATAATGTTCAGGCATACTCTATAAGAGATTTCTAACTCTGTACATTTCACAATCCATAATAGCATTGTTACATTTTAAAAATACATTATGTAAAGGGTTGACTGGTTTTGTCTTTTCTAAGTATATGAGGGCGCAGGAAAGTATATGAGGGCGCAGGAACCTGACTTAAAGCTAAAGAGCCCAGCAATGAAAATCAAACCCAGGAAAGACGTTTGGAGCAGCTTGCATCTCATAGGGGTATAACTGGACTGTTGTCACAGCACACAAGCACATTTTGGACATCAACAGAGAATTTATTTTACCTTGTCATCTGAAGGAGCTTTAAGTACAGATTATAGGTCTGCTTACAAGTCCTTGACAATATCTTTTGTCAACACAGCTTTCAAATGAAAATGTGGCAGTGTTTTCAAACCAAAGTATGTCCTTCTTATTTCTATATACTACTATATACATAACATTAAGAGTTAACAAGAGAAGGGTGGACCAGATTTAAGGGAGGTCTAGCATTATACTTGTATCTTTCTACCACTTTTTAATTTTCATATTCATAAAAATGATTGACTTAAATTGTCATAGTTTCCAAATGTAAATCATGAAAGAAAATATAATAGCAACGTGCAGACATCTGGAGACTTTTTGAATTTACATCTTGAGTTAAGGCCATGTCTGAAATGTCCTTGTGTCAGGGCAATCAATAAAGCAGATCCACCTCCTTGCTTGAGCTATAGGAAAAACCATACAATGCAAGGAGCCCTTCATAAACCCATCATAAAAGTTGTGGATAATTAGAACTACGGTGTGGCACTAATTTACATTCATGAGACATACTGCAGGAGCTTTTGATATACATGTGCTGTCACATTGATTTCAGGTCTAGCCTGCCACCTCTGGACCACACCTCCAAAGACATCCCACCAGGGGTGATGTGTTCAGCCTCGGTTCGCCATTAAAATATTCTCCAAACCGTGACCTCTGCCACGTAGCCCCGACCCGGTGAGAAAAGCTCATCTTTACATCAAAGGTCTAATCAGCCAGTCTGTGCAGCCATAGCCCCTTGAAGGCCTCAGAGAGATTATTTGATTTTCTCACACTTGTACCTCTCACACGACGATGCCTCCTGTGGTGTTGCCTGTGGAGAATCCAACCCAGTGGTGCTCTTCCTGCTCACCCATTCAGCCTATTCCTATGGAAATTGAAACACATTATTACGACAGAGCTACACATATTTAAGCTGCAGAGTGAATCTTTTTTTTTTAAAGACAAACAGAAAACAAACCACAATATAAATGTTTAAAAACAATAACATGAGTAACATCACTGCTGCCCTCAAACTAACACATTTTCCTCTTGTCACGCCGTAAGGACACATTAGACTCATTGGCACGGAGTTAAAAGACGATAACAAGCTACACAATGCGAAAAGCGTTTTTGACACAAGCCCATCACTGGGGTGAAGATGTCTCTTGTTAAATCCTGTCCTACAGCTGCCCCGATTGCCATGTGCTGATTAACGAGAAGTCGTTAGCCCGAAGGAGCGGCCACGCGACAGCGAAGTGGAGTAAAGCAGGGGCGGGATCCTCAGACAATAATAGCCCTTGTCTGCATAGTCACCAAATGACTGCTGCTTGGTTAGCCGTAAGCTCCATTTTGGGACCTTTCTGCTCCCATATTTAATTAAAACGTCATTATCACCTTCCTGTGTACTGAGCTGTATTATGGCCGATACAATCCAGATCTGTTTTCTTAATTGGTCTTAAATGGGCAAACTGCACTTTGCTCTCTGTCTCATCTGCCACACTAATAAAGAAAGTTGGATGGCTTATTTTGAAGTGTTGATGCTAAAGTGTATAACTCAAACAGTCAGGGTTAGGGGTCACAAACAAGGACACAGCAAAAAATGCAACAAAGGGATGATTTACATGGATGTTTACTTTATTATCATTAATTAAATGTTGCGGTTAACATCAATAAAGCCTAAACTGCATCAATTAATGCAACTTAATGTTTGTTAATGCCGCAATTCATGAGCATCTGAATGCTAGAGAATGCAATGAACACTAATTAAGAGATCATGGACATTAAGCACCATGGACCATGGATGATCATCAGAGCATGGCTTGTTTTTAATTCATACATTAAAGTCCTGTGAGTTAATACAATTACCAGCTACTTTTATACCATCTGTTTTGTCCAAAATGAGTATATCAAATATGACATCAGTAAAAAGGTTCAAATGAAGTTTGTTGCATCAGGTTCTAAAGTCATTAATGTGCTCAACACAATAATATGACAACTTATTTTCCTTTCAGAATAAATTCATACTGTCACTAGTGTCACTTATGATAGCTTCTGTAAGACATTACAGTTTGTGTACCAATTACAAGCAGCGGTCGCTAAAGATTTTTGACAGCGAGTCACGGTGAGGGGTGCTGTTTTTTTCATCAGTCATTACTCCTAGTGATGCCCATGGAGCCTCCATGTTGATTGACATGCCGAGTGCCAAGTCCCCCCCATCCCTTAGATAATTTTACCCCTAAAAGGCAAATCATAAGAAATACACCCGGATGACCACTTCAAGTGTTTGCATGTCTCAGTCTTTGAGCCAGCAGAGTACTAATGTGTGTGTGCGTGTGTGTGCGTGTGTGTGTAAGACAGAGTGTGTGTTTATGGGTTTATGTGTGTGTGTCTGTACCTGTTGTGCTGAGTATACCACACACACATTGGCAGGAACTTGTGGAGACCTTGGAGCAGACCTTGCAGAGAAAACAGTGTTGTTTAGGTGCATTAATATTCAAGAGGTGGCGTTGCCAAGCACCTTGAGCAGATGCATCCTGGCACGGCTTTGATGGCCTGACTGAGCAGAGGAGCAAGCAAGGCTAGGCTCTCATTGCCATCCGTAACATACCCAGAAGCACGCACACACACACACACACACACACACACACACACACAAACATTCATACACATACACACAAATCAAATGCGGGGATGAGCCTGCAAAGAAATAAACATACACACATAAACACACACTCAGACCTGCATGCATGTTGACACATATAAGCCTTCAAATAGATACACACTCATGCACAATTAACACACACAGAGACTGAATGTTTCCTTCTGATTCTCAGTAATGCACACTCATACCCACGTCTCCCTCGATACTGCCTCTTCCCTCATTGACTTTTTGCATTTCCCCAAGTCTAAAATCCCCCCATCTCTCACATTTTTGTCCTCTACCTGTTCTTCTCTCACTCTCTCTCTCTTTCTTTCTCTCTCTATATTCCCTCGATGTCGACACACCCCTCCCAACTCCTCCCTGCAAAATGTTACTTCACCTACTGTGAGACTGGCTCCCCTGGCATAAACTAAGTGGCTTGCTGGCATATGGTACAACCTCCATTTGAGTGCTAAAAGCTGGATATTGTTTTTCTGGAGCAGATGTTGGTGGGTGCAGAAGAGCCACAGCTGACTGCTCTGAACAGCTGGGAAGGGTGGTGTGTCTGTGTGTGTGTGTGTGTGTGACCCACATAAAAGCAAGTGTCCGTCTGCGCACTCCTGCCAAACAAGGACACAAAATCAAGTTTGCCTCCATTATTTGTGTGTGTGTTGGCTTTTCTGTGTATGTGCTTTGTGTGTGTGTGTGTGTGTATGTGTGTGTGTGTGTCACAAAGTATACAATATGTGTATCTGTGCGTGCATGTGTCTATACGTTTTTATTACATGAGTGTGTGTGTGTGTGTGTAGAGAGAGAGAGAGACAGATACAGAGAGAGAGAAAGGGGGCAGACAGATGGGTATGTATGGACAGGTATGTCAGCTGGTTTTCATCGAACATGCGTGTGGTGGGTGGTTGCATATGAGCGTATATGTGCACACCAGTGGATGCATAGGTATCATGTGGTATGGTGTTTCTCAGGGTCCTCCCTCCTCGTCCTCATTCAAGCAGGTTGCACATCTGAGCAGAGCAGCCCTTTAAAACACATGCCCACCTTGCGATCTCACTCAGGCTATTTACGTAGTGTTAAATACAGCGACAGGCGAGGCAGACACGCATGGCAGCCCTTCACAGCAGCGCTGTAAAATAGGACAGCATGCTATAAATTACAGCTCCTCTTACTCTCCAGCCAAGAGCAGAGACTGGGACGTTTTGATATGGCCATCCAACGACAGCAGCATCTGACTGTCACAAAACACACACACACACACACACAAACAAATGAAGACTACTTAGACTACCTAATCAGCATGCCAAGGCCATTATCTGGTGCGCTTTGATGAAAGCAGTGAGCATGTTTCTGTGAGCAGATGGGCCAGAGTGTGTCTGTGTGTGTGTGTATGTTAGTAAGTTAGTTAGCAAGTTTATGCCTTGCTTTTATCAGTCCTGGTTGCTGGTGAGCAACTGTTAGTAAGGATCACAGCATCCAGCTATATCAGAATATCTATTATACGGCTCTCCAGAATGCTGCGGGTGGTCCCATTCACTTTGAATGGGCCTTCCCAGTGTTTGGTGGTCAGTTATTTCTGTTTAATGCTATAATGCTGTGAAAGTATAATGACCACTGTCAATGACAAAGTTTTTTTTGCTTCAGATTTACATCTTCATATCATTCTGCGAGTAGAGATCATTCACTTATCGCTACGGAACTGGTTTAAAAGTGAAAGGAGATCAGCTCTTTCTAAAGAATGTTTTAAGTTCAAGTTGCATTGCAAACAATTTGTTTATCCACGGAAGCCACGGAACAGTAACAAATTAAATTTAAAAGACGTTTATGTTTTCTCTCGTTGTTTTGTCAGATAGCTGTATAATACTAAGCAGGATAATGTATTGCTGGGTCAGGGTCCTATGACCAGTGAACAATACATTACCCCTTACATAACTGATATACATGTGTGTCAGCGTATAATACTGATGACGATCCATAAACTGCTGTTTATGGGGTCAAATGTGACCCTAAACGCACTTTTATGAACAGTTGTGCAAATACTATTCTTAACACAGTCATGTTTGTTAATAAATAATTATACAGACCGTTAACAAACACTATGATTTATTAGGACTGCATTATAAATGTTTATAAATTTATAATAATGTTTTCAATATTAAACACAAAAATGTTCCAAGCTGTCCAGTGTCCAGAGTCAGACACACAAAGATGGAATAAATAATAAATCAACTCTTAATTGTTACTCTGTCGCTTTCTCTCTTTTTACATCTATTCTTTATGTCCCTTCTATTTCTTAACACTCATTTGGATGCACAACTTTATACATATAGCCATTCTCCATATAGCCATTACACAATTGTCTGCTATCAAAATAACTTCAAAGCCTCTCTCTCTCTCTCTCTCTCTCTATATATATATATATATATATATATATATATATACTATTTGTATTGAAAAGCATTGAGTGTATGTGTGCAAACAGAGGTGGTTTACATAATTATGACTTCCATGACCACCCCTCCCCACAGCTGATGGCACATGTTCGAAAACAGCAGTGGGCACTTTAATGTTGCTCTCTTTTACCCTCCTCTCCTTTCTCCCCTCTTCTGAGCGAATAGAGATCTCTGGGTGTGAAGATTTAATTATGTAAAGTGTCAAACCTCACGCTGACGGGCTGCTCTGCTCTTGAGGTCTCCCTTCCTCTCTCTCTGTTCTCTCGGGACGTGGAGGGGCCAACGGCCCGCCTCTCAGCAGGTAGTGGCGTTGAGGAAACAGTGCTTAAAAATTCGTTTAGGAAATGAGGCTATGAGGCTACTCCCAACGGAGCAGACAAAGGGGGCGGCAGGAGAAACACACCCACTAGTAAAACACACATCTAAAATTTAAAAAGGTGTCCCATGCACTCACCAACCAGAGCCCAGGGGCACTACAACCAGTCTCTCTCTCTCTCTCTCTCTCCTTCACACACACACACACATACACACACTTTGCCCTTCTCTCCAGACATCCCAAACACTGTTTCTTCTTTCTCTATGTTTCCTCTTCTTCCTCCTTAAAGGTGAAGTAAGTGATGCTTGCGTTTATGCTCAGGGAACTCTGTACCCTTTTGTTCATCACTTTGTTCAACTTATATTTAATCATATTTAAACCATTGACCAAACATAACACACCAGAGAGGTAGATCATCCACATTTCAGTGCTTCCTGAAAAACTCCCCACAATCTTTTGGGGAAAACGGGACGAAATTGCTGCCTCTACTGAGTTTGTTTTCAGTTTACAAGTTTACAGAGACTGAAGGAGGAGACCTGTTTTTTACAGCATAAAACAGAGAGAATGGAGCACTGGCAAATCATGAGGAGATATGAACTCGAAGTCACAAATGTTTTAGGAAGTTCTTAAGTATCACTTACTGCACCTTTAAGTTCCTGATTAGTGCACTTACTGCACCTTTAAGTTCCTGATTAGTGCACTTACTGCACCTTTAAGTTCCCGAATAGTGGGCTCTTTACAGCACAGCACAGTCAGCATTGTGTGTACAGTTAGGCACTCCCTACCAGCGCGCTCATTAATTAACTCTGCTGTTTGTTGACTCTGGGCTGATGCGTGCAGGTCTCCTGAGAGGCATGTGTGTGTGTGTGTGTGTGATGTGTGTGTGTGAGGGGTGTGCAGGAAGAGGGAGGACGAGGACAAGGATGGCACTGATGCCTTGATGCAAACCTCGTCAGCAGGCGACCAACTCCCAATTGGGAAAGGGCAATACTGCATATTTTCTGCCTTGAATATGGCAATTAAAGTCGAAAACTATTTAAAATGCATATGTAAATTTCTCTTTTGTTTTGATCTTCCTCCCCCCGCAGAGCAGGGAAGAAGGGGTGAGGTGGGTTGAGGGGGAAAGGGGGGAGCACCTGAAGCCATTCGTGATCGACACACACACAGGTCCATGAAACCGTGAAAGAGAGATGAAAACACATCTCCCATGTTGCACTGGGGGGGACAAACGTTCATAGTCTAATGTTAATCCCTCAGGAATATTCATCATAATATTTACTCGCAGACAGGAACTGCTAGACCTGCTCTAGATTTTAATTACAACAACTTTTAGACAAAGGCTTAATGTCATATAGAAACATACACTCTAACTCCTTATGATGTAGAAACAACTTTATTACAATAGACCTGTAAACCTGTAGACCATATAGAAAAAAATAATCTGAACATTACAAACTAAACTAAACTAAACTGTGAAGTAGAGCATCATGATCACATGATAAATGAATGAATGAATGAATGAATGAATGAATGAATCTGATCAGCTATGTATCCCCCAATGGTGTCACATGACTCCAGATGACATGATGCATGAGTCAGCACCATACTGAAGCAACTATGGTGAAACCAGACAGATGACATCAACCACACCAAGCAGCATCTAGATTTCCCACTGAGAACTTGCCTGCAGCAGAGGGGTGAGGATGAACACAGGTCATACTCCTCTGCTTGGATGAAACTGACAAGCCAGAGATGGAGGCACTGAGGGCCATGTTTGACAGTAAAGAGTACAGAATGCTGCCACTGGTCCTGATACACACAAACACACACACAAACCTATCCAGATCTGGCTCAAAGTTGGTTGTGATGTGGCTATGGTCTGGCAGAGGGAGGGCCATAGCAGACCTGCAGCACAGGTGGATCAGCTAGGATCAGCTGAGCATCAACATCAGCACCAGCAGTATCAGTATCAGTATCAGCATCAGCTGCTGTGATGTGCACAACCCACTGAAAGGGCCTGTGGCCACAGCTCAACTGCTCCGCTCCAGGAGCTCAGTGGAGAGGGACGCAATGCGAGCAACTCCACCCGTCACAGGCACTTCTGAGCTCCATTCATCATGATACTAGCAGCACACACACACACACACACACAGACACACGCACAGCACTCAAGGCTCTGAGCCTCAGTAGTGCTGTAGACTCTTACTCAACTCCTTACCACTCAACTGCACAGCAGCATATAGAAATATGCCAGTTTGACTCAGCTGTCTAGGAGTTCAACTGTGGTTCAGATGTTGAGGCACACAGTTGTATTCAGGTGGATTTGTAAATGAAATCCAGTACAATATAAATGCAAAAGTAACTGAAAATGCTAATTGCAAAAGTAAAGTAGATGTATTAAACCCCCTGAAGAGATGGCTGAGATGCACCATCCATTTTTAAAAAGCTTCTAGATTCAAGCCAATTTTGGTTATTTAACATGATTACAGTGATTTAACATAATTTCTCAAACCATTAGCATTTATCAGGTAAGTAAAGAGAGACGGGTAGAGTCAAAGGATAACACAGTGATTGCGTACAAGGAAGACAGAGTAAGAAGGAGAGAGCATTTGTAGAAGCAGGCCATTGTCAGACAGCAACATGCAGAGGCAGACGGATGTCAAGGCAGATTCCACATTATTAACAGAGTCCTTCTGTAACACTGCTTGTTACAGCAGCCTCACTTCATCAGACGCATTCAGTCCCATTCTGACTGAGCTGGACATTATTGTTGGAAGATAAATAAGTGCTTTTAAAAAGCCATCATTAAAGCTTTAACTGGCTCACAAATTAAAACTTATCTTAAAACAATATTAAACCTGTACATAAATACAAGTTACAAGTAAAACCTGTACATAAATACAAGTTACAAGTTAAATACATAGTTACAATGTACTATTTACACAGTACTACAAATCCAGTATTCTTTACAATATCCATGCTCCAGATGAATGCAAACTCCATTTGTTAGACTACCACTAATCTACAGGACATGACTTCAGTGTCAATATGGCAAACTACTTATTCTATGGGGTTTTTCCATTCATTCACTAACTCCCAGTCAAATGCACTTTAACACTCTGAAAATGCTGACAAAATGCTTTTTCAGTGAGAAGTTCTTGAAGATCCCCAGTGAGACACTGCGCAGTTAAGACTTGACTGCGAACAGTTTCAGGGCTCAGCCCCATAGACAAAGGGAGTCCAGCCCTCTGTCAGTGTCTATACATTTCACCCTCTCTGCCTGGCTTTCTCCTGGGGTCAGACGCGAAGGAGGCTTCACCTGAGATGACAGGTGAGTCGCCTCAAGCTGCCTCAACCCAACAGGGGAGCCACAACCTGCCAAAAAGCTGTCACTCACGCCACTCAGCGAGAGGCAGCTCAATCATGTCATCTTTTCACCCCCCTCTCTCTACGAAGCGGCGTGACACGTCAAGTTTGTGTCAGAAAAGAGAAAAAAAAACTGGTGCTGTTCGAACGCAATCTAATAAAGAAGAGCTGGGAGCCATGAGCGCCGTATAAAGCGGCTCCTGTCTCGTAAAGTCAAAACGATTTCATCGTGCGCTGCCAAGATCCTTGTAAATAATTACATATTATGATAATCTGATCTTTTTTTTCTCATAATTAAAACCAATAATAAAATTGTGAGAGGAGATCCAGAGGCTCTTTTCATAAGAGATAATAAAGCACAGCGAATGAATCCCATTACAGGAGTGTCATTCACAGACTAATGTCCCAGACTGCACAGCACCCCTAAACAGGTTTGATGTGGGCCACGGTTGGCCCACATATGCTCTCGAGTCGGCTGCAGTGTAAAAGCCCTTTTCACCAATCTCTACCAGCTGATAAAAGCATCCCTGTTCAGTATAGCCAGCTGTGCCCGATACCTACCTATTTGATTACTTGATAAAAACGCAACCATCCAGTTTGAGGGCTAAATGCAAGGCATTTGTTTTGTGTGAGCATAATGTTTCTAAAACAGACAGAGCAATAGCGTGTGCTAGTGTTTAGACAAGGGAATTTGTGTATAATTTTCTTCCTGCCTGTGTCCACACAGAGATTCATTTGTGCAGTGGTAAAGGTTACGATGTCCTAGCCCCCTAATCTTCTCCTATTTGAATGTTGAGGGGTGGGGACGGGGGGCAGTTTGTGCCATATGGCCCCCCCGATTACAACAATAAATCAAGTTCAGATATCCCATTATAATTTATAGAGAAATTATACCCTATTTTAATCAAAGACGGGGGGGACAGTTGTTATGACATTTCGAGACCTCATTTTCCCGAGGAGAATGGGAACGGTGTGCCAATCGAGTGCCGGCTCTGAGGTTTTATTTTGCTGTTGAGATGAAACGTATAGTTTACCCGCGCGCGCACGCACACGTCTGATTGATTGAAGGGGTATAATTATTGGTGGGGGGCTGTTTGCCACCCCCAACCCCCTCATACCCCCATGCTCACCCCCCTCCTCTCTGCCCTGTATGCTAATGAGTAACCTTTAGGAGGCCTGTGTGGGCCTACAGAAGCAGATGGGCAGTAATGGTGATGGGCTGGAGATTGGCTGGAATAAATCTCCACAGGGTCTGGACCCATGCTGCAGCCAGCCAGCCAGCCTGGCCTCTGAATCGTATCAAAGTGCTCACAGGCCCAGCAAAGTGAGAGCGAGCGAGAGAGAGAGGGACTTTTGGCTGGGTGGAGGGGTGGGGGGGTGGCAGAAGTGGGGATATCTGCAACCATACGGCCACTTCTGGTCATCTCAGTAGCACTGACGTCTGTTGCCTGGCTTGTTGTGTGGTGTGTGTGTGTGTGTGTCTTTGTCATTTTTTGTGTCTGTGTGTGTATAGGGGGAGTCTGCTGCTATTTTTGCAAAGAGGATTCATGGCATATTTTCTGAGATGCAAAATGCAAATAATTTTTCTTTCTTTAAACTCGCCACGATGATAAACAGGTCTCCTTTTTGGAGTAAAGGACTTCAAAAATGACTTAACTTTTTATTTACATAAATAGGACTCAAACTGACAAAGCTATTTCTCTGAAGATGCTAATACAATATATCAAGAGAAACAAATGCAGCAAGCAAACCTTAATTGAAATCCTGACTGGAGACATATACTTGGATGTGGAATATGGAAGTAAAACAGCAACATGGTTCAAGAATAGGGTCTACCAATACCACAGCCGCTTTAATTTACGCTGACAGCCAGTGCCATTCTCTGTATTGGAAAGTGAGTGATGACTATTATCATTTAAATAGTAATTCAGCAGTTAATTACGGTGACCTTGTTCGTTCCCCATGCATCTAAAGAGCGCAGACAAGACAGAGAACACCTTCCTGCACCTCCTGTGCATCTGTTGTCACCGACGGCTGGTCCTGATGCAGGATTAAGTCGCTGCGGTAACAAAAGTAAATTAAGCATCTGTCGCCTCCTACCGTACCTGCAGCTCTTTCTGCAGAGATCTATTTATGACTGGTTTGGGATGGAGCCTTTCTCTCACCGCCATCATTAGTATTGTGCAATTTATGACGAGTTTTAATGCTTTTTGGGAAGTGTCATTAAAAGCAGAGATGTAAAAAGCGGATTGCATGAAATCATTGGAATTGGGCATTAATCTTTAATGAAAAGTCTGTGACAACATCTTTAAAACCCAATGGAGTGTGTTTAACAATTAGTTGTGTAGATCCGGCGATGGAAATGTGTTGGCTGCATTATTTTCCCTCAAACTTATTCTCGAATGCGCGCACCATGAATTATTTAACGGACTCACTAATGTCGGACCGTTTTATGCGTCTAATGTTCTCAACGCATTTCCTGCTCGAGGGGGCGATTAGATTTGACAAAAAGAAGTCAAAATAACCTTCAGAAGAGACAGAGAGGGGGGCTGTTGCTGTGCATCTATGGAAATGCGCTCGTCTAGATGCTGTGATACATATTTCATCCCGTGATTAGTTTTAGGTTTGACAGGCTAAAATAGTTTCATAAGAGCATAAATTACACAAATCTTCCCTGGCATTCACCCAGAGAGGAGATAACTCCCTCACTGGAACCACATTGCTGAAATGAGCTGGTTTATCCCCACTGACTAGGTTAAGGCCACACGACTATCTAACCACCTTCTAAAATTCTAACTCACAGCTACCCCATTACACCGTGAGAAATCTCCCATAAGAAATCCCTAAATGCATATTTCATTTATAAATACAGTGTTACAGTAATAAAGACAAGTTCACTGTTAGAGGCAGAGATAGATATAGCCACAGGCTTTCCAGAATTTTTCATGTGAATTAGATGTTTCTATCCAAACTGATTTACAGTACTGGCACAGTATGCTGTGGCATATGATCAATGATGTCAGAACTGAGACCCATGCCACTGATGTTTATGCCCCCCTGGGATGGTCCCAGTGAGCTTATGAGATAATGATAATGAAACACCTGTCAAAATGTACTCTGATTATTTAAGCCTGTTTAGTGGAGTGCTATCTGCTGTTACATATGTATACCTCAATTATAGACAATGAATTGTGAACTAAAGTTGGTTAGTCTGTGCTACAGTAAAATGATAAGGGATCATGTAATCATCTTGCTATTTAAGATACAATAAAACTTGACCTCACCAAAGAAAATTTAGGTGAAACAGTAGCCAGTCCAAAAGATTAACAGAGTATGCACAACTTAATCTTGCACTACAAACCAAAAAAAAAAATCACTTGAGCATACTGGGACTCTTTGTCTGAACATGTACCACAGTGTGAGGAACCTCTGTGTGTATGCCGTGATGAGTCAAATATCTCTTTTACATTCAGACAACAGCTAAACCACACGCGGCCTTATTCCCCTCCGGGTAGGAGACTTAATCAACCCTCTTTCCTCTGCTCAGGAAACAGCCACTGGTCTTTAGGTCCTGCTGACACCACATACTTTAGAGTTTGCCACAGACTTTAATCATACATCTTAAACGTTACGGCTTTTCACAGAGACACTGTGTTTTTGTGTGTGTGTGTAAGGAGTGTGTGTCTGTGCACACACAGTAGGGCAGACTGGAGGGATCCCAACAGGTAGCCATAATAATGCCCACACGCAGAGTGACAGCAGGTAAATTGCGTGTCAGGAGGTCTAGGGTTTCACCCGTCGCATATTTAGCACGGTGCCCTGACACAAAGCCTCCTCCCATCCCCTCGCACCAGCGAGTGATTCGCGGCTAACTGTTTTTGATTAAAATGTCAATAAAGCTGCGGGCCTTTCATCTCCGACGCCCAGAGCTGTCCGTCTCCCCAGACCATGGATGTGTGCGTGTGTGTGTGGGGGGTGTTGGCAAAGTGAGGCCCATTCATCTACTATGAGAAGCATGTCATGTAATAATGATTGTCTCCGGAGAGCATTTAGACTGATAGCGAATGCTGATTGGAACAATGGGCTGCTGAATCTCATCTGGGCGCCATGGTGACAGGTGACTGCTGTTGTAAACAGACATTTCTCTAGGGAGATCAGGCTGGGGTGTGTAGTGGTGGGGGGGTTCTCCCTCTCTCCCTCTGTCTCTCCCCCCCCCTCTTCGTCCCACTCCTTCTTACTCTTCCCTCTTTCTCTCTTTCTTACTCTCTGTCTCTCTTTCTCTCTTTTAATCAAGCTGACAGCTGCTGCCTAAGTTTTTTCTCTTTTTTTTCACCTTGTTTTTTTGGGGGGGTTTTGTTTGTTTGTTTCATTCGTAAGGAGAAAAGGGAATGCCCAGAGGTGCTATTTGTAGCTATTCTGCATTTGCAAACTTTAATCTCCCGGCACAGATGTGAAGGTGAGCACCAGGGTTCAATGTCTCAGCATCCCACTTCGACACACAGAATACACAGACTCATACACACACATCTATCACAGTTGATGCTGCTGCTGCCACCGCCATTACAGCCACAACTAGGCCAGCAGTGTTGGTGGGAGACGGTATGATGGCACCTCTATCACACGGCACAGAATAAACGAAACTGCCTACGGTAGGCGGTATTAACCCACAGGCCCAGGCTGAGCTGAAGAGAGGGTGTTTACTGTCAGTCCGTGATTGTTTTTTTTTTTGTTTGTTTGTTTTTTTTTGGCGCTTTGTGCTTTTCCACAGTTCGGGGAGGCAGCGTTTCCACAGCCAGACCACGCGGCAGCTGTATGTGCAGATGCTCATGCAAAAACATCCTCATTCGCGGCGCGTTTGTCTCACTCTCTCGCTCGCTCTCTCCACTTGTTTGTTTGGCAGCAATTTAGCCCTTCAGCAGCGAGATGGGGGGGAAAATATACTGCTTTGTTTTCATACTAACAAGGCAATTAGCGATCATTACGGTTACTTTTTTTTCTTTCTCTCTCTCTCTCTCACTTTCTCTCTCTCTGTCTCTCTCTCTCTGCTCTCATCCCTTCTCTCGACTCAACAGTCACACGGGTGTGTGGATACACAGCTACAGGCAGGAACTGCTGTTCCCTTCACCCTTTCCTGTTTAAACAAACGTGAGCATATGCATGCCTGGGTGGAAGGGCTTCATTGCCTACCAGCATGGGGTGAAGTGCACACTCACACAGACACACACACACACAAACAGACACACACACACACTCATATGTTGTGTGTGTGTCCACATGTGTCCAAGAGTATGTATGCGTGTATATCTATATTTGTCTATGTGAGTTTATAGGTCAACTATGTGCTTGCATATGTGTGTGTGTGTGCGCGTGCATGTCCATATGTGTCCATGTATGTGTCCAAGTGCTACCAGAGCAGCGGATGCCCTCTCCACCTTGAAGACTCAGCTCTTCCAAGAATATCTCCTGGCCTAAAACGTCTGACTACCTGGAATGCACTTACGATGTACCTCCAACTCCCTCTCTAATCATACTCCTGCACTCTCATCTCCTGCCAATTTCCTAAGCAAGTTGCACTCTTAGGTTTTTAATTGTGCTATAGCTTGAATGTTCATCCTCTTTCTGTAGGTCGCTTTGGATAAAAGTGTCTGCTAAATGCATAAATGTAAATGTAAATAAATGTGTGTGTGCATATACAGTATCTGTGTTTGTGCATGTTAATCAGCATATCTTTCTCTCTCAGGCTTTATTGACGCTGGGATAAAGTAGGTTATGTGTGGAGCTCCAGAGGCCCAACCTCAAGCATGGTCAGAGTGAGTCACACACACACACAGTGGGACTCCTGAACACTGGGGCAACAACACCAGCAGCAGGGTCTTGATTGGGAAGCGTGGGGGGGGTGAGAATCACACAAGAACGGTGTGATGAAGAGGAGAAAGAGCAGAAGAGAGAGGGGGGGGAGAAGGGAGAGGGGGAGGACAGAGAAAGAGAGGTAGAGAAATGGTTAAAGAACAACAGAGGGGAAAAGAATATGAAATGGAGAGAGAGAGAGAGATCAGAGGGACAGAGTGGTAGAGAGAGAGAGAGAGACAATGACATAGTGAGTTAGCGAGGCCAAGATAGAGATGGGTAAACAGAGAGAGAGAAAGAGAGAGGGAGAGAGAGAGGGAGAGAGAGAGAGAGTCTCAGTGGGGCGCGTGTAGATTGAGTGGGGGCAGATCGAGCAGCAGCGATGGCGACGATGGGAAATGGGAACAGACAGGCGGTATTAAGAGCAAGAGAGCTGTAAACGGCGCTCAGCGCTCCCTCAGGACCGCCTGTCAGATCCTCAGAGCCGATAACTAGGGGGTTAGCCCACGAGGGAGGAGGAGGGGAGGAGAGGGGAGAGAGAGGAGCAGAAGGGGTGAAGGAGGAGAGGAGGGGGTGTAGGAGAGGAGAGGAGAAGACAGGGAGAGGAGTAGAAAAGACAGGGAGAAGAGAGAGAAAGGAGAGGAGAGGAGAAGAGAGACAAAGAAGCAGAAAAGATAGGAAGATGACAGGAGAGGAGAAGAGAGGGAGAGGAGCAGAAAAGACAGGGAGAAGAGAGAGAGGAGAAGAGGGGGGAGGAGTGGAAATGACATGGAGAGGATAGAGGAGAAACTAAAATGAGACAAGGAGAGAAGAACGGGGTGAAGGAGAGAGGAGACAACCAAACGAGACGCAAATAAACATCCCAAGAGTCTCAACAGTATAACAGTTATAACACTGCAAACCCCTACTAGCACTGCAGACAGACAGGCAGACTCTATTCATCCTCAGCTCAGCTGCCACCACCAGTCACTCACCACCAGATGTGTAGCCTCCACTGAGAGCCTCGGAGGAGCACTGGAGTGTGAGATCTACATAATAATTCACCAATGTAGGGAGAGAGAGAGAGAGAAAGAGAGGGGGGGGGGGGAGAGATAAACATAGAGAGGCAAAGAGAGCTAGGGAGAGAGATAGGGGAGAGATAAACATGGAGAGAGAGAGAGAGGTAAGAAAGAGGGAGGGAGAAAGAAAGAGAGAAAAATGGAGAGAGAGACATGGAGAGAAGAGAGAGAGAGAAAGACGCGGCGCAACAGATTCTGAGCATGATCGGGTAATAATCTCCCTCAGCTCGGAGCCCAGATCACGGGCCAAGTCCATCGCCTCTATTCCCTTGGCTTCCACCCACCTCAAATCACATTAGCCACAGATTTCCCTCCCTCAGTAACACAGCCTTAGCAGCCCAGCCATTTATAGAACAAATCTGTTTGGTATTTCATACTGTGCAGCATCAACCACATCTTATCCCGTTAAGCAAAACATTTCTTAATTGCATAAACTACTACTAACTACTGGGTGCACAATCACACACACACACACAAAATGTAAATTGTTTGTCTAAATTTCTTTCACTGACAGAACAACTGTCTTTAAGACGAGTGAACTGCTATAAAAGTGGAAAAAAAACACACACAAAAAAACTGACTCACATGTGATACATGACACACATACAAACACACAGTACCACCACCAGCCACTGATGCCCCAGCCCACTGCAGGCACCTTCAGTACTGCAGATGACATTACTCTAGCTCCACAGTGGCTGACCCCAAACAATGTGGGGTATGTGCGTGTGTGGACATGTATAGTGTGATTGTGTGTATGTGTGTGTATGATGGGGGGTTAGGGTAGTGGGGGGTGGTTGTGTGTGTGTGTGTGGGGGGGGGGGGGTGGTTGTGTGTGTGTTGTGTGGGGGGTTGGTTGTGCACAGCAGAAGGTCTGATTATGTGCTCCTCCACACTAGGCTGTCCCTGGCATGCTGGTCGCCCTCATTCTCTATGCAGGTTCATCTGGCCAGGGACACAGCAAGGCCCAGCCCAGCCCAGACCTCCAGAGAGAGAGAGAGAGAAAGGGCCCTGCGGGGCTCTCCATCCAAACCACCTCTCCCAGCCCCTCTCCCCCTCCCCAGCTTGGAGGTACTGTGCTTGGGGACCCTTTAGGCACACGTGGGGCAGAGTGGCACTGGAGCAGGAGACGAGGAGATGGGGCTACCTGCCTCCACTCATCTAAGCACCAATCTCAGCCATATGTGAAGCAGCGGGGAAACAGATGCTGTTTTTCCATTTGTGAAATCAAGTTGTTGGACTGCCGTCAGGTTTTTTTTTGCTTTCAGTGGGGGTTGCCTCAGTAAAAAGAGGTACGTGTGTGTGTGTGTGTGTGTGTGTGTGTGTATTTGTGTGTGAGCACAGGGGAGGGCCCTCTATTAGAGCAGCAGTGACCCGGAGGAAATGTTTTAGGTTGCGGCAGGATGCCTGGCTCACAAACACATTTAAACACACACACACACATAAACATACACACACCACCTCTCTGTGGCTTTGCAAACCTGATTCAAACATCTTCACATGCAATGGAAAGACCATCTGTAGTAGGCCCTGTCAAATGTCCTCCCGCTGCTATTTACGGCACTTCCACATTGTGTCAATTTTCAAAACGCCCAGAATATTTTGCCTGGAAGCTTGGTTTTGTTTTAATCCTTGTATATAACAACCATGCCGAGATTTTATTCCATTTGGAATCATCTGTATTTTAATAGTCCTCCAAAAAATCTCCTTGAATTTGGTATAGGCTCATCTCCTAAAAATGGTCTTTATGACCAGTTTAAAATACATGGGTTCTGACACATTTTCTGAGGTAATGTCAACAGCCTAAAAAGTCTGCCCAAGAGCTTGTAGCAGTAAGATGCTCTAATTCCTAATTCTGCAAGGACTTCTCCCGCCAAAATACATTGCTAATAAATGAACTATTGATAATAATTTACAATATCTCTTCAGCAAAGATCTGGAGGTGACACTACAGTTCCTTTGGCAACAGGGTCCTTCTGGGTAAGACTGACACTTTAGCAGAATGTCTACTTCAAAGGCTCCAGTCTCTCATTGCTTCTGTGCAAGACTAATAACATTACTGACACAAGTCCTGATGCTCACAATGAGTGTGACTGAGGATGAGTGCAGGCGTGAGTAACTCTCCCTGGCAGCTCCCAGTACTCCCACACAAACATGCCCACTCAAACACAGAGCCACACATGGGAAATCAAACACACGTACACACACACACACACACGGTCAGACACAAAACCAGAAACACATATACACACACACACACACACACACACACACACACACACACACACAGAGCCACACGTGGGAAATCACACATATACACACACACACAGTCAGAGACAAAACCAGAAACACATACACATACACACACACACACACAGCTGCTGATTCCGGGGTCCTGCGCCAGGGCTGTCTGCCTGCCTGCCTGCCTTTCTGTCTATCTGCCTGCCTGCATGTCTGTAAGCGGGCGGCTCTTTTGTCAGTCATCTGCTGATCCTGACAGACAATACGGGGGTGTGCTGTCAGGTGAAGCCGAGCCAGAGCGAGTGGGACGGGCGCGCCGCGGCAGCCTCGCTGTCCCATCCGATTCTGCTTGCCTGCGATGGAGCCTGTCGTCACGGCACTGACACCTGTCATTCACATCTACGGAAAAGTATGACAGACTGCTCACGACTGGCGTCCACATGTTCACCAGGCCTTCAGACTGTTGAAGGGTGTGTCATAACTAACACAAGTTCTAACAAGGCCAGTATGTGTTCTTCTTAAGACACTGCAGCATAACATCAGTACTGTGACTTGAATGAAACTGATGAGTCCACAAAGTGCTGCTAACACTTGGCAAAACTTAGTAGCAAAGACTGTTGCCACAAACAATGGAAATACTGATATTAAACATTAAAACATCTCAATAAAGGTGCTACACCAACATAATGTCTTTGACAAGCTTCTAGTGTGGTCTTCACAGACAGAAGTATCCAATTAAAATGTTTTCTGTTTCAGTTATGACAGGCACTCATCACTCTTGCCAACAGCACTTATTGCACTCTCTGAGTACTCAGAACATGTGGAGTCAAACGCATGCTAATGCTAACCGTAGCACTCCCATTTGAAGAGTTGTTTTCGTTCATTCGATCGGACTAAGACCAGCCAAGCACTAATGACCAGCCAATCAATAGCTGCCCAACAATACATACTTATGCTACAGTGGTGTCAAACTGTAGATCAGTTCAATCAGTTTGAATGTAGCAACATAAATACAGCAATTGGAATGAAATCTGTGTTCTGGCGTTATGTGCATTTATGTACAATTAGATGACGATGAAGATTGCTTTGTTAGAGCAGTGTGTGTGAATGCTCACGATCATGGTGAGCAGAGCCTCAGCCAGTGTCTTCCTCCTGGCGACAAATTTCATTAACAAACCTGATGTACACACACAGCACACACACGCACAGTACAGACACACACACACACACACTGCAGAGCTGTTCGTCTAATGATGGACATAAATTTCAGGTCGTGTGTGCCCATGGTCATATTACAACTAATTATGGCAAAAGAGATCCTCGCTCTCTACCCTACCAGGAAAATCTTCGGCTTTTTGGATGTGTGTGCATGTGCGTGTGGTGTGTGGGAGGGTGTCGTGTGGAGGGCGTGTGTGCCTGGGTGAAGTGGGTAAAAGGAAAATATGACGCTTTATTTTTAATCAGCATAAATTACTGGCATCAATCAGAAAAAGCTCAAATTAAAAAGCTCGTTTTGACAATGCAATGCGAGCGGCGCAAGCTTCTAACATGAATCAAGATGATTTAACACAATCACAGAAGCCCCCAAAGCCAGCATTACCAGTCAGGAGCATCGCTCAACTCACCCTCCTCTCTTTAATATCCCAAGTCATTCTGCAGAGGGGAAAAGGACACTGCTTTTTCTTGAAGCCTCCAGCTTGAAGCTGATTGGAACGGATACAACCCTGAATGCTTTCATTCCGCTCTCCCATGCTGCACCTCTCCAATTTATGAGGAGTAGCTCTCCAATTTCCATACTCACAATATTAACTGTGTCTATGGTTTGCACTTGAGTACTGCCTGACCACCCCCTATGGTCTTTAGTGCTCATATTAAGCACTGAGTGCTTGTTGTGAAATGCAATGCAATTCAATGTCACTTCTATAAAACTGAATTCCACTGGAAGTAATAGGCCATTAGGGGGGCAATATGTGGGGTGTCACCCTAAACCGTATTAACAGGACTGATCAGTGCAGAGACAATCTAGCAATAATTGTTATCATTATTATTTTAAGACATTTATATTGATAACTACACAGTCTGAGTATTTTCGCAATGTATGTAGTTTTCTTACTATACCTTAACTCATTCAGCTGCCCTCGCGTGGAATTTTTGTCTCCTGATGGATCCAAAAGTGAACTAGTATTTAAAGTCTTAAAAAATAAACACTGAGTCACCATTACATAAGCAAGACCCACAAGTACTATACATTGAAAAGTTCTCTCCCAATGTGTATTCAAAAGTTTCTGCTGTTTTTGCTGTCCAAGCCCACTAGTCTTGACTATATCCATTAGAGCAGTGGTGTCAAACATATGGCCTGGGGGCCGGATCTGGCCCTTCACATAATTTCATGCTGCCCAATTCAGAAAGCTTGAAAAGAATTGGCCTGCTTGAAAATAGTTGTAAGGATGCACAAAATAATAATTGTGTTACCACAACACAACACTGGGAACTCCGTACAGCACTTCACTATTGAAACTATGAGGTGCATCAAGGAACTGCCTACTGGCAACTAAGGAGGACGAAATTAAATGTGAATTTAAGACACAGACGCATTAGCACTGTGCTGGTGATGGTCAGAAACATGAGAAAACATGCCTTCTTTTTCACCCGACAGTTTGTGGTCACGCATATAGACAAGGTATGGTGGCACCTCAGAGGAAAGGCACAATGCTCATGTGGCCCAACATAAAAATGAGTTTGATAACCCTGAATTAGAGTCTACACCACAGTGCATATTCCATCCATCACAGCCCAGAACATTCCTGGCCTCTCTTGGCAAATCGTGATGTACTGTAAGCAGCCATATTTAAGGCAGTTGGCAAGTCCCCCACTTGGACAGATACAGGCAGAGACACAGATTATATGTATATATATACAACTCAGGATGAGCTGAGCAGGCCCGATAACAACTGCTGTCCTGTCTGCTGGCTAAGGTGAGTGGGGGTACACACACACGCATAGATATTTACAGTACATATAAATACAGAGAGAAACACAGAGCGAGCGAGAGACATAGACACACACATATGCACACATACATACATATACAGACAGACAGACACACACACACACACACACACACTTGCACAGCCACTGTGTGTGTCACAGAAACTGCCATCTGTGTGAACGGAAGCTGACAGCACAAACAAAATGGGGGACTGATCAGAGTCGCTCAGCGCCGACATTCCGGGTTGAGGGGAACATGGGAGATGTACAATGGAAAGTCATTTATAGTTAAAGTGACAGGTACGATTTAACCATATCGTTGTGGTGGTGGTGGTGATGGTTAACACCTGTGGTACTTGAGTTTTTCTAGCAATACTGGAGGTCTCATCTTCTTTGGCTTCCTATCACAATTGTTTGACCTCAGGACCTGAGGTTATTTGTACATTACTTCTCATAAACTGAAAACTTTCCTGAATAATCAGAGTGTAGAGCTGCGGGATTAATGGTAGCCCTACTGATTTGTTTCAAACTGTGAATTCTGTTAAAAATCAATTAATCTTTCAGCAATAATTCATATAATCTCTAAACTTCAACAGATTGGTTAGCAAAAATTTCAAACTTGATTTTGTTTGGCTTTTATTATCTCCTAATTCTTGTCATTAATCTTATACGCTTTCATAAAGCTAAAAGATTAACACCTTTTGCTTGACTTTGTACAAGTCTTAGTATAAATGCTTTAACTATTTCTAACAATTATGAGTTACTGCACTTTCCGAGCATGGAACCATGCAAATTTTATTCTCTAAGGACAGGGAAGAATAAGAAGATGGCATGAAGATTAAAATGAAACGACCCCCGAATGCCCTCAACCACCCTGTACTCTTCAGAGGTGTAGGAGGGCCAAGACAAAGTCATGGAAGCTCTGTTTTCCTTGTCCCTCCCGTGCAGTTTGGGGAGTCCAATTAACCTAATTGATGTAATTATTATCTGAAGCGCACATATTTAACATTTGTAAAAATGTTTGAAAGTGGATGATTGAGAGTTACCAGGAGCACCCCAATAAAAAATGTGGCTGGCTGGTTGGGTTGGTGTGTGTATGTGTGTGTGTGTGCAGGGAGGGGGTGATATAGAGTACAATGGAATTTATCCAATTCATCAAATAAGTGCAGCAATTAACTAAGTGAGCTATTAGGGGTGAGAGTGTGTGTCTGTGTGTGTGTGTGTATGTGTGTGTGTGTGTCTGTTTGGGGTATAAAGGACAAGGGGTCTGCCCAAGAGAGTCTTCTTTATTCTGGCCACAGAACACAGCAGTGCCATAGCCATGCCACAGGGAGTAGCAGGAAGAATGATGATGTCTTTTAAATTTAAAATATACAGTGGCCGATTTTCTTCCATCTACGATGAATGTGCTGGCATTGCTCGCTAAGTATAACAGCTAAGTTCAAGTGATGGACCAGTTCAAGTTTTAAAATTATGCAGATGTCCTGCTTAAGAATCACTTTTTTGGGACTGACCCTTGACTAACCCTAGACCAACCTTCCTTCCTCATGTAGCATGAATAATCATCCTCAGTATTTCAAGACTGAGTCTTCAAAACATGCCTAGAATGTGATTGGACCTTTGTTTTTTTGTTTTTGATGTGGCACTTCTTTTTTGATATTTCTCACACCCTAAACCAAACCTTACAATCAAGACTCATGACACGTTATAGAACCAGAAGATGCCCAAATGATGAAAAACAAACCAGGATTGGATGTGGTCACATTCATCTTGTGTAACAGATGGTGTTTCCATTTTGAACTTTTGCATTGGAGCAACAAAAAAAAGAAAAGCGAGAGGCTGAGACAGAGATGGAAAGAAAGAAGGAAAGAGAGGAAAAAAGCTTGGAAAGTCAGGCTGCTTCTCTCACTTCGCTGACACGAGCTGTGCCTGGGATGAAGGAGATGTGTGAAACGACGCTCCTGCGTACCTCCTTCATGCTGTCAAAGGACACGCACACAGACACACACGCTATGGTAATTCTCTGTGGAGGCGTACCACAGAGGTACACACCATGGAAGGCTGAGCAAGGAGCGAAGTGATCTGTCCCCATCATCACCACCACTGGGCCTAACCCAACTCTGTCCAAACTGCAAACACACACAATAATATTATACGACCCCCCCCCCCCACACACACACACAGACTCAATAACCAATTTGGCCTACAAAAATAGCACAGTAAAAGACACCGAATTTTCAGATTTTTCTGACTATTTTATATACCTGACACCTAATGCATCAGCACGTGTGTTTATGTGTGTCTACAGACAGAATACAGACAGAAACACACACACACACACCTACACACACACACACACACACACATACAGACACACACACATACAGAGCATTGAGAGCCTTGCAGTCTCCACCTGGGTTTCTCTGAAACCACCCACAGCTGCTGCTGCCCTATATTAGTGAGACACCATGTTCCTAATTCCCCCCCAATAACACAATGAACCTGGCTGTGCTCTCGCATGCTCGCCCGACCGCAAAACCGCAACAGAGGGGGACAACTGCAGGAAGATCACAGTTCACAACCAGTCAGATGGAAAATATGGAAAACAGGGCGGGGGAGCTGGCCGTGGCTCCCGCCCTCAACACCCCCCAACACACACATACACACACACACACACACACATACATACACTTCCTCACACAAACACACACTCCAACACATGCACACATACATACACACAAACACATCATCACTACCACCACCTCCGCGCGCACACACACAAGCACACAAACACACACACAGACACACACTCCCTCAGACACGCACACACACACACACACTCCCTCATCCACACACGCATACAACACCCTCACCCCAAACCCCCCCTCCCAAAACCAGCATGCCCCCTCCCAATTCAGCAAGCTGCCGCAGTTTGACTGACAAACTGACTTTTGGAGCGGCCCATGCCCATTCCAGTCAGGGTTTATTGAAGGTGATTTTGATCTCCTCGGCGAGGCCACAGCGCCGGCCGTGCCATCTGTCACCTTGATTGCACGGCGGACTCTCTGGAGGGAGTGCTATGGCTCCTGATCGCTTACAGATTGCGCTGCTTTCGCCTCCATACGGACCACATGCACAGAGCCAGATGGTGAGCATACACGCTTATTATGAGTCTTTATCTCAGCGCAGGAAAGGAGCGCAACCATTAGGTCTCCCTCAGGAGCTTCTCTACCCCTCCATTCGGCTCTCCTCTCCTTTCTCCTCTCCTCTCCTTTCTCCTCTCCTCTCCTTTCTCCTCTCCTCTCCTTTCTCCTCTCCTCTCCTTTCTCCTCTCCTCTCCTTTCCTCTCCTCTCCTTTCTCCTCTCCTCTCCTTTCCTCTCCTCTCCTCAGCAGATGCGCACAGGGTGGCTGCTGCTGCTGCTTCTACAAATACAGTCTTCTTCAGCTGTCACTGGCCAGCCTGGCGTGTGAGGCAAGGCAGCACACACAGAGGGCCAGTAAAAAACAAACAGTAATCCACTTATAGTGTTTAATACCAAGGTAAACACTAATTTAAACACACACACACACACACAGCACTTACTCGCTCACACCACAAATGGTTGAAGATACGCAGTGCACAGACACACATGCACACACTTCTCACTTCGGCCTGGAACAATAAAGACAATTCAGGCCCATTAACAAAATGTTAGGGGGATTCACGTTGATATTTGTTGCCATAGAAACCCTCTATGACACCAAAGGCTGGCATACCAAGTCAGTCATTTATTATGTGAATTAATGTTTTGCCCTCCTCTGCAGGACAATACAAACAGAGAGAGGTACAGGAAAAGATGGCTGCTTATCTCCTATGTAACAGATATAGCTAATCATTGTTGTAAAGTATATTTAGAAAATGACATTACTAGGCAGATTTAGATTTAGATCATCTGATTAGATATCTAGACATATACAAAAAAATGTCATGTAATGTGTGTCTATTATTTTGGGGTTGGGTGTCAACACTTAAGCCAACACTTCAGAGATCTATGTTTGCTATTATAATGTAGCCTACTACCAAAACATGTATTTCTAGTTACTTTGACGGCACACAGTATATGCACAAATGTCAAGCCAAGCATGATGCAAACAGATTCAAACAGATCTAGTCTGGTAAAGAATAGTTGTTGGGCAAGCTGTCTCTCTTTTTTTTCTAGACATATGTATAAAATGACCAGAAGGTGGGGAGGGTATGTTCGGGCAAAAACAGGACATGTGTACCGTCAATGTGTGTTTTTCATGCTTTTTTAGAACTTGAAGTTCATTTGCAATACCATTCAGTGAAACTAATTAGATAATTTCACAGTAAGTCATCCAATTCTTTGAGGGGTGAAAAAAAACACTGTGTGATAATATAACCCTTCCCAACCCCAAATTACCATATTTCATACAAATATTTTGGGTGAACTAATTTGGTTTTATGACTGTTTATTTAAATAGCTTCAAGATTCAAATGTGCTCGATTTTAGTTTCTGTTTACCACAATCACTTCTCAAAAAGACAAGGATGACAACTCAAACTGGTGTGTTTTGCCTGCACAAACAATGCTTGAAGGGAAAGTACATTGACGGGTGCCACAGCAATACTGTCTGATTTGCCACCAAGCCTTTGTTTGTTTGGTTTGGTTTTCAAGGAGAGCAAAGTTGGGACCTGTGTACAAGGGACTATGGCAGCCATGTGTGTGTGTGTGTGTGTGTGTGTGCCATAGTCGTTGTCCTTCGCTGTTCCTGATTCCCTGTCCTGGGGCGATGTGGCGACGTGCTGCATTTTTTAGGACAACAGCCGGTTATCTCCAAGCGTGGGACGCCTCGTCAGGCTTCGCCAGAGCGCACAAAGTGACACGAGCGGGCAGCCGGGCGGGCAGGCAGGCGGGCAAGCAGGCGAGCAGGCAAGGGAGAGCTAGAGCGAATGAGCCTGTGGTCACAAATGCGCTCGTGGCATGAGGAAAATCCATTACATTTACACACACACACACACACACACACACACACACTGACCGAGGCAGCACTATAGGGCTCACACCTGAATAGCTCTTGAATTTGTGCCATATGTCAGTATTGTCCTTAATATACAGTCACATATGGGCAATTCTTCTCGAAATAGACACAGTTTGTGCAAGATATAGCATTATACACCATACAAACCATTGCATACCATGATACACCATACAAATGTATGACCTCTAACAACTAACAAAGGGTTGCATGGATGATCTAACTGGTCAAGAAACTTAAAAATAGACAGCCAAGTATTTTGTTTTGTACAACATACTGGGAAGACTGAGGAGATCTCTCATCATCAAGTCTAGCAGCAGTTACATTGCACAACATGCATGCCTTCAGCCTCTAGTCGAGATTTACTTGAGATTAAAATCTGATTGTTTCCGCTAGAACCATCGGGCAAGTCAACCGGATTGTGTATGAAAATTGGTAAGAGTACCACACAAAAATAACTGTTCCTGAAAAGAAGGTCAACTGGACCTTCAGGGTCTGTGTCTCCACCTGAACCGAGAGCAAGGCAGCGGTCAGGCAAACAGTAGGGAGACTCTGCTCCCAGCTCCGAGCCTGCTAGAGATGAGAAGCCATCATGGAGCCACCCAGAAATCAGAGGCCGAATTAACCTCGGAAGGCTGCTACAACTCACACACACACACAAACTGCTTGCAGCCTGCCAGCCATAGCTTCTAGCTTTGGCTGAGAGAGGTGTCTGCACACACACACACACACACACACACAGAGAGAGAGAGAGAGAGAGAGAGAGAGAGCCATATTGCAACGTTACAGAAAGAGGGGAGAAAAATCCTGAAACTGACCTGTAAACCAGAGCCACTGAAAAAATTTTAGGAGGTCCAGGTGCAACCCCCTTCTCCCTGAGTAATCCTGTGACAGACAGACAAACATGCAGCCACATAAATAAACTGAAAATCAATTGTGAAAACTTGGTGGTGAAATGTGGAGAAGAGGTGAATCTGTGGTCGCATGTATTATTCCAATGTTCCAAAACCAAAACAACTAAAGTTATTGTGATATTATAATAAAGTATATATGATGTGATTTTTCACTCTGAATAATTTGATTTGTCCATATTAACCAGTGCTATTTCTCATTTAAAGGACAAATCCAGTGTGAATCAATCCATAGCCCTGTTGTTCAAGACCACTGAGTTCTGTCGATAGATAAAAGAACAAGAAAATTGAATGCAACATAGATCAAACAGCAGGTAACACTAATTGAATAAGAGAAACAGAAATTTACTTTCAGTTTAATTTTCCTATAACCCATTCAGTTCTAATCGGTCTATGCTGTATCAAATTTTCTAGCTCTTTTTCCTTTAGACAGCACTTGGTGACTGTGAGCAACAGGACTATTGCCAGATTCACACCAGATGTCTTACTCAAACATGCACAGAATATTACATTTAATTTTTCTGAAAATATGGTGTCCCTGGCCAACCAGTCATGTCAATATGGACAAAATTAATTATCTGAGTGGGGGCCTGGTTCGGCAAACTTTCCAACTTTTTAAGTGTAAAGTTTGTGAAAACTGGATTGGGTTATTGGCCATGGCCACTGCATGGGGTTCAATGATCAGCTGTTTGCTATATTTACCCACTAATCTAGTGAGCCTTCATTTGATCCTGGAGATTTGGTGGCCAAACTTCATGCTAATTGAGAGGGGCCAAAATCACCAAGGCGGCGTCTGAATGTCTGTACAGAGCACAGGAGTCGGCACAGAGAGCGAGTTACTTAAGCTAAGCCCTTGCCCATATTTGCTCTGGAATCAGGCTGGTGAAGCACACACACACACACACACACACACACACGCATGCATGCACAGACACACATACACACAGGGAGAGAGAGGCTGACAGACAAAGAGAGAGAGATACGCGCAAATACACACCGACAGTGACAGAGACAGACACAAACACACAAACTCACAAATGAAAACACATTCACACATAAACACTTTGACACACACACACGCACACACATACACACACACACACACAGGCATACTCCATGGACTTTTTCACCCTTCTACATCAATCTGTTCCCAAGCTGTTCCCACATTTTGGTGAATTTCCCAGGCTAATTCCTTGGCACCCGGAGAAGCAGAGAGGCTGATTACTTCGGTGTGAACCCCAGAAGTCTCAGCCCAGGGAAAAAAAATGCATGTTCAAAACCTGCCATCTAGCCATTGTCCTCAGCCACTGAAATGTGTCCGCTGTCTCTCGGAAAGGGCCTTTTGATTTGGTAAATATGTCCACTGGTCGAGCAGAATACAAAATGGACAATGCCCTGCAAACATGCACCTCGGAAACGGATGGAGATTTAATTATCTTACATATGAATATACCCCAAAGTATTCTGAATTCACCAAACAGTTATTTTTCACTATAGTTTACCATTGTCTATGATTAGAAATGTGTTATGTTGTATACATCACGTTTTCTTAAACTATCACCAGCAAGTGTGTTAAACTTATGTAAATTATTTGAGGCACACATGGATTTTCATGGCATACATGGTTTTCAACCACAAACCGTTCTTCCACAAACCAGAAGTTACTCGGTTACATAGAGTGGTGTAGGAAAATTCATGCAAGAAAAAATGATCACATAATTATAAGCTGCAGCAGATAAAAACATTTACATTACATTTACAGTTAGGCATTTAGCAGACGCTTTTATCCAAAGCGACTTACAAAAGAGGATAACATTCAAGCTACAACACAATGAAAGAACGAACAAGGGGTGCATATTGCTAACATAGAAACTGCACCATTGTAAGTTGAAAGTGCAATAGTGCAGAGAAATTAAATTGTTAAGTGCATTCTCAAAGTTTACGCCAGGAGATATTCTTGGAAGAGCTGGGTCTTCACAAGTTTCTTGAAGGTAAAAACACACTATTTCACAGAAATTAATCAGGGTTTTCTGAAAACGTGCTGTCTTTTACTGCATATGTGTCATAATTTCAAGATGATTGAGATTCACTGTTTTAAGACTAACTGCATCAATCTTTTATAAAGATCAACCAGTAGTGAATCCAAACCTTATTATAGAATATGAATTCTAAATCTATTCTGGCAGGCAACCCACTGCACATTTTTCTCCTTTTTCCTCATAAATTACAGATCTGGTGCTCTGTGCAAATATTGCCGAGCTCTAAGACAGCTGTGGCCTATTAACATATGCAACGGGAGCTGATTTCCAACAGCACATGGCCATCAGGCCAAATCTACAGCCAGCAATTAGGAAACTGAAATGTTTAATTGTGCTTTAATTTTGATAAAATTTATCTGTCACCCGTCCTGCAATCAGCCATTACGGCTCACAAATCAGTGTCAGCAGATTTTGTGGTGGTGTGGAGGTGTGGTGGTGGTGGTGGTGGTGGTGGGGGTTGAGTGTGGAGGGGGGTTGTCGACGTGTGCCATTCTGACAGATATGTCGGCGTGTCATATTGAGGCTATGCCATATCTCGAGAGTGACCTAGTGAGGGAGTTCAGCAGTGCACTGCTTCACTACAACTCTCTCCCTCTCCCTCTTTTCTTTCTCCCTCCACTCCTCACTGAGCTGACCACATCACACATAACCCTAAGAGAAACAAACACCCACATGGACACAAAATAAACAAATAAGACATATAAATAAAATGAAGAATCATGGGCATCACTACACACTCCGCTTTAATGAGCTGTTGGGAGTCAATAAACAGACTGAGGCACAGGACTTCAAGGGATTGCACATATCAGACAACCACAAAGCACAGAGGGGTCTTCGGAGGATATTCAAGGATGATGATGACAGAGTTGCATGGGGGACGAACGTGACACATCCGTCCTGTGTCCACTCTGCTGTTTCGACAGATGGACAACAGAACGCAGTCAGACGCGTAGGCGAAGGTCAGCAAAATAGACAGAGACAGAAATTGAGAGACAGAGACAGAGAATCCATGTGTGTGTATATGCATATGTGTGTGTGTGTGTGTGTGTGTGTGTGTCTGTGTGTGTGTGTGTGTCAGTCTCTTATGCTGTGTGTTGATGGGATATTTCTGAGTGAAGAATACAAAGCTCTGCCAAGAAACAACTCAGCCAGGCTGAGCTTCATGGTGCTACCAGCAGTTACCAATGACAACACACTCAGGGAGCACCCAAAAAGCCCATCATTGAGAGGCAGAGGGAGGAGATACTCACTGCCTCTCTTTCTCTCTCTCTTGCTTACACTAAGTCATTGACTCCAGCATATTAACAACTGCGCTTCTGTAGATAAGGAAATGCTTCTCATCACCACTAACTGTTTGGATTTGGGCCAGGTAAGGCCTGTCACATTTCAGTAATATTTGTTTCCTTTAAGTTACTTCCAATGCAATTCTTCACAAAAGGTGCTATACCAATAATGATTGACTGATTCACTCATTCATAGATACTTTTAAAGATCTATTAATAAATTGATCCACTTAATACATTAATTGATTCATTAACTTTATGATGTAAAGTGCTACCCAGAAGTGAAACAAGCAGAGAGGATGTTCACATCAACTGTTTTCTGCTTCACAACTGTACTAAATTGGTGACATACAAAGAAATTCTCTATCTCTCTTTCAAAATAAATGGAACAAATAAATATCACCCACATCAAATATATATCAAGGATCCATGTGATTAATCATGGATCTAATGCATGTGATTGCAAT
>JAIFZK010000008.1:11012500-11362500 GCA_027481765.1 Tenualosa thibaudeaui | reverse complement strand
GAATTTGTAATAATAAAATAGCAGTGAGTGGGAATCACCAGTACAAACTAGATTTAGACATACTGGCTTCAAAAATAATAAATCAGATAAATTCCTGTTTTGCTTGTGAATACAGATGGCAATAAAAACACCTTTAGACATGGAACCAAACCGAATTCATTTGTTATTTATTGCATTTTATTGACGCTTGACTTCTACTATTGAATATGCCTTCACAAATGCATTATAATGGTCACCTGATGTCAGGAAGAAACACAGACAGCTCTATGACCTATCCAAGATAAGAGTCCTGTCACTAGCCTGTAGGCTTTAACTCACAATTACTTTAACTTACGCAATTAGTCAAGTGGCAAGAAAACATGATTTGACACATTGTTTAGTGCTAATAAAGGGACACATCAGCTGAAAAGGTCAGAATGTTTAGCATTCAGTAGTTGTGCACATTTGCTTAAGGCTTCTGGTGTTTCATTTCCTTGTGTGGATTTAAATCTGATCAATGAACATCATATTTCAAGGTTGCCCAGTGTCCACGCCCTTTAGTGGTTCTTTTGCTTTATTGATTTGACAACTGCACCAACTAAAGCTTGATTCATTAATCCACCATTAATTAAGGTTACCAAGAAGGTCAAGAATGGCTCAAAGGCCAGATTTTTAATTACTACAAAGCCCATTACTCCACGTTTTTTTATGTACGTTTGTATGTTTCCTTCTACCCCCAAGTATCTATTTTTCTTTTCTCCTTGTTACTTGGCACTGTAGGTTACAAAGCTGACATAATAGATGTGAATTGAATTAACTAAAGGCTTGCCCTCTTAAATGTGTGAATTCAGTTGTACGAAAGTGACCCTTTCCTCCCGTCTTTAGTTGTCATGGCGTGGCAGTGCTCGTTCTCTCAATCACTGTAATGAGCGTGCGTCCACTCAAGGCTTTGACAGCTGAGGCTGCCTCGCGCTGTCAGCCACGAGTGGTGGCCGCACATCGGCACCGCAGGCCACACGAGGCCAGTTCTCATTCTCTAAAAGCTCACAAACGATAAATATACGTCCTTGTTATGGTTGGTTTAACTTAAGTTACTAATATTAAGCTATCCAAATCGTAGTCGTATAGAAACACACTTTATATAGACGTGGAGTAACTTACCAATGTTGCCTTATTCTTTTCTCCTCTGGTGTATGATGATGCACGTAACTTTATCAGCAACATATCCCTTTGCGTTGGCAAGCTAAACTTTCAGAGGCGCAATTCTTGTCAGATTTTGAAGTTACTTCTGTCACTCGTTCCCGCGCTGCGTGAAATGGTAATATTCGACGTACCCTGAGGATGCGCAGTAAACTACAGCGTAGGTGTTTACCTATTTAAGCAGACTATTAACAAGTGTCACCGTGATGATGGAGTGAGGAGGCAGCAGAAATAATGAAGCATTTTTGATGTGTTTCTTTGATTGTAAAAATATGGACCAATGTTAATGTTTTACAAAATAGTGAAGAAGCCTTGTAGGCCATATGGTGCGCTAGATTAGGCCTACATATTGTTTTTAATCTGTACATAGCAAAGGACATGCTGTAAAACAAACGTTTTAATTTTACTGCCATTTAGAGTAAACCTCGGACAAGAAAGTAGCCAAAGAGGATGCCGTGTAGCCTATAATATGAATTGTTTCATTATATAGTATAGGAACTAATGGCTTGTTGAAATGTATTTGTAATTATGGTTTCAGAGATATATGTGTAGAATATATTAAGTAACTCCTGGAAACATCTAGGCCAATTTTATGAAAACTCACTGTCAATTCAATTCACTTCCTCTCTGAAGCATAATGGCAAATCACTAGACTCCAACTAAAGCAAAGATAGTCGTGTTCATGGTGCATCAACCCCTCCAATCATAACCTTCCACTGTAAATATCATGCATTTTAGGTTTTCTCCAAATTAGACTCCTGTAAATAAACCAAGGCTGGGATGTCGAGCGGGAAAAAATGGGTATTGGTTGTGTTTTTATGGACGTGTGAGCATGACAGCATCTCTGACTGAGCAGCTTTTTCTGCATAGGCCCTTATATGGTGCTCTGTTTACCCAGAGCAGAGAGAAGGATAAGTTTCATTATAGCCATGTGAAGGAACATGGTTCAGTCCCACGTGAAATCTCTTTTCTTTGCATTTGTGTTGTTTTAAAACTTTTGTCCTGCATTTTATTTATTCCCGAAAAACTTGCTTTGTTGATAGTACCAATGTCTCTTTATTGGTACTTGACTTATTTAGATGAAACTGTATATCATTTATACTGTAACATGTCTATTTATGCCACACTTTTACCCTGGTCTTTGTTCTGTGAGGAAGCTATATTCATAGCTGACAGCTATGTTAATCAAACCTGATGAGGTTAGTTGCAATAAATTTATGTATAAATACATTAAAGTTAAAAGACATACTCGCCCCTGCTCTGGGTCTGTTCAATCAACATTAATGGCTCTTAAGTGTGCTGTAATAACAACTAATGTGGCAAGAGAGCTTGTGTGTGACACTACGAGAGTCAGACTCTGGAGCGGATCTGACAGTCCTCTGGACCAAATACAATAGACGTGTGCCAGATTCATGCCAAACAGGGACAGGAATATGTCTCCTCAGAATTAGTTGTTCCGTTGATTTGATTTTTTAGTACAAATAAAGGATTGCTCTAATATGAATTTTGACTCATGTCCTTGGCGAATGTGATTCAGTACCTAAAAAACTTTACAATACCAATATGGACACATTCATTATAATCAAGTCAAGTCAAGTGGGTTTTATTGTCATTTCAGCCATACACACTTTATATATTGAGACGAAACAGGCTACATTTAGTGCACTTAGGCTACATTTAATGCACATGCAGTATAAATACTATAATATCATCCCTTTATGAATACAGTTTTAATGTGGCATATGAGGCAATGTCTTTGAGTTTCTGTTTGTTAAACAACAGCAAATATGATGTATGTTTCAGAATCTTAGACTTTCTTTGCCACTGGTTCCGTGATCTCTGATAAATTCATAGCCTCCATGCCAAACACCCATCAGACCAGCTTTTTATAATCAGACAGTAGCTGACAGTATCAGTCTGGGCTGAAATTACACTGAGTAGGGTGTATGTGACTTAAACCATATATTTTGTACCCTTGTCATGGCATCTGCTGTCACCCTATCCAACCCCACGGCTGTAATGATGTCTCTTAATGGAGATGGGAGATGATCAGATGCTCAGACTCTTCATGCATAAAAGCACAGTCTCCATCTCGCCAATCAGTGCCTGTGCCTGGCTCAAGGAATCGCCCTTTTTATCTCACACCCAGACTCCCCCACACAAGCAGCTCGTAAGAAAAAAAACAAAAAAACAAAATCTAAACAAAATCTAACATATTTATTTCAGTAATTGCCTTCTGCACTTTAAACGGATAACGTGTTTATTGCTCTTTTTACTTCTTTCATCTCCTTTCCTCCTTATGTGCTCTCCTGCATTATCTTTCATTTTTGCCCCCCCTCCCCTCCCCGAAACTGTTGAGCTGGTAAAAACTGAGCGAGCAGAGACACGTTTGCACTCTGGAAAAGGTAATTTAAAAACGAGTTGAGCCATGACAAATAAGGACAGCTGACCTAATTGAATCATTTGAGCTAAGACAGCTCAACTTGGTTATCCCCTCTGCTGTGCCCTGCCACAGCCATATTAGTATGGGAGTCACTAGCCATGAAATCACGTCTGCACTCGCCGGGTGCATGCTTTATGACGTGACAGCCAGCAAGGCCTGCTCTTCGGGCCGCATACACCAAACAAGGGCCTTTTATCACTAACAGGCCAAGGGGCCACGATGATGCTTCACACTGCTCTGAGTTTGAGGCTCTCCATCAGAGGGCTGTCTATTAGCGTGCCAACTTTACTGTGCTAAAATGACACCATAAAACATCTTTGCTGCATATAGAGCTATAGCTCTTTGTGTTACCTTTACACTCATTTAACCAAGTTGAGAGATTGTTATGAATGAATGGTGAAAATATATTAGAAAGCGTGAGCCTTTGTGTGTATAGAGTGTGTCTGTGTGCGTGTGTTTATGTGTATCTGTGTATGTATATGCTTATGTCTATCTATCTTACTATTTTAACTAGTTTTGATGATATTGATGATCTCTATGATAACATAAAACTTTTTCTTTTTAAAACAGAGAATTAGAAGTGTGTGTGTGTGTGTGCGCGTGTGTGTGAGAGAGAGAGAGTGTGTGTGCCTTGTGTATGTGCAATTCCCCCCCCCAAAAAAATAGCAATTCTCTGTTTTAGGGACTGTCACACTTGAGAGGCTGTAATGAGGTGCAATTACGTTGGTTCCCGGCTCATTCCTGGGGACCGTTTGCCAGTAATGTAATAAGGTGCGCATGATGGCGTCCGCCATGACTGTAGAGGCGCGCGACAGTGAAGCTGCACAGCGGGGTGTGGGCGAGGGCACTGCTGTGCCGTACCTCGCAGCGCCACATGTTCCGAGACCCTGCATGTCTCCAGGCCCGTGGAGCCTGGTTCCTCCCAGCGGGTACCACACCGTGCCAGGAGTGCCACCTTGTGCCATCTATGCCATGTCATGGATGCTTCAGGAGACATTCACAGGCTTTGCCAAATAGTCAATGAGATTTCTAGTGTGGACGATATGTGGGAAGGCGATGAAGAGATAATGTTGTCCATGCAAGGCTGAACAAACACCATGAGTATAATGGGGACTGTGCAGAATAAACACTGTTCCTTGTTAAAAGGGAGTGGAAATGTATGAAGAGTGGTAGAACACCATAATAAATGGACAAAACACTAAATACAAGCTATGCTAAGAATGGGTGCGATGTACAGTGAGGAAAAAAAGTGCTGTTATTCAGTTTTAAGAATTTATTTTATTTTTGTAAATTGAAGGAATGATCTACTACTGATTAGCTGATGTCGAGATCAAGTCCGTATTGAAGCAATGGAAGTCAGACAGTCTGGTTGAGGTACAGTATATCATGCTCCTGAATAAAGCAGTATGCTTATTTACAAAAGCACTATACACATACTCAGTGTACCACTGACAGTACACACACATACAGAATACTCACTCAGGCATACTCACATGTATGTATTACATTACATTCAGGCAACGATCTTGAATATTCAACCCTCTCTGATACAGGCATAGGGCCAAGCAGAGTGTATGGGCTTTAGAAAAGACTGGAGTAGAACCCTAACAGAGGACACAAAGAACTAACGTTATCTAAGCATGAGTGAACGTCACGAGTGTAATCTCCAGTCCCTGTCTTCAGCAGGCCAGGGTCAGGCAATTTAATGTAGCCTTGCACACAGAATACTGTGCAATGTTCAGGGCCATTTGCTTCTGACGCTTTGCAAAGAGTGTGGGATGAGTGACCCCAATGAGACGCCTGTTTTAACTGGGGTGGCAGAGGGCAATGCTCCACTGAGTACCTCCGCACCCCCTAAAAAAAGACCTCACCCCTCCTCTGCTTCCTTAAAAAACCCACAGAGGTGTTGAGACCCCATCATGGAGACCCACCTAAGGAACTCCTCACTGAGCAAAACATACACACACACAAAAACACACACACGTATGTGACAAACACACATAGGCCTCTCATCCCAGCCACTCTCAAGGAAAAAAAAAGACTGAAACAATTACAGTGGAGCTTTAAAATGACAGGTCTATTCCAGGTCTGAGTGAAAGCGGGTGGGAGAGGCGGCTGATAATCGTCTGGAAAGATGGAATTACCTTCGTCCTGACTAAGCGGTCTGGGGTGACTGGCTGCCCCTGTAACTCAGTCCTCCTCTATCTCTCTCTCTCTTCTTCTTCTTCTTCTTCTCTCACTCCCTCTCTCCCCTGAGGCTCTTTTGTGGTGCATGCTCGCCGGTTGTTTACACATCATTAATGGGACCCTCCTGAGCATTGCCTCACAAATGTGGATGCTCATCCAGGACAGAAAACTAGACAGTCCTGCCTTAAGCGTGAGGGAGGGAGCCCAGTAGCCTGTGCTGTAACATTTCATTACCTTAAAAAAATGACTCTTGCTACTGAGATAGTGAGACAGCAAGACAAAAGGAACGATCAGAGCTTGACAGGCGTGCCATTACAGGTTTGGGTCCCACTCACAGATGAACACTTCTTGTTTTTCCCCGATCATGCCAGGTCACAGGGCAATTAAGGAAATGGTGCCAGGCTGGTAGATCCTTTTGAAGCCTGTCAGTAGTGAGCTACAGGATTTGAGAAAGGGGAAATTATTGTTAAGGGAATGAATCATTAATACTGGTGATGGTGTTTAAAAATATATCATCAAACAAGACGATAATGAATTTCACTTTAAAAATAAATAAATGTAAATAGCTTTGCATGTAAACTACCATGTGTGTAGGGCCAAATACATATTGAAAAGGCACTCACTTTACATCCATCTATTAATGTAACAGAAAAACAAATAAGACCAGCTTTCAACAGTTATTCCTAAGAAACATTCATATCAAAATCTGAAAGTCCTCAATTTCTTTGAACCACACATTCAGCAACCACACCAATGAAATGTAAAATATCTAGCTATGTAATCTTAAGAAAAATGTAATATTTTGCTTTTTATGTTTTTTTTCCTCTCCTGAAACAAATTAAATTCTCCATATACCTTTTTGTACATTAGAAGCCCTGTACAAAAATAAAGATAAAATGGCCATGTTCCAAACAGGCCTCTCTCCTCAAGAATGAATCTAAGGTACTGTTTGAATCTAAGGTACTGTTTGTTTGAATCTAAGGTACTGTTGTAAGTGAGGTTTTAGGCTTCCTCACTCATTAAACATGGTTTCAGCATGAGGCAGAGGAGGAGAGAAAAAGAGAGAGAAGTCTGGCGAGCGACAGCCAACGCTTAGACAACAGTGGTAATGAAGCATTGGCAGAAAGTGATAATTATTTTAATTAATGATAATGGTTTTAATGATTCAACATTTTGGCTAATTGATTATGATTGATTGCACGTTACTAAACAAGGAAAGTGAACCAGGGAGGTAATCAGTGAGATGACAGCACGGGTCAACACTGCAGCGTGACAGGACATACAGCACACATGCAAATCAGGTCCACAGAGAGAGAGAGAGAGGGAGGGAGGGGGAGATAGAGAGAGAGAGAGAGGGAGAGGGAGGGGGCAGATAGAGAGAGACAGACATAGAGGAGGAGAAGATGAGAGAGAGGGGGAGACACAGCAATAGACAGATGGGGAGAAAGTAAGAAAGAAAGAAGGGGGGAGGGAAAGAGAGAAGAATGAGAAAAAGGAGAGAAAGAAAACTGGTAGAGAGACTGGAAGAGAGGAAAGGAGTAAAGAGAAAGATTAAGCCCAGTGCATCAAACTGTAGGCTTCAACTATCATGCCTGATCAGCGAGTTCTTTTGGCTAGCACCAACCAAAACACAGTTGATTTACATCACCTGCTTGTTTTAACACTAACATTTGTCTGTTGTACTAGTCATTTAGGAGGTGTTATTAGTCAGATCATCTCAAATTAATACCATAAACACTAAGGTATACAATAGATATCAAAGTGCAACAAACTTGCTTCTGAGCAAATCTGTAGACAACTTTTGATCTTGAGCCGCCCTTTACGTGGGGTCATTTTTGAAGCACTTTTGATACTGTGGTAACCAAAACTGACATACAACCTCTTGGATATGTGGCTGCATGCGTATATTTGAGCAGCATTTCAACAGCGTAATGAAGTGTAATCCGCCCACTGTCAGTACAATTGTGAGCTCTTGAGGAAAACAGCAAGGGGCAGCGGCCATGTGTGGAGGGGACTTTAGAGGGGCCTTTTCCTCTTCTCACGAGGGCAAACTTTTAGACTCATCTCCCAGTGCCGCTGTCAGACCCCTTCACCCCAGCTCAATTTTTGGTTGTCACAGAGGACCAGTATTTAAAGTCACCCAGGTGCCCTATACTCTCCCAACACAGTTTTAACACAGTTTTATAGGTAATTGTGTTGCACAACAGCACCCAGACCTGGTGTGTGTGTGTGTGTGTGTGTGTGTGTGCTAAGAGGATACTTACCCAGGAAAAAGTGAGAGCCCCTTGGAGGCGGGCAGACTGGCACAGCGGTGATCGAGCAGCACAGTCCCCATAACCGATGGCAAGCACCTCACATGCAAATAGGGCTCCCTTATTACACTTTGAAGAGACAGTCGGAGTGGAGAGCCTGGGTGCCCTTTGTCCACCCATCTACTCTATCCCCCCACCCCCGCCCCCCCAACTATGCCCCCACATCCCCTCTACCCTGAGCTCCCACTACTCAGAGGTGGCACTTCTCCCTGTCAGTAGATTGACTGGGTTAGGCATTAATTAATGAAATGTATGATAATGTGATTTCTTTAATAGAATGACATAGTCTAATGGTGTTGTGTGATTATGATTAATATTGTACTTTACAACATGGGAACCCCTGCCAAAGGGGCTGAACGAGGTGTCTGGTTTCTCTTGGTGAATTCCAAAAAACCCCGTTGATGGATTTCAGCAGTTGCAGCAGTGGTGGCTTAGAGCTGGTGCATTGAATAGTAGTGCTTGAACTGCTGCTTGATGGTGAGTTGTCAGACACATCGTTCTCCCACGGAACAGGAGATTATTGATTTCCACTCTGGAAATCTCACAGCAAAAACTCAGGCCGACAGTTCATAGAATATTAATTTAGAATTAAAATTAGTCCAGCGTTCTCATTTAACCCTCGAAATAAATAGAATTTGAAGGATAGCAACACAAAAATATCTGTCTCTGTGAAAAACAGGACTTTTCAGCAAGGCAGCATTTGTCCCTTTGATACCTTCCGAATTTGATAATTAATACCGTAATTCAACTGCAGCCTCTCTGCGAGCGCCGTAATGAAAACTGATGTACCTACTTAGTGTGTTCAGCATCACAGGTGGGCCCAAATTAATGTGCAAATAGAGCTAAATTGCCTGCACTTAGTGTTTTCGTCAACGTCATTCAGTTTGGGGGAAAATATTCAAAATTAATTCTGATATAACAAAGTCATAAATTTAAGGTTAAATACCTAACATCCTAGCATTTACTTCCAGACAATGCGACACAGTGGCTCCAAGAGTCCCAGCTGGGACCGAAAACAGCTGCCTGATCTAACAACACAGCTTCTTCAGATTCTTTAATCCACTATTAACAGACTTTAAGGCTCTTTCTTTAACACAGATGAATTATAATTTCTGTCAAATGTAATGTATTGTCTTGCTCTGTTAGAGGCATTTAGTTTTCCAAAAACTCACTGAGCAGCTATAGTCTTACGTCAGATACCCCTGAAAATATACTACTCATGGCAATGACACTCTTTTCTACATTCTTTTCACAAAAATATACAAATTTACTTGGACACTTCTGCACTTACACATTTCATACTGTAATGAACACTGTTGAAAAGTACAACTAATCAGGACTGAGGACAGAGGACAGAGACTGAGGTATTTATAAATGAACACAACTTCCTCTCAGTCTATTCCTCAGTAATTTGGGAATGTGTAAATTAAAGAAAATTCCAACGGGATCTTAGTTTTCCATGATAAGTTATGCATTAAAGTGTAAATCAAAACATTTCCAGTCAGCATGGGTTTTGTTTTTTGTTGTTGTGAGCGAGAAACTGAGGAGTTCCACTTCCATTTAATGAAAATAATTCTGAAACCAAACCCCAGACAAATCATAGAAATAATCACACATTTATGAATATTTAATATCATAGTCATGGCAAATAAGGCAAGTAATTAGCGGTTTCCATAAATTTGCAAATTGTTATTTTATGTTAATGAAAGATCTTCAGTTAGACCCATGAATAATTTATGAGTCAACAAAAAGTTGAAGACAAGGAAACAGGGAGAATCTACACACACACATACACTCCCTGGGCATCATTCATGGCCTTGTTAAATGAAAACACACACACACACTCACACACACTCTCTCTCTGGTACCAGATTTGTCCTTCAGGGACATTGTCCTCTATCTGATTTATTTGTGAAACATCTATCTCAACATCTCAAAGTCATTTCCACAATTCATGTTTGAGGGTAATCTTGCAATAATTACCATCATCTATGATGTGTATACGAATGCTGTACATTTCTGCTGGCCCAACCAATACAGGGAAGACTCTAGTTAGTGTACTAAGGGCCCCCCCCCATGTCTCTGCTGGGTTAAAGGTGCTCTCAGAACAATTGAGATGGTTCCTCCCCTGCGCACTACACTGACATTTATTCTAATTACCCACAGATACGCCTCACCTCAGCAGAAGAGATCATTTATCTCTAAATGTGGGACATTACCAAAAAGAGCTGGCCCATCTGACAGCATAGAGAGAGGGGAGATATGGGGGGTGGGGCTATGTGAGGGGATTTCAACGAGAGTTGGGGTGAGGTGAGGCGCGGTGCCGAGCGGCGATCCAGAGGTGCTGAAGAGGAGCTGAGAGCAGGGGTTAATGCGAGCGTGGAGGCGCGGGAGGCAGCCAGTCAGAAAACAAGAGCAAAACAAATCTGTGATCTGGAAAGTTCTTAAGCACCCACTCAGGGGGGATTAATGGGGAGTGCGCGTCTGTGAAATTACGTGCCCTTTGAGTCAGGAAAATGGTCCTAGTGGTGCATGACCTTGAAATGAGGTGAAACAAACTTCACCTGATCCACAATTAACAATGTTACATGGGTGTATGGGTGTGTGTATGTGTGTGTGTGTGTGTGTGGCTGTGGCTGTTGTGTTGCGTCAGTATTGAGGCAGTGAAAAAATCCCAATGCTGTCTGGCAAATTAGCGGTGAAAAGAAATAAGGATGGATTGAGAGAGAGACAGGCAGAAAGAAAGAGAAACAAGTGACCAACTGAAAAACACAAACACCATGAGGAAGAAAAGGAAGAGGAAAAACAATGACTAAAAGTAGAAATAGACATGTCCTCTTTTCATAAATACGGTGTAGACACAATGTAGGCTACTGTAAGGCCACACATGATTAAAAGGCATTACGGACAGGGACCACTTGTTTTTCAACGCTGATCTTTGTATGCCTTTGTTGTCTGGCGGGCCGCCTCCATCTTTGTGTAATTCTCCGTCTGATGAAATGTGTTTAAAGAGATGAATTGGGATCGGAGAAGCCATCCTGACATGATTATGAAGGATTCATCGGGAGCCATCTGCCATCGTTATGAGAGGGGGTGGGGGTGTGTGTGGGGGTTGCGGGAGGGTTAGCTGAGAGAGAGCAGGGAGACAGCAGACCTTCTGTTCAAGCTGCTCTGTCACTAGCATACAATAGACCAACTCAGAGCACACACAAAATCAGCATGCTGCACGCCTGCCTGTTTCCTCTGTCTACCTCACAAAGAAATGCCTTACTGGGTCAGAACCAGCCTAGGTTGGTATAAATGGGTTCCTCATATTTCCCCATTAAGTGATGGTCAAATAGGGGTTAGAATCAGATGCTGGATTCAGAAGCCAGACCAGGAATGAATCTGAGCCGGACTCGACTGTTTGCTGGGATCACAGGGGTATAAATTGAACGTTATACGTCATGTTCACACTCCAGTTGGAGGAACGCGGGTGCCAGATGGGTCCCTTTGCTCATCACAAGCGTCCAGTCGCTGCCCAAAATGGATAAGGCCACAGTGTTCCCTTTGCTGCAAAAGGCTTGCATGTGGAGAGAGAGAGAGAAAAAAAAACAATGTAAGGATGTTTACCTCCAATTTCTTCTTCAACATCATGACAATCATTCAAAGTGCATGGGAGCTAAAGTCCAGTTTGAACATGGATAAAGCTTCTTAAAAAGGAATTGCTATGTCAGAGCAAGATCTGATAAGCATTGTCAGATCAGCATTGCTTAGGGCATGGAGGTGGTCAAAATACTGTATAGTGATTTATCTAACAAGATCTCTATGTAGAGGATGAGGATGATTTAATTTTCGGAAAAAAAGATCAGAACAATAAATATTAACCTTCCATTCTGCCTACCATTCTACCATGTCTCTAATCAATAACAATGCTAAAAATGCTGGCTATTCATGATATCAAGACAAAGGATAATTATTTTTCATACAACTGGATTGAATGACATCATGAAAATAATCATTGCTTCACCATGTTATTGTACTGTGGAACTTGATGAAAATGTGTGTTGACTCTGTGTTAAGTATGCCTGGTAGAAGTCTCAACAGTGTAGATGCGTGACTGGCCTGCACTCAGAGCAACAGATGGCCTGTAAGTCTGAGAACAGATTCAGGTGATCCACATCAGGTGCTGGCCTATAGTAACGCTCATTTACTATTAAACATCAATAGATTCTGTTTTTGGGGAGTCAAATGAGCAGTGAGCAGTCTCCATTGGCCAGACACAGTTACTGATCTGTGATACTGGTAAAAACAGATTTTTTTATTAGTTAGTTATTGCCTGCCACCTCACAATGCAAGGCATTTTCATCTGAAGCCATTTGAGCTGAAGCAGTTTCAGCTGACAAATTTTCTACAGGCAGATTTTTTCTACAGACAGATACGTGACACTTTTTGGTCTGAGACTTGATTTTGTAAGATTTTTCCTGATGACTGACTGATGACTTTTAGTCCAAGGGTGTTTTTTCTGAGACCTAATACAATTTCTTTTGAGACCGGATGACTTTCAGGCTACTCTGACATTGTTTTGCCTACTTGCCTGTATGATGTCTGACACCTGAGTCTGAGATCTGAAAGGATGTCCTAATATGAACACCACACCAGTGATCAGGCTACAGATGTTAAGAGGAGAATAACTGACTTCTTGTGAGCAACAAGTCTCAGGGCAAGTGGGGTACAGGAAGATACTGCATATTCCCGCACAATAAGAAGCTGCTGGAGTGGCTGTGTCCTCAATAGAACACTGTTACTGAGAAACTGAGGCCTGATGTATGAGAATTGTTTCCAGTGTTTTTCCACTGTCACCATGAGAGTCTATCTAACTGTGGTGGATTGAGGGGCATAAAAAGCACTTAACAAGATCGGACTTTCATTTAGTGGTCCAACACGCTGTCACTGCAGAGGGGACTGGATAATGAGTTGTATCCTCCCCCTGCTCATCACCTTTACAGAGGTGAACGACGTCTTATGTCATTGCGTAAAATGTCAAACGATCAACTGCAATCTTTAAACCAAAAAAGAAGGCAGGGCAGTCTCAGCACCATCTGAGTGTTTGGATGACAGCCTGTTCCGAAAGATAAAATCCCCTGTGACAAAGAAGGGAAAATATTCTACTCAGCTCCATCACGGCAAACACACACACACACACACACACACACACACACACACACACACACAGTGCAGTGAGTGCAGTGCTCTCATATCCCCCAGAGTTTCACAAAGTGCCTATTTCCCCACCCCTCCCCCATATTACAATGCTGCCATCACTTCATATTACAGGTCAAAGTTATGGTGCTTAATTATATGCCAGCCGCTCTCAGCTTCTAATAACCTGTCATTTGGGGGGAATTTGAATGTCACACCATATTGTCGACTAGTAATGGTGGCCGGCAGATCCACTGATGGGACGTTTTTGGACAATTACAGTGGATATTCAAATCGCAGGTGGTGTGTGTGTGTGTGTGGCATGGGGGTATATTGAGTGAACTGCCAGGCTTCCTGTTCTCTGTCTCACTCTCTCATACACACACACACACACACACAAACACACACACACAAAGCTCACTCTTTCCCACCCTTGTATTGAGACATACACACTCCAACACATCTTGACCTCTTTAATCCAGCGTACTTGACACTGACAAAATGAAACCCCCATCCCCACCCAATCTCAACCCATCATTTCCCCCACCCCACCCCTCATCACGATCGCTGAAATAGTTATAACTGTTGCCTGATCACTTTTATTATGCTCCTAATCCAGATATCAGCTTTTTCATCAGGGCCGGAAGATATGCATATCATGAATTATTTTGACACTGGGACCTTTTAATTTTCGCTGGCAATATTTCATCCCACCAATCAGTGGTGAGCGTCAGTGCCGCCGCGCGGCCATGGGCATGTCAGAGGACAGTGCACCCTCCTCTACACACACACACACACACACACACACACACACACACACACACACGCACACAAACACACACACACACACACACACCTCTGATGATGACTCCAAATCATCAGGGAGTCATAATGAACTGCAGTCAGAATTATTATCAGCTCCTGTGCTCACGCTTTTCATCAGCACACCACCAGGGAAAGCGAGGGGGGTAAGAGGCGGGGGTTTGGAGAGGGGTTGAACAAGAACGCAGTTGATACTGATCTGAATCTGGCCAATCTGGTTCTGACTCGTTTTTGCTTCACCTCTTAAACGATTGTAGACATTGCCCCACAACAATCTATTTGATACAAGTGTACAAACTCACAGTATCAGAATGAGTACACTCGGGCTGACAGGGTTGGATAGGACAATTCGATCCTCAGCGGGTAGATCTCAAACAATACCATTCAAAACCATACCTAGTGTCTATAAAGGCTCTACTCAGACTGACATATCTAGTGTTAATCTCCAGGGCAATTTCAAACCCCAGAGTTCAGCCTACTCTAGTGAAACAAAAGGAGCAGAAGATTACAATATATTGTAAGCTACAACCTACAATTATTGGCCCTCCATTTGGCTGTGGGTACTGTGCATATGAGTTAGTGTGGGGGAGCCATTACAATTATTGTCACCCAGCTGTCAGAGACTGAGTGCTTCATGACACACACCTCCATCCAGCAAGCAGGAGAGGGTGACCTTCGCTCATACCGGGGATTGACCTCCCATCTAAAGAGAGACATTACACCACATTACACAACAACACACCAACCTATGAGCTGCCCCCCCACACACACACACACACTCCACCCTACCCTGAGATAAAGAAAAATGTTTCAATTAAATCGTAAGCTATAGCTTCTACCCTGACGCCAAGGACTGATTGTATCCCCCCCAGCCCGGTGATCTGGCCACTTTTGTACCCTCAAAAGTTATTTGACATAAATTACAGGTGTCACATCATTTTCCCTGCACACTGAGTGTAATTTACGGCTGATCCCATTGACTGGGAGTTGAACCTCGAAATAAAATCGTCAAACTGCCCGCGCAATGAGATGCACTTTTCTCTCTCTCTGTCTTTCCCCTTATCACCCCGGCAATCAGTTCCTCCTTCCTTCACATTCAGATTAACAATGCAAATAGTCGCGGCGATACGGACGACACATTTATTTGCAAATATGCAACTCGGCGGATATCTCCAGGAAACAGAGAGGTGTGGAGGTATAGAATACATTATCTAGTGGAGATGAAAGTGGAGAACGTGGAAACATGGAAGTTTATCTGGATATTATTCAACAGATTCCAAAGGTTTTATGGTTGAATTAAAGCAGAGCAGTAGCTGATTTGTGTGGTCTGGTCGTTGGTGGAAGGCCGCTGGTACGTCATGAGTATGCAGATATGTGTTAAGATCCTCCTGATCTGGGGACAGCTAGCTTATCCAGCCTCAGAAGGTCCCTGGATGGCAGTGATTTTATGAGCAGCCATATCCTAAATCCTATAACCAGTGAACTGAGTGCAGTGAATCAGAACTAAAGCATGAAGACAAGGCGCTGACAACAACATGGGTTTATCCACCACTGAAATGGAAGTCAGTGAAGTTTGGCTGCCTTAGTTGGCTTTAATGCCACTACTTGAGCTCACTCTATCTGATGTGTTAGGTTGCATGTAACACACTCTGTCTTTACAAGTATTTGTACTTAAAATAATTTATTAAGGTAAAAACCTGACCCAAAACCAAAACCAGACATTTAATTGTAGTGCCTGGCCTTTGATACAGTTCCTGGGCTGTACATATTATACTGACTTTTACAACTCAATGGGCACATAGTCATAACTCAATATCATAAGAACTACATAACTGTTTCCATGCATTGTTCCAACTGAATTTCAAGATATGCTGGTTTCCCTCAGATGAATACACAGACTCATATGGAATGTAAGATTATACACTGTAGCTAAATAAAGTGAATGTGTAGTGGTCCAGTTGATAGCAATGCCTATCTATTTGGGATCCTTTAATATGCCATGATTAGACTCCCACAGCTGATAACAGTGAAAACCCACAATAATTCAAATGATAACGATGACAGCTGTTTAAGTCCTGGCTCACTGAGAAAGTCTGGAAAACGAGTTCAGATAGGCTACATGAAGTACAACTAACGAGGACACTGAAACTCAATTAAAAGTTGCATATATATGTACTGCAATGGGAGGAGGTTAGAATGCTTAGAATAAAGTGTTTGGTTGATTTTCGGTTTGGTCAAGAAAGAACTGGGGTCCCACAGTGCAGACACTGCTTCTGTACGGGGCCAAGAGTTTTGTGCTACACCACTGGATGCTAATTCAACAAAGTTATTCAGTGTAATGGGTACAGAATCTTTAAAAACACCCACAAAAATAAAAACCAAGTACTCCTCAGTGAGCAGCTCAGAGGCAGGCACAAGTAGAGAGTTAAATCCAACAGTTTCTTAAACTCTCACTACTCATCCCTTAGCATTAGAAACCTGAAGTGTCCTAAAATCTCCAGTAATTCCAGTACTTCACACTCACTTTAGTTTCACTGTTATGGACCTGCTTTTAAAGCAAGCACTCTAACCTAAGTCCATGCAGAAGGCACTTTCCTGAAAAGCACATTGTGCTAGTGGACTGTGTGGAATCTTGAGTGATACACACTGACTCTTGGATATTGGCTAAATACACATGGTTCATGGCTGACTCACGCCCCCTAGAGGAGGAAATATACAATACCGCATGAGTAATTGAAATCAAATCACTCAGGGTGATACCCAGGGACAGCGGTGTCGCCACAGGGGGGTAAGGTTAGGATGATTCTAAGGACCTGGTACTGACAGGGGGCCTCAGAGAACATTTTAATAGTATATACTTAACGTTTGGAGGGGGCCAAAATTGTTTGCTGTAATAGGGCCCAACATTTCTAGCGGTGCCCCAGCCCAGGGAGACAGCACTAGTAATGACAACTCTACTCACAATTTGACAATGGTAAATGTTCCTGTCAGACTTGGCAATTGTTCACATTTATAAAATGGCTCACAAGCTTGCAACAACAAAATAGTCACAAACCTTTTTCTCTTTGCATGCTTGGTGAAACCATCACAATTTATCTTGTTTAGTGAGATACCCTTCAAATGCACATATTAGGGTGTAGTGCACACTAACAAATACAGGGACACAATACAGAAATACAGTTTCTATTGGTGTATGGTATAGTCATAAAAGTTAGGTCTTTGGATGCATTTGGATGGATTCAATTTAAATAAAATAATAATTAGGTAATTAAAGCTACTTTGGTGTATTGATCTAAATGTGTGTGTAATGTACAGCACAGAACACAATCAAGAATCAAAAACTCAGTGTGATAAGAATACCAACCAACGATAAATTGCCTTTTCAAAGTACCTTGATGGGAGGGATCCTCAGAAAAACTGGCCTTGGAGAGTGATTTGGACATCAGTCTGTACCTGAGAAGACACCATGGATGTTATTGTATTTATCTGCTACAAGTACTTGTGTCATCTGTCTAATTAAAAGATTTCCCTCATTTTGTCTACTTCCACTTCTCATAATCATGGCACAGGGACACATATGCTGTTACACAGGATATCCTGTGTTTTATGCTGAGATAAGCATACCATTTCTTCATCTCCTGAAATGAGGTCAATTAGGAGCAAACGAACCCACCCCGGCTGACATGCAAAAAACGAATTCCGTCTCAATTGTGCTTACTCTCACTTTCTATGTTCTTCTCCCCTCTGGTCCTCTCCAGCAAGATGTCACAGCCGGGCCACACAGTCATCACGCCGAACCGCATCGCTGTGACGTGTGTGAGCCAGGGCCAGGCGTGTGGTGTGTATGTGTGTGTGTGCTTGGTGGTGACAGCGGCGTCTGTTGTAGCTGGCAGACTTAACAGCAGATGCCCCAGCAATCGGCCACGGCTGTTGCTGCTGCTGCTGCTACTGCTGCCACCCCTCTCGGCTTCAGGCTTCACAGCTGGCCTCCTGTGAGTCGCAGTAGCTCTCGCACTAGACTGAAGATCCAACACTGGAGGCAAGGTGGAGGGGGAGGACAGAGAGGAGAGGAGAGGGGTGGGGTGGGGTTTGGGGGTGAGAAGTGCCACCCTAGGGCTGGTAATACTTTCTGTGGGGAAAACAGATTCTCTGCCTCTCCCCCACCACTTGCCTACACACACACAAGATCGCTCCCTCTTTCTTTTAACTCTGTGGGTTGCCATGGTGCTAGGTGGCAGATGCCAGTATCCCCGAGCCAAGCGTTTGGGTCCTGATGTGGCAGCGAGGCGGAGTGGAGTGGAGTGAAGAGAAGGAGGGAGAGAGGGAACAGGCCGCCTGTTGTCACCCAGCAGACAAAACCAGTCAGTGGCAGAACCCACCAGCACCAGAGCCAGGGAGCCCAGCCTAGCCTAGCCCAGCCCAGGTCAGCTCACAAACCTCAGTCCTGGGGAGTTAAGACCCTCCAGTCTCCACAGGATTCCCAGTTCAAGGGGAGGGGGGGATATACCAGGGATATTTGTCTAAGCATGAAAAGCCCCTGCAGTAGGATAATTGTGAGGCCAAAAAATATATATATTCCAGCTTAGTTCCACTGATGATGTAAACCTCTTTTATACATAAGCAGCATTTCCTTGTAGGTCTGAGTAGTTTAGCAGTGTATCAAAAACACATCAGCCTTTAAAAGACATTTTGAAATAAATCACATCGGACAATATCTTTCCATTTATTTATATTTTAATAACTTGTCATTATTGTGAACAGTCAACAGTTGTTTGTGACCTGGAATACTTCACATAGCAGATATACACTGTACACGAGAAGCTAGTTTACTATGTGGAGGTTTTGCTACCCTTTCTTGTTCGGTCTTCCTGCTGAACAGTGAGAAATAAACGTGTTAATTAAAAAGGAAAAGAGAAAGAGAAAAACAAATCAAGAGGAAATGTTCAAGTAAGGATGACAACAGTACAAGAGGTGTAACAAACAAACAAAAAAAAACTGTACATTATTTAACTTAGGTGAACTGAATCCTCTAGTTAAGGATAATACTGAAGGATTACAAGTTGTTGATCGCCAGCAACATTTTGGAAGGATGGTTGTGCGCAAAAACAATGACCTTAGTCAGAGGATCCATAATCAGTCCACAAAACATGGCATTACCATCAGTTACATTCACAATTTCATGGAACTAGGTTGGTCTGCCTTGCATTAAAATGTACTTCCCATTCTGACAATTTTTAAAAGAAAACAGAGAGAAAAGGTGTGAAAAGGCAGGGCAAATCACTCCATTCCAGTTGCTACAGTAATCTCTAGACTTAATTAGTGGGGGAAGAGGTGAATATTTTCTAGAAATATTCTCATAACAGTGTCAGAGGATGAAGTTTGATGTTGCAAGCTGAGTGATAGTGACCTTTGACCTAGGACATTTCAACCTAGCGGTCATGAATACTACAGGTATGTGCATCCCTGATTTTCTGTTTGGCTGTCTATCCTGCACTGGTGGAAAAAAGCAGCTGAGATATGCATGTGTGGCCTTTTGATGGGTAAAAACCAATATGGGCATCACTGGTCAGGAAGAGCCAATAGAAAAGAACATTGGGGGCGGGACTGGCCAGCTGAGTCGTGAATGTAGTCGACCAGGCACCGGACACTGCATATTTTGGCAAAGCAAGGAACAAAGGTCAACGTTGCTAGAAGGCTCTGTCTTTTTTCGCTTTGTAGGGCGAACAGCCAATGGTTGAAAATAATCTGACTAGGAAACAATTGTGCACTAGTGTGCATTTATCATCATAACTAGAGGGCGTTTAGGCAATCATAGCAGTGACTAGCAATCTCACCCATTTGGTTAAGTAGTGTTGAGGCTATTTATATAGACAATATATCTACAGGTTGTGTATACTACAGTGCTTGGCACGCGGCATAACAGTAGGAGAAGATGTGTCCCTCTTGGTTTCCCTTTTCTGAATGAAGCAAGCGAGGTATTTAATGTCTGCTCCACCACAACCTAGTTAGTCTGCTGCCTCTGCTGGTGCCGACGAATACTCCCAATAAGGAAGGAAACCTGCTTCGATTAAGAGGCTTACAAACGAGGAGGAGTGGATCCTGTGCATTAAAAGCGAACAAATGACAACCAAAGATTATGTACATTTGTTGGTCTGCTTGCTTTTTTATCAGAAGGCTTCAAAAGAGTCAGTGAAAAAAGGAGAATTTTTTAAAAACAAGTTATAAATATAAGGACAAGCAGGAATAGCAAAAAGAGAGAGAAAGAGAAAAAAGCTCACGCACACACACACACGAAAGGGTAAACGTTATAAAGAAAAATGGCAAACAAAAGAAGAAAAAAAGGCATCAAAAAATTACAGCATGCTTTGAAGAGGCCTAAATGGCAGCGAGGATAGGGGGAGGGGGGATGAATACTCATCATCAAATAATCCCTTAAATTTAAGAGAGACTGTAAAAGATTTGGGGGGAGAAGAGAAAAAATGAGAGCACTCAAAAAAATAACTCCTGTGGTTAGAAAGAAAGAAAGAAAGAAAGAAAGAAAGAAAGAAGAAAAATAAGAGAGTGGCACACTTCCACCCTCACCTGTCCATGCCAGAGTCGAGCTGGGGACGGGCAGTCAGCACAAGCAACTAAACAGAGCACACTCGGAAACACCAGGGGTAACCATGCATTTGGTATCAGCCATGATGGACCCATCAGGGGATGAAAAACTGAAAAACCAAAAAAAACTGAAATCTGGCCTGAAATAAAAAAACTGAAGGAAAGACAACAGGAAGTGATGTCAGAGGGCCAAGATGAGAAGCCCAAGTTGCAAGCGAGGTGACTGTACCCTTTTTATGGCTTTATTGGCGAGTTGCTTGGCTAGGTGAGCAGTACTAGTAGTGAGGTCATCGTCTGGTGGGTTACTGTTTGCGGCCGCTCACATACATGGCCCGCACGCGCCTTCTACTACTGCTACTGCTGTTGTTGTTGTTGTTGCTTCTGCTGTTGTTGCTCTTGTTGTTGTTGTTGGTGGTATCTGGGACTCTTTCATACACAGTTATGGTTATTGCAAAAATAAAATTGCACTTGGCAGTCCGGCGCCCCCTGGAGGGCAGGTGCGGGAATGCATGGCAGGGCAAATGGAAAGGTGAGGTGAGGACAGGAGAGGATGGGGTGGGGATAGGAGAAAGGGTTAGGGATGTTTGCGGTGGGGGGAGCTAGGAGAGTTGAGTTGTTCAGAGTACAAGTCACCAGTAGAAGGAGCGCGAAAGGAAGTTGGCGGCTGTGCTAAGCCAGCCCACGCCGTCTTGCATGGAGCCCAGGCGCGACACGGCCTTGTGTGGCTCCTGCGACGGGCTCTCGTCCTCGGGCAGGTAGTCCGGCAGGTCTGTGTTCTGCTCCACCACTGCGTCCGAATCCTCCTGGAGCGGAACTGTCAGCTGGGTGGAGAAAAGGGGGGAGAGAGCAAGGCAACTCTTGAAACAAGTTCTGTTATTATATCTTTTTTAGTCACAGCTGAATCACACCAAAGTGAATAATCTTCACTGATCCATGACATGAAGTCTTAATATTGAACCATTCGTCTCACGACTATGCTTATATTCAGACAACGCCAATGTAAGAAATTATCAGCCTGACACTTTTCACTTGAGATGGTGCAAATCAGAGAGAACCCAATAGTACATCTCCATCCTAGTCAACGTTCATGTTGAAAAGTTCCTTATTAGGATGCTGAGGCTGGGTGGCATTGTACCTCAGAAAACAAATGTGACCTGACAAGCCAGCCTTTGTTAATTAACATGTACAAAACAAGAGAGCTAACACTTGATTCTACAGAGCAGGCACTTGTACAATATACTATGGTGCAAAATATTTTGCACAATAAAACAGTGAAGAGCAGAACAGGACAAAACAGAAAAATCCAAATTCCCACTTTTACAGCATAAAAGTGTAGAGCAGAGGAAACATCTCATTTAGCAATCAAGTCTGCCATCTGCTGGAGGCTGAAGGAACTACACAAGCTTAGAGGAAGGACCCTGATGAATAGTTACTGATGGCCATTTCAGGCCATAGTTTCACACCTTGAGGTAGCAAACGTCCTTCAAGCCTCACCAGGGAGGACAGGCCTTTTAATTACCATACTGGCACTTCTTACTAGTGTCTGTGTGTGTGTGTGTGTGTGTGTGCACGCGTAAGCTGTAGCTGTGCTGGGTGCTGATCTACTGCTCCAGGGTTAGAGAAGAAGAGGATCACGAAAGTGGTCATATGACTGGCTGAGTGAGCGAGAATCCCACTGAGTAACTTGTGTGAAGGGTGGAAGCCAGATTTAGCGTGCGTGTGTGTCACATGAATTTGAGTTACTGTTTGTGTGTGTGTGTGTGTGTGGTGTTTGAGTCACTGTGTGTGTATTAATCAGTAGATGTCGGTGTTGTGTAGATGAGTCTCTCTCTCTGTGTGTGTGTGTGTGTGTGTGTGTGTGTGTATTAGGAAGGCAGTTGCGGCTCCAGGGGCAGACGGGCAGCAGCATCACCAGCCCCCACACGTCAGGCTAAATCACCCTCGCCCCACTTTAAACCCCCTCTGCCAGACAGACACCACCGCCAGCACTGGGGCCCGGCTCCTCCTCACAATGCCTAACTGCCTCACTCCAGCAGCAGCAGAGCTACTGCTCTCTCACACACACACACACACACACATATATATATACACACACACATATACACACACACATATACACACACACACACACACACTTACCCAGGAGGGGCCAAACATACAGATCCATAATGGAGAGCATTACTGGACTAAAATAATTCAATTCTGAAAGAACTGCTGACCTAGCAGCATTAAGCCTTCCTGAAGCTTAAAGTGGACTGCAGACCAATCCAGTGGTTGGATTTCCGATCCTATCTCTCCAGTTAATGTGAATCTTTAGCTCCAGTTAAGTGTGTTGAACACTGCTATACCAACACTGTGAAACCATTTACAGCCATTCAACATGTTGAAAAAGTGTCAGAGTTGACAGGAAATACATTTCTCTAATTAGCTGTTTAGCCTACCTACAGAAGGCGAGTATAATCGTTTAAAAATCCCATAAGACACAGCTCTAATAGTTTGCCTCTGGATGACCAGACCTCATAACAGACTTTCAATGTTATTTCCATTTTCTTTCCTCCAAAACAAACAAAAAAAAAACCCAGGGATGACAATGCTAGTGTCATTTTAGTGTCAGCATTCTTGATTAAAAAGTAGCTAGCACTGCTGCAGTGAACTTAAACTCATACTGTTAGATAGTGTTTACATTTTGTTTCTCTGCACCCCTCGATCCTCATTTTATGCAGGTAAAGGTGGGCAGTTGTATGCTATGTGTAGTACTGCATATGTGTGGTACTCCCCCCTAAGCAGGTACGCTTAGGCAACAAAACATGAATTGCTGCAAGTTTGCTTAATACAATTTCACATAATTGTTGATCCAAAGCCCAAGATAACACTATAAAATGTATTGTTATGTCCACGTGTCACAACCTAGTCAGTTTACGGTCACAGAGGAGTAAGTGAATCACATGACATTCATGTTTACAATGCTACAGCCAGAGAATTGCTCCTTAACAAATTCAATCAAACCCATAAATTAATGTTGGCAACAAATCCAACAGTAGACATCCAATGGATCAATCAGTTTAATGTTGTAAAGCTTTGTCTGTGTTGTCTGAAAATAACACTCACCTCTGCTCCATCCTCTCCCTTTACTACCTGGTGGGCTTTCATCACTTTGGTTGAGTTTATGGCTGTTCCCAGGGCCTACAGACAGAGACAGGGACAGGGACAGGGACAGGGACAGGGACAGGGACAGGGACAGGGACAGGGACAGGGACAGGGACAGGGACACGGAGGTAGAAAGGAACAAAGGGGTATGGGTAAGACTCAGGTCAGGTCTTAATATTGATATCAAGGTTGTTCAAATAAGGTCGTCAGGTGTCGAGGCATTAAATGCAGCCAGTTAGCCAAGTTTCCCGTCCGCCAAACCTGGGGACCAACTCTGCCCAACAGTTCTCTTGTAATAAAAGATGCCAGTGCTGTTTTTCTACACTGTCTGGGCTTGTGTGGCTGGGTAGCACCAGCCATTACAATGCGAGTGGTAACAGGCAACTCTTTCTAATAGGAATGTACTGATATGTACATGAGCCTAACGGTGGTATCAGTAGATTATTTTTCCTGGCATCCACAATCTACCTATCTGCAAATGCTAAGCATTACTAGTAACTAGTGACTAAATAATACTAAAAGTATTTTACTCATTATCAAATGTGATATAACAGCGTCTACTGCCACTAGTTATGCTTAGCTTTTGCAGATAGGCAGATGAAGGATGTCACTGAAGAGTATAATTCACATTAAGAAAAAAAAAAACGTATTTTGACAATACTGGCATCAGTCAAATTGTCATATTTAACACTGCTGGTATATGCTGAAGATCTTAACCTGCGCATCCCTACTCTGTGACTCTACATTACCCCCATCATGAAGCACACAGATTGCAGCCTCCAAGTCTGGTGAGATGGAGAACTGTGAGCCTCACCTCTGCCTTCAGGTCTGAGCGGATCCGCACCACGCATCTCTTGACAGCCATTTGGAAGGTGAAGCTGATGACCCCTTTGATCTTCAGAAGAGCTTCCTCACAGAGGCTACGCCGGGCCTGAGAGTCACAATTATCACACACACACACACACACACACACACACACACACACACACACACACACACACACACACACACACACACACACACACACACACACACACACACACACACACACACACACACACACACACACACACACACACACAGTGTTAATGTAAGCACACTTGCACCACCACAGATGGTCTTGCACTGACATCATACCTCACACACAACCACACACATTACATGTGCCACCAATTTAGTTAACTAGTCCATAAAACAGTGAATGTTATTCTAGGTGCTTGTTGTATTGATAGACGGCACTATGTTACACATCATAACCAATGCAAAAAATACTCTCTCTCATCCCCTCGAAGACTGAATCAGAGACAGATGTAGCAGTAATGTCACCTGGCTAGGTGCTGGTATCCTGTGGCGCACAGCTCAGGTTCAATCCACACCCCATGCTGTTTGATTCCTGGCATTTACACCTCCCCCTACCCGCACCACACATACACTCCAGAGGCCATGTTAAACAGAAGGTCAACATCATGGACTACATGTCAGCCAAGCTGTAGATCAACATGCTAACAACGCCTAGTTCATGCGTTCAGTTACACAGGAATCACAGGCACTTATATGAAGATGATCCTCCATATAAACTGATATTCTCATCATGTAATGACCTATGCAACAGGGGCACTGCATTATGGTCATTCCTCCACTTTCCGTTATGTCTATTGACTATCCTAAGCTGTTGTAGAATGATCATAATAAACCACAGCCTCTCATGGCTTTTTGCTTCTAACTTCTAATAACTTCTAATAAGCCTGAACTTGAGTAAGAAGCTCACACAAGCCTCAACGTTACGCAAGTGCGGAATGAGGAAAGGCACTGACCGAGTCGTCCAGGCCGTCAATCTGCAGCACAACGGTTTTGGCCCTCTTGTTGGAGCTGCCGAGGAAGAACTGCGCCTTGCGTCGGCAGGAGGCAGCGGCCTCGGCCTGCTCTGCCTCTGCGTTGCTGGAGTTTTGGAGGATCTCGTAGATCTCAGACGCCAGCAGCTTGGTCTCCCCCGGCGTTGTGCCTCTGTACACAAACAACAACTGGTTTTTAGTCCACATACACATGTGTTAATGTGTTTAGTGTACATTTTGTCTAACAAGCGACTGGTTATCTCAGACATGAATGACAGTTACTTATAATTTTTTGATCATACATTGTTCTAACTTTCACAGTTTCTTTTCTTCTACAAATAAAATACACTGATATGTGAAAGCTGGGTGAATACCTGAATTCATTCAGTTTACAGTTAGTTTTGGTGCACTTTGTCTCTCTTTCAGCAGGAGTAGAGTAGAGAGTTCACAAAGCCTAGAGAGGATTCACAAATTTCACTTTTCACTTCTGTTAACGTTGTGAGATGTGGCCATTGAGGTTTGCACTCTTTAAGTGCCTTATTGGGTCTTCATGTGTACAGGTTTTCATCTTCAAAACCTGTATCAGACTCCTGTTTTTAAAATCATTTTAAAATCAACCCCCCATGTTCATTCAGCCTTATCAGTGGTGTGCAACTGCCTGGCCAAAATGTACCTTTGCTCCTCATGGTTGATATTTCAAAAGGTCGCCTCTCCAGCAGACACCAGGGGACAGTGTGTGTGTGTGTGTGTGTGGCGCCTGGGACTGCCCAGTATGGGGGCCAAAAAGGAGAGAGCGAGCCAGCCGGCCAGACAGTGCCGTCTCCTTCTAACCTTTGCGGTGTAAAAATAAAACCACTCTATAAGTGTCCGAACGGTTCACATGCTTCAGTTAGTTTCCACATAGCTTTCACGTGTCCACCATTTTTAATTCACAGTTACTTGTCAATCAACCCTCAACAGTAATAGTTCATGTCAACACCATAACATAAAATGTTCCAATCATTCTAAATATAAAAGACCAGAAACTAATTAGAGGAAAGAGAGAGACACAGAGAGAGAAAAAGAAATAGAGAAAAAGAGAGAGAGAGAGAGAATGAGCTCCCAGCATGAGGTTGCCGTCTCTGGTTGACTGACCCTATTGTTCTCAGGGGTGGTTAGGAGACCCAGCAGTTCTTTGCCCCTCGCCATACGAGGTCACTTTTGACACGACGGCCCCCGCTCGTATATGGGCCATGTCAGCCGGCCATCACTCAGCTGGAGCTGCAGGAGGTGACATGTGCTCCCCGGCATGGCCAAGTCGCTTGCCCCCTCACAGCCAGTCAGTCAGTCAGGCAGGCAGGCAGGCAACAAGGCAGGAAGGCAGGCATTAGGTCTTCCTGCCTGCACATGTGACCCCAGGGCACACCGCAAGGCACGCCTACTGTACTACATATTTACATACCACTCATGCCATGCAGGAGCACTAGGCTACAGCTGCCAGTTTTATTTCCTATGCATTTTGGCCTCACTGAAGGATACAGTTACCCAGTTCTCATCTGTAACACTTTTACTTGTTACATTAAACCATTAAACTGATCACTATCGTTTTATGCACAAATGCTGAACAGTAATGTGTACATGAAAAATGTCTGGTATTGCAATGTCTGCTGTGGTAACAGTGTTCATCCCTGACATTTCAGTTGTGGATTGAGAAAAAAAAAAGTGAAAGTTTTCTCCTTCTTGGGAGCATCTTCTTTCCTCTGAGGCTACAAACAACCTCTGCTCAAAGTCAGCGCGTCTGGAGTCGTGACACACAGAGAGAGCACTTCTTCAGGGCACTTCTTTGACAGGCATCACGGTAACCGAAATGACTGGCGGTTCCAGGGGCCAGTAGTAAAGGAGGGTGACTGGAGGAGGTGTGTGTATGTATGTGTGTGTGTGTGTGTGTGTGTGTGTGTGTGTGTGTGTGTGTGTGTGTGTGTGTGTACGTGTGCGTGTGCGTGTGTGTGTACGTGTGCGTGTGCGAGTGCGAGTGTGAGTGTGAGTGTGAGAGAGAGAGAGAGAGAGAGGGAGAGAGTGAGAGAGTGAGAGAGAGAGAGAGAGTGAGTGTGTGTGTGTGGGGTGGTGGTCATGGTGTATTCTGTCCACCTCTGGCACTTTTCTGTGTGATCTCTGGTGATAAACAGCAGTCACTTCCTGTCAAAATGCCCTAGGACCTTTGCACTCAAGCCACCCAGTCTTCATCATCTCTGTGCCCACAAACCCGCTCTTCTGCCCCTCACGCCTCAATTAACCAAACCCTGTGGAACAGCCGCCAACCAGCACCCACAACACAGTATGTTTTAAGCTACTGTGCTAATTTCCATCAAACCTCATTTCATCTGAACGACCACAATGTCATCAATAGCGACCTGCTTTATACACAGTTCAGCACCGTATTATCAGTATTGTACAGAGTAATATTGTTGATTTCACAAAAGCCAAAAACTGATGTGGGGTTATACAGAATGCATCAGACTGCCTTTATAATATGTTCCGACCTTAATTACACTATACTCTAGCAAAGCAAGCATATTTCAGACATTAAATCAAAGCCCTCAGCAGGCTTCTACACGACAGCCACATGAAGCAAAAAATGCAAATTTCTGCTTGCAGTAGCAAGCTGCCCGTTATTGTCACAATACATCATGCAAAAACAGCACATTTTACATTATCGTGGCCCATTCAAATTCACAATGAATCAACTCTGTTGTGACAGCCAAGCCACAGTTAGCGCCTTAACCACTGAAGATATGTGCCTACAACACACAATCTAGAGGATGAAAGTGAAGAGGATTGGTGCTCAGGTTTGCAACTGTCCGACCGCTCAAAAGCACACACAAAGCACACACACACACACACACACACACACACAAAGCATCCCCCCTCCAACACACACAAGAAAGGAAAAAGTGCCATGCACGCAGTTGTGCCGTGTCCGTCATGTCGGTTCTGAGATGGGTGGACTCACTTCTGCATGACGTTCTGTAGACTCAGCATCATCCCCAGCTCCCCCTTCATCTTTTCTCGGTTGGCCCTACATTCTGCCAGGTAGCGCACCGCCTGCAAGGTCAAGGAGATACAGGCAGCCATTAGGGCTCTTGAGTCATACAGACAAACACAACAGCAACTTCCAATCACAGCTGCAGCCGGTACTGTGTTTACATAACCAAGAACAAGGGGACAGAGAGAGAGAACAAACCTGTGGGAATGTGAGTACAAGGGTCCTTCATGACAAGGACCTTCTATGCCTCTTTAGTAAAAGGCTAGCAGGGTTGAGGATGGAAATGTATAGCTAACAAAAAATATTAAGAAGACTTTAATTTCCATTGCAAATGTGTCTTCTGAAAATGTTGGCTGACAGAGGTGGAAATACAATTGATAACAAGCATAAGGGACTGAAAAATATACAAGTACAGCAGGGAAAAAAAGAAACTTTAGTGTTACTATACTAAGAAACTATAGTTCTACAAAAACTCACATACAAAGGGCACTACATTCTATCAGTTCTGTATATCACAAGTCTTCACATGGGATTCAGTGGGATTTGTTTCCCCTTCTTAAAATCTGTCCATTCTCCCCTGGCTGCTTTAAAAGAATAGGGCAGATGGCAGATGTCTCCACTTTGTCTCTTTCTGCGGAGACTGCTGGGGAACAGGCCACAGTGTTAATGTATGGGCATCACACGCGGTAGGGAGTGTGGTCCACCGGACGTCACTACCAAGCCATCCTGATGGCACTAGTCAGCAGGGGGTGCTAAACCACAGCTGGGACTCCTACTAATGAGGAAGCTGACAAATCTATCTATCTACAAGGTTTTTTATTACTATTCAGGAAGTTATTTACCTAAGCCCTTCAACAGCAGTGTGCTGGAACAGACCAAGTAAGAAGAACATGAATGAATGAAAAAACATGTCAGAGGTTGCACACTTTACTAGTGACAATGAGGAAATGTTGTGTAATCCTGTTATATGTGGTAATAAACTGTGGTCCAAAAATCTTATTTAAAAAAAAAAAAAACATAAATTTTTCCCTTGATACAAAGATGAAAACTAAACTGAGCGGGCTGGTATATACCAGTGATTTCAGTGATTCAACTCTTTGCATACCAGCAGGTTGCAAGGAGGTGCATGGAAATAAGGCCTAATATGCAAATGCCACTGAAATCTGACAAAGCACTGGCAGGTGTTGTATAAAGTAAAGCACTGGCTCTGATTAAACTGATAAATATTTTAACAAACATAGATTGAACTATGTCAACCAATAACTTACCAACAACGCTGAGTAAACAACTTGAGGGTTAGGGTGGTCCATAAACAGAATAAGCCCGGGAAGACATCCGTGATCCTCTACAATCGCACGCCTGTTTAGGGGGTCAGCTGCCAGGTCCCGTAGCTGGTTGACCACGGCCAACGTGTCGGGCTCCCCACTCATGGTGACGCCACACTGAGTGCCATGCACAAAAAACTGCAGACCTTACACTAACTAGACAGACAAAAAAGAGAGTTGATTAAATGTAACAAGAGGTGTGGTGGTGGTCTCCCAGGATCTGTTGATATGCTTTCATTGAGCCTATTCACAGAGCATAACAGTAAGACTGGGACATTTTCATTGTTACTGAAGGGTTGTTCATCAAAATGGGCACCCTCACAAATATGCTCTAAAACTACACAAAGAGGTAATGCTAGGAAGTGAATTGTCACTGTCCTCTACTTGCCATGCGAGAAAACTATTCATTAGAAGACACAATGTTTCCAACAGACGTTATGAACGTTCCCATTTCAGATTAACGTTACGTGGCATATTGTAGAAACCGAACAAAGATCTACTAGCTCAACCGGCCAACAGCGAAAACACACAACGCCATCAATACAGAACAAGTTCTACTTTCATTTACCTAGGATGATCCTCTAACATTGGGTAATGTCAGCAAAGTGCACTTTTACACAACAGTGGGGAAAGAAGCAAAAGGCAGTAACGTTAAATCCCTGGGCCTTGTTAGCCAGCTAACTGACCAGCTAACAATTACCACCTCTTTACACCCATTTATATTAGCAAATCCTTTGACTGGCATAAATGACAATACAAGCAGAGATAATACTTAAACAATTGTATTCTAAACGTAAGTTATGCTTTTAAGCAGTTTGCTGTTATATACAGCAATCAAAGAAAGCTGTCAGCAGGCTAGCCTGTTTGCCTCGGAGATATCGCTAAATCCCCACCACTGATGTCATTGTCAACACAGCCATCGTGAACCAATCCCGTTTCATTGAAATAAAAATACAATACTATACAATTGCATTGTGTACATATTGCCTATTACCATATAAATGAGTGTATAGTAAATAAGTCTTAGTTGTATGATGGCCAAATTACCTTGTGTCCAGAATATATTGGCATTTAGTAGCCCACGCACATAACCTTTAACACGCCCAGGACAGACAACTCACTGCTTGCAGGAATGAACTAGCAGATTGCTAAAGTTAACGTTAGCTAGTGTTAGGATTGTTACCTCTCTTTAAATGCTTCTTCTTCTTCAAGAGGCCCCAAACTGTCAATCTCAAAAAGAAATAGTTGTATCTCCAAAGAATCGATTAAATTAAGATCTGGCTAAGCCAACAAGCATTAAGACAAAATAATTCGTGCTATGCTGTTCGACTTGTATTTTACCCTCATGCGGCTTACCCTCTTACGCTAGCCTAGCTGTGCTGTTTTGGTTATTTGCTACCTCCTTACTTCAGAGAGGTTGATTGGTCGACTTCATTTGCAGCCGCAGTCAAGGGACCACTGGGAAGAATTGTTACTGGAAAAGCTTAATTTCTGGTAGTTTTTTTGAGCTGGCTTATTTTCATCGTTCACATTTATTTTTTGTAGTGGGCATGATGAATGCCTTATTATGGACAACAAAATCACCACGAAAGAACATGACGCATTTTGTCAGATTAAAGCCCTATGGTACATAGAAAGACTTACGTTTTCATATAAGCAACTTAATTTGAGGTGATCCTGAAAAAAAATCTCGTTTAACAAATGAATGCACTTGACACGACGGCAGACCGATTAGATATAAAAACTTCACTATCCAGTAACCTTATGAAGTTCCAGCCCACCTTCCAGAGGGTGGCAGTATGTTGTGTTAACGAGCGAGCCAGCATGAGTCAACAAGTGATCCAAGAACTTAGACAAGGAGGAAAAACAGCGGTGAGGGAAGCTGTAGTAGTGGCAGTAGAGACTCCTCCTTGTCTAACGTTAGCTAAATGTCGACCTCATCAAGCGCTTTCCGAAAAGTGTGTGGTAAGCTGTAAAGTTTTTAATTTAGTTCGTGACAAGCATATATATGTGTATTAAATAGGCACGTCCTTCTAGTATACCGATATACTGTGTGTGTTAACAGGAGACGTTGTCTGCGTTCTAACGTTAGCTAACACACTTTGTTGGCTATCCCACGAGCGGTTAGCTACATGCTAGTGCTATTCAAATTGACTTCTGAGAGCTGTGATCTTCGTTTTCTCCAGACACGTAACGTTTAGCTGGGAAACTTCTGGCTTACCTCTGATCTGAAGTGACAGTATGTATTTAGAGGGAAACACCCGATGATTTGTTTGGGCATTTTGTGTCGTTATAATGCTAAGTGTATTGTTATTAAATCATATCGCTTTGCTGACACTGTGCCATGTAATGTGAAGTTGTGAAAAGTCTGTATGCTAACTATGGCTATGTTAACTTTAGCCAACGTTACAGGTTAGCTCTCGTCAGCTGTTCTAGTCTCAAAGTAAAGAAACTTGCTGCTCTGTGAATGTTATTTAATTGATACTTCATGGATAGAAAATGTGGGTGGATTTTTGGACAATTACAAAAGAGTTTGAAACTTTAACTAAATCAGAGGATAAACTTACCCACGGTATGATAATCTAACATTAAGTAATTTTATATTAATCATATAACACAGTCCTATAAGTAACAATACAAAAAACTAAAAGTCTGAGGATTCTATATGTTATTGCAGTGTTTTTGAATAACGATATTGGCCTAATCTCACATGTTGCTGGGGTTACTGCTTGATCCCGACCTTTTTCAAAGCCTTAACGTAACTAACTTCATTCAGGCTAACTGGCTTGCTTCAAATATATGGTATTGTGTGAGCCTTCCTCGATCATTCCACGTCAAGGGTAAACTTGGATGAAACCTTATAGCCTATAGTTGAAACTCGGTCTGGGTGAACTTGGGTCTTAAACCTTGATTGATATTATTCCCTTAAGAATGTTATATGGACTTGTGGTCAATTAATTAACACTTCTCTTTGTAGGAGATGAGACCTCCTATCGGACAAAGTGACCGCTCATGCAAACCAGAGATAAGATGAACAAAAGCCGCATGAAGATTGAGATGGATCTGGTATGTGAGACACTATGGTATTTTAGCCATGTTGTGCATTTCTCATTCACTGTTCCTTCATGTAAATGACTTTTCTGTGTGTGAAGGCTTGTGGATCAACAAAGCCCTTTGGATCATCAAGGAGTATAGTTAGGAGGATTGGGTCCACTCTTCCTCTTGGTCCCTGTCCTAGAGTCCACTTTCAGGTATGGGAAAATGTGTTTTCTTCATTATTTATCTATTTTGGCTGGCAATAATATAGATGTTCTTTCATTTCATTGACTGGAGAGACATGAGTAACCACATAGTAAATGTGGTGAGTGTGGTGCTCCCATCATCTCTCTCTACCATTTGTTATATGGGCAATGTTAGTAAATTGGCTGTTTGTTTGTGTTTGTAAAACCATGTTTTTGTTCTGTCCACTACGCCCTATAATTAGGCTTTGTCAAAAGCCTGCATGTCATAACATGCATGGCTTCATTGTTTTGCTGGTTGATGCCAGTGGATTTACATGGATTCATTATTTTGGAACATTATTTTTCATTATTTAATTTCAGTACTTGGTTTTATGGATCTTATGTTGATTTGGATGTTTAAAGGCAGGCGTTTCCATTTCTCATGCATGCTGTACTGTACTTTTATAGAACCTGTTTGTCTCTCTCTTGCCTGCATTCTGCTGTCATGGGACACTTCCAAGCATTGTTTCCTTTTTTCTATCTTTTTTAAATATTAATGTTCAGCATTCTGACTCATTCATTCAAACCCACATAAAAACACCATGCTTGGCTTCCTCCTTATGTTGATACCTAAACATTTGCCCGCACCGCACACAGCAAATGTCTTTGCCCAAAAGTGGCTTCACATTGTAACAATTTTGCCAATGTAGCTCACAGCTGTCCTGAGGTGGTAGTTTTTGCAGTGGTCTTGTAATGAAGGGTTATCATTACCTTTCTTCTGTCAGCAGTATCACTCTGTCTTGTTTCTCTTTGTTTCTTTTTCTTTCTTCCCAGCTGTCCTATATGGGGAATGCCGCATGTCTGCATTTAGGTCTGTTACCTGGTTACCTGTTGGTTAATATTAGCTTGTGCTGACAGAGGGTAGACCCTCCCAAAAGCCTTCAGATGCTTGTCAGTAGAGAAGTATTCTGAAGATAAGAACAAGTTAGACTCTGTATGGTGTATAGAAATGGCATTTCTCTTTCCTCTCTTTGTTTCTTGCTCGAAGTTGCTTAATGCTTAAAGACTGGACTGACAGAGTAAACATTTGATATTTTTGCTTATTTGACAGTGTTTAAATAATCTGTGTGCTTAAAGGAATATTTGACCAATGTAGCTACTCATTGTCCTTAATGACAGTAATTTACAGTAATGTATGTGGTATCATAACCTTTGTGCAGTAAGTAATCTGTTAAAAAATAAAAATACGAATGCTCCATTGTGTGTGCGTGTGTTGTCATAACATTTGCTTAGAAGAGTCTTCATTGTCGTGTGAACTTGAGTGTTGTGTAGAAAAAATGTTTGTAATGCGTGTGTGTGTGCGTGTGCATGTGTCTCACATCTCTCTCTGCTGTAGCTTTACCCTTACACTGCCAACGTAGCCAGTCTCCATCATCCCGGAACCCCTGATGGGCCCGTGGCCTCACTAGCTGATGTGGCCTGGATTGACAATGACGGAGGGGACTTTACTGACAGAGCCAGGTAGGCTGAATTTAGTTCCCACAAACATAAACAATCCCTAGAAAATGTTCTGCCCTGTGGGCTATTCCAAGTAGGTGGTTAAGTTGTAAACCTGAGTAAGTTTAGCCGGAGGTCCAGAGAGCCTAGAGTTTTAGTTCATTCTCTTAACTAAACAAAGCAAGCAGGCTGCTTTATTGGGAGGTTTGCCACTCCATCTGTCTTAACTTCCCCTCTTACCTCTTGCTACTTCCTCTATCTTATCTTACCTCCTTCACGCATCACTAAGCCCTCTAATTGGAATACCCCCTGTTGTTTTTTGTGTTGTGTTGTTTTCATAGATTTTCCCAAGATGTTGAACAGATAGGATGTGTTCACAGTCAAACCAGGACATGTCAAGAAAGACCTGGGGGGTATGCTACAAAGCGAGGTTACTGGCTAACCTGGATAACTTCAGGTGTAACTGCTGGTTACTCCCAGAGTTACCCAGGCTAACCAGTAACCTCGCTTCATAGTATAGGCCCTTGATGCTAAATGATTAAGTTGTAATGACGCATCACATGCCTCTTGAGTAAATACAAGAAGGGCGGATAGCTTATCCAAGCCATTAGAAAGCATCCAGGAAGCAACCTACTTGATCACAAATTTTAGTGGGTTACTTGTGTTTACCATGATTGTGTTGATTGCTTTAGAGATTGATCATTTTCCCATGCATTGATTGGTTGGTTTGTTGCAGGTCTGGAACTCTGTCAGGACTGGTGTTCCGCACGCAGCAGCACAACCAGCCACTCCGGCGCCGGCGCTCACTACCCAGCCTGCACCAGGCCGAGCCCGCACCGCAGGGACAGACGGTCGTCAATGATGAGGCCATCCAGAAGATCAGCGCACTGGAGAGCGAGCTGGCCCGGCTCAGAGCCCAGATTGCACAGATCGTTATAGCGCAGGAGCGCAGCGCAAACACAGCTGGTGAGAGAGGGACAGGGTGGGGTGGGGGGCTCGACCTCAGAGTAGAGCGGGGAAGGTCACACACACACAAAGGCCAGTGTTTTCCATTTGGCAAAGAAATGCTATCAACTTAAGCGATAGGCAGAGATTTCTATGAAGGATGCAGGTATTTAATTATTTGCAGAAATCATATTTTCATGTATACCTACAGTGCACCTTGTCTTTAAAAAGACCCTATTCAGCATTTTCATAGTCATGAAATCGTTTAAAAAAACAATTGTTTTGGTTGACTGACCTGTTGGTGAAAATTGTGACACTTCCTGCCCCATTTAGCATCCTTTCGGGAAAACCAGCCATGCAACATTTTGAACAGCGCTGCACCTTACAACTTTTGGGTGCATAATACAACATGCAACAACAATGCAAAAAAGAAAACAGGGTTGCTTAGTGTTTGTTTAGGTGTTTTGTTGACATTTGAAAATGCATGCAAATATGAAATTAAATGCTTGGCTTTATGCATGTTTAGTCTAAAAATAGACTAAGGTGGTTAGTAATCCAGAATCTGTGATGTTATGTTCCACCCATAATTTTCTCTCATTACTTCCTGATGCCCTCAGCAAATCCTCCACCGCCACCTCCACCTGCTCCCAACATGCCCCCTCCACCTCCTCCTCCTCCTCCGCCGCCCCCACCCCCACCCGGTCCTGGCCTGCAGAGGAGCTACTCGGCCATCGACCTCATCAAAGAGCGTCGCAACAAGAAGGGCGAGAGCCAACAGACGGTGCTAGACTCGGGGCCCAAGCAGCTCGAGATGCCCAGCATGCTAGATGTGCTCAAGGACATGGGCAAGGTCAAACTGCGCTCAGTGAAGAGGTGAGGCTGTGTCTATATGGCGCAGATATGTCTTTTGGGTCAAATAATTGCATTATCCATAATTATTTATCAGTTACTTTCTGTGGACAACAGAAGACACAAAGGTTTTCAGCATCAACACAGTTATCTGTAAGTCTGAATACAGTCATCCTGCTTTGTTGGCTATGTTGGCCAACTTGCAGTATTAGAATAAGAGACACAACAGAACTGCATTGTCTGTTTCAATTTCGATTTGAGTCATTGACTAAGTCTGAAAAACATGCTGGCCATGATAAGAGAAATTGATTATTTAGGAGGTGTATGATGACAGTGGATTGAGGTTCAGTACTTTGGAGAAGACACAAAGGTTGTCAGCATCAACACAGTTATCTGTAAGTCTGAATACAGTGTAGAATATCTGCCATCCTGATATTTTGTCCAGTTGGCTATGTTGGCCAACTTACAATATTAGAATAAGACCCACCACAGTACTGCATTGTCTGATTCAATTTCGCTTTGAGTCATTGACTAGGTCTGAAAAACATGCTGGCATTGATTGATATTGTAGGTTTATGATTTCTGTTCTGGATTGTACTTGACCACACCCATTGCATTTATGGAAATCACTTAATGTTGCTCTTATCATGTCTGTCACTTGAATTTACCTTGGATCTATCACATGATCTCAATCACAAGAGTCACATGAAGTAGAAAAGACTTCAACCACAGGTAGTTTTTACTTTTTCATATGCCATAGATGCTAAAAAAACAGAATTTATGCTAGGCTTGGCTTAGTTGTGTTGAAAGCTAAACCTGGTCCTCAGTTTGTGTATGTTCACTTATCCATTTTTCATCACCATTTCTATAAACAAATAAATTTCTGTGTGTGATTGTGTGTCTTCAGTCTGTCAGTAGAAAGCCACACCAAGCCAAAACCCACAGACCCAACAGATGCTGCTTCCCTCATAGCTGAGGCCCTGAAGCGCAAGTTTGCCCATCGGTACCGTGAGGAGAGCCAGAGTCAGAGTGAGGGCGACTTCCACCCGGCTCCCTGTGAGCCCAAGCCCCGCACAGAGGCACCACGCACAGAGACTCCTCTGGTAAGGGTCAACCTCCACCCCCTTAATCACAACTACTACTCAATACCATCAAGCAGTAATGCGTTTACAGGATTAGTAAGTGCACACACAGCTGCTTATTTTAAGTTTAGTAGGATGCAGAAACGTAAGTGTCAAAGTAAAAGGAGCATTCTTGATGAAGAAAGCGAATGAAATGTTTGCTTTTTCACTTATAAAAAATGACTCCAGGGGGCAGTGGCTACCTTTTTACTTTTTGACTTTTTTTGTGTTAAATTAAGTTCTCATTTACATGACATCATTTAGTTCCTCATAAAACATGCCTCAGTCAGCCAGATACTACTTTCATTGGTCAAATGTGTCAAAGCTATTAAACTCTAACAATACACTTTTCCATTGCTCTGTTTACATTTGGAATAGTTTAGTGCTCAGTTTACATTTGGCTCAAGCTCAAGTCCCACTGGAATGCAGTGCTTCCCACTGATAATTATGGGTTTCCTCTGCAGGCAGAGTTGGTTTGCCTCGAGAAATTGTTGACAGTGTTAACTATAAATTCAAGTAATTTGCCATTCAGGAGACCTCTGGAGCACTTGCTTATCAGTATAAATTGTCCATCAGAATCTCTTAAATGCTGATGATTTTATTGTGATCAAGGGTTGTTGGATTATGTGTCTGTGGGTGTGTGTGTTGGTTCAAAGTCCCAGACTACTGAATCCTGAAAGTGAGGTCAAGCATTCACCTTCAGCATTTGAACTTCTGACCCTATTGTTATTCACTGTGTTCAGCCACAGAAGTGAAAGTGACCAGAATACGTACATCTACCATGCTAAGCTGGCTGGTGTATCTTACCTTTTGTGCGCGTGCATGTGTGTGTGTGTGTGTGTGTGTGTGTCTACAGTTTGGGCAGCACATGCTGAAGTCGACGGGGAGGAGAAGGGTGCTGTGATGGTGGTGACATTGCTGTTGTAGACTGCTGCCTTGGACACTGCTTGCTCCTTGACCTGTCAAGAGTCCTGTTCACACATTAGGGAAATGGACTCTCTCGTTAAGAGGCAGTTAGAGGGGGGACCTGCTTTCTGCCTGCTGGGCTGTCATTTGTACCACGTCCGTTATTCTCAGCACTTTCAAAAGAGTATGTTTGTGCATTTCCAGCGGATTTTATGGTGTTTGTTTTTGTTTTGTTTTGTTTCAAAACGCATAAAGGCACAACATTTCTGCACAGACTTCTTTCATTGGAGCCAAATTTTCGGTTCGGGTGTACATCAGACTTTTTGTACATCAGAAGTATTGTTTTATTTGGATTTATTTGTTTTGCTTGACTGGCAAATCAGAACACAGTTCTGTGGTTCCAAGAAAGAGTGCTGAGGGAAGTGACACAAAGTCAAATGCATACTCAAGACATCCAAACAGGAACGAAATGTGTCTTCACCTGTTGTCTCAACATTTATACTGATGTTATTAGTTAAAAGAATGGTTTTATGTAACTAAAGAAATGCCATATTCCTTGTTTCTGATTGTATGGCATTGTTTTAGTTATAGTTTTTCACCATTTTTGTGTTTAATTTATGAATCTGGGAAGCTTATTTATGTGTAGAGTTTAAGTTTTGTTAACATCAACACTAGAAATGCCTAATGTCTGTTGAATAATGTATCAGCTTTATATGCATGCAAGTTAACAAATGTGGGACATTTTCAGGAATATTTCAAGCTTGCCTTAAAATATTATATGAAATACCTCAGTATGCGACCAAACACATGAGTATTCAAGTTGACCATATATTGTTTAAAACGAGTACAAATACAAAATGCAAGTTTATACTCATTCTCAAGGCCAAAGTTTAAGAATATTCTTGTGCCAAGGAAGTGACACGTTTGATGTCAAACACCAATTGTAATATCTTCATTGTCCATTTATACATGGTGTTTCCATGGCACATGACTCAAATCTTTAAGAGGAACATTATTGCCCAATGGTGGAAGCCGTTTTTGGTCAAGTGCTTTATTTAGTCGTTGCTCTGGGAAAAAGAAAGCATTAACGCTGTTGTACTGTAGTCTATGCAGCGGGCAGTCAGGTGTGCCCACTACCTCCTTGAGGTTGTCAGAAGCTTGATGGCTAAACCCAGCATTGAGTGTTGGCTGCTGAATTTGAACAACCTAAGGGATCCTGCTGTCTGTTGTGTTGTCCAAGACAAGTGTCCTGTGTGGGGGGGGGGGGGGGGGAATGCTTTGTCTGCTTTTAAGTGGTCAAACACTAAGCACAAATATGTACTTGCAGGACTGAAGGGAATATCAATGCATAACCAAGTTTTAGAGCATGTTTGAGTTTCAAATGAGAACTGTACACAAAAATAATCTAGCTGACACTACATGGATCACTATATGATTACAACTATGCTGTTGAAATACTGGAAAAATCAACTCTACAAATTAAAATTGACTTAAAACCTGACAACTGTCTGATTTGTTGAAGTGTGTGGGGGGGGCATGATGTATACTACATATAAACATCACTTTTATATGTTGATTTATTTTGATTTATTTCTGAAAATACTGGTTTAATTTACAGATAGAGACTTTGGTCACTGTAGTGCTCTGTCGCCTGTCATCTTCAGAGCTGTGCAGTCAAAGTCTTCTTGCTGGACACTAGAGGGCAGCATTACACAAGTGGAAAAAAAGTCATGATTGAGCCCTACAGTTAAGTCTGAAACTGTTCATATCCCTTCACCAAATATCAAAAGTGACCCAAAATTTGTTCTTCTGTATCTCAATGCATCGTCTTTAGTTTTATACTTGGTATTTAGACACTGAAGACATCTTTGTCAACAAAGCAACATTTGCCACAGGTATGAACTTTAGGTCTTCACTGTCCATCTTGAGGACAAAAATCTTATCCATTACCTGGCACAGACCTGCTCCTAGACCCCAAAATTGTTTTCTAAAAGGCAGAATTTCTAAAACACATTTTAATATCAACATATTTTATTAATCAAAATTGAACTGCAACAAGCAATGTATCAAAAGTCTATACGGCAAAGCCTTTACAAAATGGCTTGACACTGAAGTCTTCTCCCCAAAATGGCTGTTACAACAAATTGTAAACAGTTTTTTTTTCTCTCAACAGTCTTACAGCACTTGACAACAAAAATATCAAATCAGCTAAAATAAGAAAAGCACCTGTTTATCATCCAAAATGTCAAGAAAGACAAAAACACAACTGTGCCATATGTACAGAATAATAATAATAATAATAACAATAATAATAAAAATACCTAGAAACAAAGATGGAATGTTTCATGTCTTTTTTTTTAAAAAAGAAAAAGAAAAAAAAACAACTTATTTTCCTCCAAATAAAAGATTTTCTTTTCCATTTTCCTCACAAGAAAAGGCATAGGGACTGACAGTGCATTATAAGAGCACAACACACGATGCACTTCAAGAATAGGAGCTGGTTTGGTCACTTAGCTTTCTGTGCATAGTTTTAAGGCATCAAATGCAGTTTCTGGGGTTGCAGTGTGGTTTCATGTCGAGACATTCTGAAAATGGGACAACTGCTCCTTCCCTCATCCACAGTGTAGCTCTCCTTGCCTAAAACCGACTTCAGGTTTGGCTCACGCGAGTTGGGTGGTTGGTAAGGGTAAAGGGGGGGAAGGTTGTTATGGGAAATGGGGGTAATTGGTAGGAATTGAGGGGAAGGGGTGGTGGGTTAGGATACATGAAGAGCTACCTGTGAAAGGCACCGTGGAGCCACCCCCGCTCCCAAAAAACCGACCACTTGGCGAAACCCTGAGAGAGATCCGTCGCAGGATCCTAGTCAGCTACAGGTCCCACGCAAACGGATCAGGCTGCGCAGATCAGGGTCTGAGAAGGCGGTGGGATTGGGGGGTGGGGTGAGTGGGGTGGTGATTTGGTGAGGGCAGGGAGGCACGGTTTGGGGGGGTTGGGGGGGGGGGGGGGGGCAGCCCGTCTGCCACTCTGCCAGAGCCCCTTGGGCTGCAGCATCTCTTCTGTCTGACCAGACCACCGTCCCATAAAGCAACAGGATGGTGGGGGGCGGAAGAGAGAGGGAGAAGAGAGAGGAGAGGAGAGGTGAGAGAAGTACCGAGAGAGAGTGTCTGTCCCCTTTTTTACCCTTTACAGAGCAGAAACTGCAAGTCCTAAAGAAAAAAAAAATCACACCATGTTGGAGTGCAAGAGGAGAGAGAGTTCAAGATTGAGATAGAGAGAAAGAAGAGAAGAAAAACAAAATCCAACGGAGCACAGATGGCTTCGCTATGGCATCTGGTGCATCTGACTGCCTGAGTGGCAATCCAATGAGTTTTTTTTTTGTCTTTTCCTGTTTGTTTTTGTTCAGCAGTAGGACAATGGTTCAAATGTAAATTTGAGTGGTTCTTCACATCTGTGCATAAAAATTAAATTCAAAAATAAAATACAAATACACAAAAAATATAACAATCACAGAAAATTGACAGAATTCATTTCATACAAGACATTTTGTAAACAGTCTTCAAAGAGGCAGCAAAACGACTGGGCTTTTCACATTTTGTTTTTTTTTTGTTGTTTTTTGTTTTTTTACTTTTTTTTACATAAGGAGGAAGATTTCATTGCAAATGCATCGACACACACACACACGCACGTTTGTGCATACACACAGTCTTTCTGTGCAGTCTCAGAAAGCTTCTCTTAGAAATACTCCAGGTGTTTCAAATCACTTGTCAGAGGAACTCAAATGGCACTTTGAAACCCAGTGAACGGGGGAATCCTTCCTATATTGTACTCTCTTGAAGTGTCTTATCAAAAACGCAAAGGGTTTAATTCATCACACCCCAGAAACAGAGCAAACAGGATAAATAAATACAAAAATAAAAGGAATAATTTCTTCCTTAAAAAACAAAAAAAAGAAACAAATCTTACAGCAGTTGCCAGATGAGGTATCTATGTATTGCTCTGTCAAGACAAAATAAAATAAAAGATTTAAAATTAAATAAATAAAATAAAAAATAATGAGTAATCAGTGGTTAAGATTAGGCTGGGATGGGAGGCAAGCAACTGAAAAATGTGACTTCAAGGTGTTTGGAGTGTAAGTGAACATAGTGGGCCTTTGCGCGTGTGCTCGTGCGCACGCACGCACGCACACACACACACACACACACACACACACACACTAAACACACATCACCACCGCACAGCGGTCACACTCACACTTTTTCACTAGCCCACATACACACGTGCACACACATACACCCACACCCACACACTCTGTGCAGCCTTTCCCCAGGGACTGGTTGAGGGTTTAGGGGTCGGTGGTCAAAACTCCTGGCTTCCCTGAGCTAAGGTTCTGGTGGTGGGTTCTTCCGTGGCTGGGCCCAATCCTGAACTTGGGTCCAGGCTTGCGCCTGACGCTGGGGTTGGCGGAGGGCCAGGGTCTGGTTCCGGGTCTGGCTCGGCTTCATCCACACTCCCCTCGGCTCTCAGCCCTCTCCAGCTAGCCTTGTTCAGACCTAAGTGACCCAGCATGGTCTGGGACAGGCGTGTGTCTGAGAACCGGGCCCACTCTGCAAACAGAGGCTCCACCACGTACGTCATGAAGCCTGAAACACACATGCACACATTTACACAAAGACAAATTCATACACAGACACATCATAAATACAGACAAATCTTTTTCAGACAACAAGCATTGGCAAATAAAAAGCTCTAATGAGCACAATGAAAGGTACCTTAACATCTAAACAGAAGAATATAACCAATCTGCTCACCAATTTGAATATCCCCCACTGTGTTGGTCTCACTATCACACAGAGGGCTGACTTCAAGTTTGTGCTTCTTCTCAATTTGACCTGTTGGGGAAGAAATAAATAGACAAAGAGAGACATTACAGTGATTCCAAACTACTCTTGCGTTACCTGGAAGAGAAAACAAACACACAAATAAACTGAATTAAGAGTGTTGAGTCCACGTATTCACTACATGCAAGTCAATTTAAAACACACACAACAGCAGCATGCTATACAATTACAGAATTGTAACTTCACATTTTACAAACACTTTCCCTACCACAAATGCTGGTGTTACAAATATACCACTCTACCGATCTACCATTTACGCATCTATGAAAATACACTTTGGAAAAATTCCTGAGTATCTCTAGAAAGTGTGTGAATTCCTACAAGTGATTTTGTCCTGACATGTCCTGACTGAAAACAGTATGAGCATGTTTGTGTGAGCGCACCTTGCTGAAAGAACTCGTCGGTCACTTTCTCACTCCACTGTTTGCTCAGCTCCCAGGGCCGACAGGGGTTACAGATATCAGCACACTTCAGGGCCATCTGTGCGCACGCACGCACACACACACACACACACACACACACACACACACACACACACACAATAGATAGGAGGCAAACATACTGGTTATCAGTTACATACTATGCACACAGACAGGACATGAGAGAAAAACAGTTTGACCAAGCCCAAAATCACCACAGAACAGTAGATCGTTAAAACTGCCTAAATCCATACAAAAAAATATCCAAAAAACCTATTTAGCATATCCTATATTTCTGTTCCCCAAACTAAATGATACTGAAAGTTATTTCCCTTGTGCACATTGTGTTGTGAAACTGTTGACAGCACATCCCATATTTCCCACAATTCACCTGGAGGATGAAGTGGCGATGGGAGCTGTTGCCCAAGCATAGGTCATCCTGGTCCAGGTGCGTCCTGAACTTGGACAGGTACTCGTTCTGTTGGCTGATGTCTGTAGCCAGGATCAAGGAGCCCAACTGTCTTTCTATGTTTAATCTGAGACATATACACAAACACATAGGCGTCGCTAAGATCAATTCAGCATGTAACAAGCAACTGAACAACAACAAAAAACAAAGACATGGATCTACTGCAAACACAAACACAAAATGTTGTTTCATGCTTATTAACTACAATCATTATTTTTGTTATTTGACTTAGTATGAGGTAGGTGTGTGTGTGTGTGTGTGTGTATGTGTGTGAGAGAGACTGACCCATCCTCTGCAGGTAAGTGGGAGAAAAGTCCTGTCTCTCGCAGGAGGCCCACAACTGATCTCCAGTGATGATTCTCCAGAACTGAGGTATTCTTTCCAAAAAAAAAGCACAAAGCAAAACAAACAAATGTGTCTGTGAGCGTCGCAGCAGGAAGGAACAGAATGTTCATGAGGGATTCTGAAAGTTTTCCATGTCCATAACAAACAGGAGATTGTATTCCTTCACAACACGTCTGATCCCCTCCTGAATCATGAGGTTTAGCTTCATGGCCATGACATAGGGACTAGAAGACTAAGTTTCTAAAGCTTTACTCTAGTCTGCTTTCCTGTGGGCTTTCACACAATGCCTGTGAGTTCACTGCCATCTCCCTGCGCAATTGGCTGACAGTTACTTACCCCTTATCCAACAAACTACTGTGAACCAATGGCTCAGAAGTTTCTCTTTTCCCCTTGCATGAATCTCATATATGATTTAACCAAAACACCTCCAATCTTAGTGTGTTATCCAGGCTCAGAAACAGCAGTATAAGGTACTGATACAGGCTGGAATGGGGGCATAATGACAGAATTTACAACAATGACTGACTGAATGATTGATTGATTGCTGGTTTTGCTGTAATGTGCATATGTTTGGTTCAATTACATTATCATCATTGTTATTATTATTATTATTATTATTATTATTAATGTTATTATTGTTATTAGATAATTACAACATATTTTGGGCAGGTGGTAGAGGTGCCGTTCGGCAACTGGAGGGTTGTAGGTTCGTGCCCCCCTCTGGCTGACCCCATCTAAGTGTCCTTGAGCAAGATACTGAACCCCAAATTGCTCCCGGTGGCAGGTTGGCACCTTGCATGGCAGCCTCCGCCACCGGTGTATGAGTGCATGTGTGTGAATGGGTGAATGTGAGGCATACAATGTAAAGCGCTTTGAGTGCTCGTAGGAGTAGAAAAGCGTTATATAAATGCAGTCCATTTACCATTTTACTCTGCACCCTTACCCTGTACAAAGCTGCTAGGTAATGGTTGGTTTTGATAAGAAAGGGTTGGTTGACCCCAGGGTGGTCCAGGTCATGCGTGGCTGCAGCCAGCAAGCCCAGGAGGATGTCGTAGGATGTCAGTGACTTGGAGAGCTGCAAAAAGGGAAATGTTATCAAATGTGAAGGAAAGTCAACCGAGAACCACCACTCTTACCATCAACAGAATCTGTCAGCAGTGTCAGCAGTCATGCAGTCAAACACATGAAAGGACAAAAGAAACGAGTAGAATTATGAGAGCAGAAAAAAAGACAAGGAAAAAAACAAGTAATTTTTGGCCTCACCTTGGGCTCTTTTAGGTAACAGTACATGGCCTGGGTCACATCTGCAGCATGGACTGCATTGTGATAAGGATTCTGGCTGTGGTAGTCATCTTGGACCATTACTGGAACATAGGACACATGCTAGATCACTATTTCATGTAATCATGCAAGACTCCTTATGTGTAAGACTAGCTTGAAGTCCACCATGAGACATAATTCAGGAAAACGATACACGGGGTGAAAAAAGAAAAAAGGCACTCACTAACCTAAAAATCGACGAAGTTTCACCATATCTAACTGGAAGAGCTCAATTAATCCATACTGGTTTAACAGGTGGAACGTCAGGGTGATGAGGCTGTTCCCTAAAAAAAAAGAAAACCATAGGACATGAGTTTTTAGTTTTTTGGATACATCCAACCAATCAGGTTTGAGCACACCAGAGCAGAGGATAGCTATGGCCTGCAGGGGGCACTGTTGGCCACAAGAGTGCTGCCGCACCAGTACTCGTGAGAGAGCAAGAGTGTGGAGGCTCTTGGGAATAGAAATTGATTCGACGGAGCGTGCTTGGGGGACCATCCAGCCAGCTCTTCAGAGACACACACACGCGCACAGACGCTCAGAGACACACACACACACACACACACACACACACACACACACACACACACACACACACACACACACACACACACAGAGACACAGACACACACAAACTTGGAGTGAAATAATATGTACCATTTGTTAATCTGTCGAACAGGAAAATGTCAAAATTCCAGCTCCCAACCTTTTCCAGCATACACTGCAAAACAAAAAAGAAAGAATATTCTAGATAAGATGATGGTGAAACAAACATGAGATACAAAAAAATAACTGACTTGAAAGATTGTCAGTAATGCAAGACAAAGAGCACTAAGCACAAAGCCTATAAAATCTTATTCATCATTCTAAGGAGAAACCACTGCTACTAGTACTACTTGGTTTTATGGTTAAGAATGCAACTTTAAAGCTCAGCTACACAGATCAGCAGATTGACTTCTTTAACTCAAAAGAGAGCCAATCAACATAAGGCATCCAAGCAACACAATATGAGTCCAAGCACAAACAATTCTGTCTGGTATACAAACCACCGTTGCTAAGGAAATAGTGACATCACATTGTTTCTCAGTTTTTCTTTTCTTCCAACCAGAGACGTCTCTAGATTTGGGAACTACATGTACAATATCTAATTCCTTTGTGAGCGCCCTTAAGCCTCCTGCAGTTTGTCCTGCTGCCTGCTGACACTGTGTGGTCGTGTGTGTGTGTGTGTGTGTGTGTGTTTGTGTGTGTGTTTGAGGGGGAGGGGTTGGAGGGGTGGAGGGTGCACCTTGGCCTGGCCCAGGTAGTCTTCGTCCAGGATGTGCAGAGGGTTGTATGGACAGGTGGTGGCGCTATAGAGCAGGCGCGAGGAGTGCAGGTGGCGCTGGAAGCTGAAGAGCCTGTGGACTCGCCGGCCGGACACTGGCCCCACCGTTTCGCCCCGGGCTGTGGAGAGACAACCGGAGTACTCAGAATCGCAGCCAAGAGCACACACAACTTGAAGTAGAACTAGGACACAAACAAAGACCCAGTATCATTACAAAACACAGCAGTAAACATCAACATAAACATTCAAAATTAACTGATTTGTGAACATCAAAAATGGCAACTACCCCTGTGGACCACAGAGCCAGAAACAGTTTCAAAGTGGACATTTAAAAAAAAAAAAAAACTGACTTTATATAAACAACCAGAGTTCTACGATAGAGACCAACTCTCTAAAGTTCCTAAGTATGAATTTCTCTCAGAACCACAAATCAAAGTGAGAAATTTAAGGCTGTTTTAATGAACATCATTTCATCACAGGTGTTCAGTTGCGGACCTTCTACATGAGTAGTGGAAAAACCCTGCCTTTTGTGCTTGAGTATTTCAGACATCAATCAGCCTAAAACAGTGATAAACAAAAACCATAAATCAGATGAAGGGCAGACATATGACCATTTCCAAGCAAAAATTGCCATTTAGCCATACAAAAGTGAGCATTGGCTATGCTCAGATCCCACATCAACCCATCTGCAAGTTTTCGAGTTGCCACAGGCTTTCAGTGCAGCACAGTAAACTGTAGACAACGTTCTGTAATATAGCCATACAGTCATATGTTATATGGTCATATTTATTGGTTGAGGACATTGCCCATTTGGACAGAATTACTTTCATCAATTAACAAAACAGAAATAAAAATGAATAATAATAATACAATTTTGAATAGTGCAAGTCATGGCATGTTGTTTTGTGCAGAAAAGAAAACTGATAAAAATCAGTCTCCATTACTTCTTGGACAGATTGTTTTTTTTTTTTTTGCTGGGACAATTAGTGTCATCTGCTTTTCATAATGACTACATTTATCACACTGTTGTCTGTTTCTCTTGCATCCCTTTACTTTCCCAATTTCCTTTGACGCAACATTTCTGACTTGCCAAAGGGAACTGGTTAAGCTAGACCTGCAATGCTCCTCACTATGGCCATCCTAAGGTCAGAATCTTTTCTAGATCATTTGTACATTTACATCTTTTCTACAACATTTGTGTCAAAGACTCTTAACTCAGAATATAAAGCCATTTAAATTAGCCTTGACTTTAGATGCCACAGCTGTTCATTCCAACAGCAGAACTGCTGTAAGACTGGTTCATGAGTCACGTGTGAGCCCTGTCTGTTGCAAGAGAATTCCTGTATTCAGATCGTCACTCATTTCTATGATAAATGAGGGCCAATGCAACCAGTGTAGACAGAGACCTGTTAAACTACTCATTATCATAGGGGTAGAGGGGTAGACAGAAAGGGAGGGAGGCAGAGAGAAAAATGGAAAGAGACAGGTCAGGGAGGATAACAAAAACAGAGAAGGAAAGTGCCAAAGACGACTAACAAACACAAAACATACCAAACAGCATAAAACTGATTTGCAGATTCTCAGTGACTGCAATCTGCATGATATAATGTGTGTGTGTGTCTCTGTAGTGCATGTGCACACACACGTAGATCTTTTGTGTGTGTGCATCTACTGGCATGCCAGAGGGCATACGGACATACTGCTGACACAGCGTGTCGCTCTAAAGCCGACTGCCAGGGCACAAAAGTCAGCGTCCCGCTCCACGCTCCCTCTGTGTCCTCATTTGGGCACGCCTGAGCGGACATGGCAGGCTTCAGAGCCCCGCGGCACATCCACACAACCGCACAGCCATACAGCCACAGCCACATAGCCCCAGTTAAAGAGACAATGGACCCCTCTCACACTCTCTCTCTCTCACACTCACACACACACAAAACAGGACCTCCAGTGATCTAAAGAGCAGGCTTTGATTCAGAGCTTTGTGTGTTTGATTTAAATGGGATAAAAAGGGTAAAGGGGAGAATTAAATGTTTTAGTTTAATGGTAGTTTGTTTAATGGTAGTGTTTTTATGTGTGTATGTGTGTGTGTGTGCATGCATGCATGCATGTGAGAGAGAGAGAGAGAGAGAGAGAGACAGACAGACAGACCTGTAAATCTACATGTAGATTTGTGTGTGTGTGTGCATGCATGCGTGCATGTGTGAGAGAGAGACAGACAGACCTGTAAATCTATGTGTATATTTGTGTGTGTGTGTGTGTGCGTGCACACGTGCAAGTGTGTGCACTCACGTGCATGTCCCACTGTCCCCTGTGATGGGGCATACTCACAGTGCAAGGTTCGGAAATCCACACACAGGTAGGGGTGCGAGCCTCGTCGTTCCGGTTCGAATCCTACCTGGCTTCTCACTCTCACGTCTCCTGAAGAGCAGCACAAACAACAAGAGTCCTCAAGACACTTGTCAAGCCAAACGATGACGATGACAACAATAGCAACAACAACAAAGACAACAGCATCAACAACCAAGACAACAACATACAAACTAATGCCATTTCATCCACACGCCAGGGGGCTAAGGGACCAGACCTGGGGAGAGGACAAGACAGCTAACACAGCCAGACAAGAAGAGAGGAAAAAAAGAAAGGAAGAGAGAATGAATGAAGGGAGGAGAGGAGAGGCAAGTGGTGGGCACGTGAGCATGCACTATACCATGCCTGGGAGGACTTCAAAACATTAGTATTCAAACTGGCAGGAGCAAGAGGTAGAGAGGAGAGTAGAGGAGGAGGAGGAGAAGGAGGAGGAGGTATGAGGGGAGTACGCAGACTAAAAAACAAGCTTGTGCTTCAAGACTCAAAAGGACGAAGGAGGAGAGAAAATAAATGAATGAATGAATTTCGGAGGACTTAAATGAGACTAGCCAAGGCTCCCCAGTCACATCGGTTAATAGTCATTCAACAGGGTTTGAAGTTCACTGGGGTGGGTCTAAAAACAAGGTGTGTGAGTTGCACAGACTCTCTCTACACAGAGACAGGGCAGCAGCCTCTGCTTTGTCAGTCACTACTGATTGGTGTTTTTTTGTGCAATTAAAGTCAAAATAAAAAATTGGAAATAATAAACAGAACAAAAAAAAGCCCTCCCACCATTGTTTTACTTACTTGAAAACAGCTGTTTGAATATTACACAAGCCCCTATCAAAATACCAAAACTGTGGATTACAATTTAATAAAACAATAATCAAAAAGAAATAAAGACAACTGAAAAAAACAAAATAGACAAGAGGTGTATTTAAAAAAAAAAAGGATTCACAGACTTAACAGGGAATGTAGAAGTAGTATGTAGCACAAAGTTATGCATGCAATAAAAGTACCAGACAGGACAAATCTTAAAATAATAAAAAATAAATTAACAAAAAGTTTCTTTGTCATGCATTGGGAATAAGGAAATCCCCATCATTTTTTTCCCAAGACATTTTCATAGACAGTAGCCACACAACATTTTGGCAGGACGAATCAGTGTGTTTAGCTGGAGAGAAAGCCATCCCAGGTCATCGGGGACTCTGCTGCCTATCGGAGCAAAATCTGGCGCCGGAGTCTGTTCTCCAAAGTGAGCCGTTTCCTGAGGTCATAACACTTCTCAGTCATTTCATTAAGAGCATGGCCTGGCTTGACTTGACCTGACCTGGCCTGACCTGACCTGACCGCTGCCTTCCTAATGATGCCTGTGTCTCTTTTTATCCCAACAATGTTTGGGATTATTACCCCACCCCCACTCCACACACAGACACACACACACACCCTATCTCATGTGATTGATCATACTGAGGGTGACCCTGACAGATGCTTTCATGATGGACACATAGCTCTCATGACTATCCCAGTCACCATCACCACTGGCTTTATCCAAAAGGGGTTTCTGTTGGGTTTTACAACTTAAAAGGTCTAATAGGTAAGTCTATTTTTTTTTAAATTGTAAATTCTCACCAATAAATGTGGATTTGTTTACATTTGTTTAAATAACAGGATCCAGCGATGACTGACAAGGTTATAAACCCGATTTCGGTTGTTTGACATCAAGGCGCTATCATCAACCTGCAAGTGTTGTAACTGTGCAAATAGGCAGTAGGGGGGCTGAGAGAGCCTTCATTTACCCCATAATGAGCCACTTAACTATTGAAGGGACTACATAGCTAATAACAAATTGAGAGGACGTCCACACGGCAACGTTCTTCTGTTAATACTGAGAAATTTCTATGCGTTTTGGCCTTGCATCCATACGGCGCTGGCATTTTGGGTGACCTAAAACGAAGTTTTTTGAAAATGGGTTCCAGAGTGGAAAAATCTGAAAACGCTGTCGTTTCGTTGTTGTGTGGACAAGCGAACCGCAGCTTTTTAAAAACGATGACGTCACCAATCTGTCACCATCATGTGACCAGAAGAGCAGTGAAAACCCCGGCACACAACAAGCGGGAACGTTGCCATGTGGACGGCCTCTGAACTAAAAACAGCAAAAAATATTGCATGGTGTGCTTTTAAAGAAAAACAACTTTATGTTAATATTAGTTAATAACAGCTTTGAAGTCTCCAGTTGAGAATTTGGCCTAGCAGCATCACTACACCACATTTCAGCTGGGCGTGGCAACTTATCAAACGCACTAGTTGGGTGGCAAGAACAGCATATTCTCCAATGGGACTGAATAGCATCTCTATTAAACGAACCCTTAACCAAGATTAAAAAAAAAAAAAAAAAACATTTTGTTATCATGATCACCCCACTGAAATCGCAACTGAAGCCAACTCACAAATGAGCTTTATGAAATCGTGTTCATTACCTTATCAGTCAACTTAAGCCTTCAAAAATCATCCTTACTGTGTCCTATCCTTTGGTAAGGACATAAATCCACATGAACTTAAGACATTGGTATAAATTACCAAAAAATATTTGTTGACTGTAGGCGTCACTCGGAAGTTAAAAAACTAACACTACAACAGATCTGTCTTGCATCTTCTGTCCCCATCAGGTACGGAGTGGAAACATTGTTGATGCCTTGCACAAGTTGGTTTCAGCTCAGATTTCCATAGGTGCTTTCAACTGGTGGCTTACATAGCACCTTTCCATAGGGAAAAGAGACTAAATCTGTGGCGCCCTGTAGTGTCCAGCTTTTTTTTTTTTTTTTTGGGGGGGGGGGGCAAGGGTTAAACTATGCCACAGACCTAGAGGCTTTAGTCAGTATGGCATGACTGGCATGGCTGGCATGTGCGCCTGTTACTGTACACCAAGAGAACACCAAGCCCCGGCCCCTGGGAGAGTGAGGCTGAGAGGCTGAGAGTGAGGCTGAGAGGCAGCTGTATCGCTATCGCTGGCCTTGAGATCCGCACATACTACAGGCAGAAGACATGTAAATAGCAATACATCATCTGCACAGACGCCATGCCTGGCACAACCTGTAGCCCAGGTTTCTCACATGACTCGCCTCCAGCATACACACACAGGTGCACAAGAGTGAGAGAGAGAGAGAGAGAGAGAGAGAAAGAGTAAGTGAGTGAGTGTATGTGTACTTCTGTACAGAGCTATGCTGGTTGATGACTTTGATGCAGAGGCTACAAGCTAATCCTGGGGGCAGATCATAAATTCTGTAGAGTTAGAGGTTGGTGTGGTTAGGCTTCAAAGCTGGATCCCTGTGTGTGTATATATATATGTGTGTGTGTGATATATGTGTGGGGGGATTTTTGAGCAGGACAGGGAGCAAAATTAAACCTTTATTTACTACAAGAGGATGAGAAATTCAGAGAATGGATAAACACTTCCCCACCAGAAAACAACAAACAAACACACACACACACACACAGGCCTAAAGCTGCTAGAGATGAGTGGATTAAGACCCAGAGGCCTGAGATTGACCATAGAGACTGACTCTCTCTCTCACTCTCCCTCTCATTGTTACACAAGCTGTTGTGTAAAGTGGTGTGTTCAATAACTAACACCACCATCCTCCCCCCTTCCCTTCCCAGATATCCCAATACAACCCCATCCCACCTTACCTCATAAAAATAACACTAAACCTGTGTACTTATGCTCAAGGATGGCTGAGAGACAAAGTATTGGGTATTTGTGATGTGTATGAAAAGAGTGAGACACAGAAATGTGTATTTGTGTGTGGAGCAGTGAGACGAAAAAAGGAAAGGCATTACTAGTCTGTGTGTGTGTGTGTATCTGTGTTTGTTTCAAGAGAAAGGTGTGGACACACGTGTATGTGTGTGTGTGCTGCTGGTAGTAGGGCCAATCCTTACCTAGCATACGAATGTACAACGCCGTCTGATCGGAGCTGTCATAGGAGATCGCTCCGCGTCTCTGTGGAGAAGGGCACACACACAGACACACACACACACACAGCCAGTTAGGTCAACCTCACAACACACTTTATTAGAGGTGGCACAAATATAACATTTTATCTAAAAACTGGAAACTGCAGATTTCAAACATTTCAGCACTTCAGGGAACTTCAACAATTCAGGGGATTCAGCAAAAGAAAATATAGGGGCAGTATAGGGGCATGGGGCAGTGAAACTAGAGAGGGCTTAAGGTCGGTCTGAATGCCTTCCACTGGGATCTCGCCCCTAAGGTGTCCAGCCTAAGACTTCATCCATCCATACCTTCAACCCCCTCCCCCAATACACACACACACACACACACGACTGGAAAACTAACAGGTGGCCACTCCAGCTAATTCACAATACACTCAACTTACACCTCTCATCTCTGCACCACACACACACACACACACACACACACACAATCATATTGCCCTAGTTCAGTGTTCTACTGAGACTGACAACTAAGCTGCTCTACTAGAATACTAGAATATTCTTGCCCTTCGTGTACCATCTATGTATCCCCCTAAGCAATAGCCTCCAATAACAAGAGTTTAGTGACAGTCCTATATGCAAATATATACCTAGTCCTGGCCAGTAAAATGCCATAGCACATAAAACGTAGGCTCATCAGATGTCACTTTGACCTTATGTTCACATCTTTCCAGCAGAGATGCATTTTGGGTAAGTGCTGCAGCTCCTCTGTGCTTGCATTTATTCCCCTCTCAAACACACACAGCTGCACATGGCTAACGTTACATTGGAAAAAGGGATTTCACAATTTAAACTCCTTATAAAACACACACACACACACACACACACACACACACATACACAGACACCCTAATGCCTTCCACTGGCAAAAACAATTCATGAGAGGTTAACATCACGCATCTCTGCTTTAGCACAGCTGGCTACGCGTCACCCGCTACATTTGAAACAATTACGCCACATCGCTTTTACAGTTCTCCCCTGTAGCTTCTCTCCCTCGACAATCTGTCTCCCAGGCAAGGGATTACGCGACTACGCCTGGCCTTCAACGTGGAGGCCTTGCAGCAGGGGAGAAGCTCTCTCAGCTCCCAAGCCCAATCTAGACCCAGGACCAGCGCCTTAATCCCATCACGGCAGAGCAGCTGTATACATTTGGCAGCGGAGTTAAGCCATTTGCTGATTAATACAAGAACAACAAATGACACTGGCACTCACCAAGCTTAGATGGCACGCAAGGAACCTCACAGTGGGACAACAGAGAGAGAGAGAGAGAGAGAGACGGAGAAAGAGAGAGACAGAGAAAGAGAGAGTCAAAAAGAGAAAGACAGAAGAAGAACTAGAGATGAGGAAGTTGAAGATGGTGGTATGAGGAATATATGTTGGTCAGTGTGTGTGAATGTATGGGTGTATTCACGTGCATTCATACACATATACACACACACACAGAACGCTGGGATCTCTGTGGGTAATGTTGTCAAAAGACAACATCCTACCAATGTTTGTTTTCGTTTGTGTGTGTGTGTGTGTGTGTGTGTGTGTGTGGTGTATATAGACAAGGTTAGCTGCAGATGGGACAGGACCAGGCTTGCCTCATGCTTGCTTACCTCTCCATCCACCCTTCACACACACACACACACACCCACACCCACCCACCCATCCACCTACAGAGAGAGAGAGAGAGAGACAGAGACGCACGCACGCACGCACGCACACACACACACACACGCACGCACACACGCACACACGCGCGCACACACACACACACACACACACACGCACAGTCTCTCCCTCTCTCACTCACGCTCTCTGGCTTCTCTCCAGTGCTGCATTCAAACTAGCTGGGTGTCCCCTGGTGCCATCCAATTCAGACAATGACGTCAATGGACTGAACCAATTTGCATAGTTGATTTTTATCCATTATCAATCCCCCCCCCCCCACACACACACCCCTCCCTCCACCTCCACCTCCTCCTCTCCTCACCCCGTCCTCCTTTCCTCCCCCCTGGCGTCTCTCGAATAATAAAAAAAAGCAACTGGAACACTTTGTAGCAATACCCTTCCCTTTGTGTGCCAAAGGCCCGGGAAGCTGAGCTCTCCCAGACAACCAGGAAGAGTTTTATGGCAGGAATAAACCCCTAACTACACAGGGTTTACGATCTTGGCGTGTGAGTTGAAAGAAATTCAGAAGAAAGGGGGCATTAAAAAAAAAGAAAAGACGTGTGCAGATTTCTATCAGTGCATGCGTGCATGCGTGCATGTGTGTCTTTGAACGACCAGCCAGATCCGACAGCCTTTTGCCTTTGGCCAGTTTTTTTTTTTGGGAAGGACAGAATGACTATGGTGTGTCCTGATGGCTCTCTGGCAACATTCCATTTGACTAGTGCCCATGTTTGCGTTTTCCTCGCTTCTTTGATTTGTTTATATACAAATGAATTGCTGTTTTGTCAAGACATGCTTTATAGACATCCTAAATGTAGTTAATAGCTTAAAAAGAAAGAAAGAAAGAACGACCCTGTTAAACTACTCACTGGGCATGGACAGCGTCTTGAGGGTCCGTCGTACTGCATGCCCTGGCCTGCCTGCCGGCGGCGTGGTGCTTGTTTGTTGGCATCTAATGTCCCATTGTAACCCCCGCTGCTTCTGTCGAAGGCTAAGCACCAGGTCGTTGCCTGTGGTGGGCGGAGAACTTAACCGTCTAGGTCCTTGCCCATACAAAACAAAGCTCCATGCCATACCATCACTACCAACCATTCATCATCATCACCACCATCAGCAGCAGCAGCAGGACCACCACCACCACCTCCCCACCAGCCATTATGAAATGATGAGCCAACTCCTGCCGTCTGACTCAGCCGGCAACTGGCATGGTGGTATTTTCACATCAACAACCACACTGTTTACACACAGCACTGCAGTTTAGCGTGTGAGTAATTCCTAATGTGTGTGATGAGTGTGTGCATGCATGCGTGTGTGAGGTGGTGATGGTGGGGTAGCAGCTCTGTGGTACACGGACAGGCTGCTGTGCTCCATGTTTGATCAGTTAAGAAACCGTCACAAAAGTCATGTACATGCCATGTAAGGTTCCCATTTCGGTGTCCCTTGCATATACTGTCTAGTTGACAACACACAAATCCCATTTTACAAACACGTCTTTTGTATTTCATTTCACAGTGAAAGATCAGAGGTTAGTCCAGAAAGCTAAAAACCAGCAATAAGCAGGTCCATCACAGACAGCACGATGAAAAACCACCATGATGCACAAAGTTTAAATGTGCCTTGAAACCTGTGATAGAACAGACAGTCATTGCCCAGGCTCCTGCATGCACAGGTCAAACTACAATGCTGTTCCACTTTAAGAGGTCAGTAGGGTTGTCCACAAAAAAATATATAAAATTGCTAATCAGATACTAGTTAAGACTAGAGGTGAAAATTGAAGAATCGATCCTGCACTACACAGTCTACACAGGATCTCAGTATCAACACATGAGCCTATAATGTAGCTTATATTACTACAATGGCCATAATGGGTGATTAGACTGAGGCAGAACTGTCTTGTCTATTTCATTTACCAATTAATAACAATCACCTATACCAATTGCAAAATCTCGAAACATGCCGGCACTGATACAAAGAATTGATAAGGTCCGAGGCCTATGATTCCAGTAGGTTGTAGCATCAGATTCTTTTCTACTTGATACCCAGTTCTCAATTGCCACTCCTGAGCAAGACTTACCAATACTAAAATTTAATATCGACCAAAAGTGCCTTCTTCATCTCACAGTCATCACCCATTGACACACACTGCTGCAGACAGACAGTTTCTCACAATTCCTTCCCTCAGTCGAACGCACAAAACACTAGCCGATGTAGCCGTCTCCCCATGGCAAGTAGCGTCTAGTATCGTGACAACCCTTGAGGGAACAGATGCAAACGGCCAAGTAAAAACACGACTCGCACCTGTGGCATCTCAGCACAGCCACCTCTGCTTTACGTCACAGTTAGACGCCTTTCACCACCAGTTGACCACAGAACTGTCTGACATTAGGCAGGTGACGACAGATTAGCCTAAACTCAACTTGTGTATTTGTAAGATCAGGGCCAGATCAAAGCCAGAGCAGAACTATATAAAAGCGGACCAGATACTCTGAAGCAACCTGTAAGATACAGAAAAACACTCTAGTCTCCTCCTTCACAACATGCTCAGATGTCTCACTGTGCAGACATCACAACACCACAAGACACAATACCAACCTCTGCAAAGACCTACCAATCACAAAAGTTTCCAGAGAACTTATGGTCTTATTCTCAAAGTCTAAGCGGGCAAGTGGACAGACAAACAGCGCTATAAAATGACCATGCAAAGTAGCACCCCTTGACTTCTTTTCTCAGATACATGAGGAATCCCAGCTATGCTCTGAGGTCCATTTGCCAGAGAGTCACCGCCATCCACCAGACATGCCCAGCTCAAACATCAAGGGACTGTGTAAAACAACATGAGAAATGCCAGAGCAAGAGTAAGAGTACACACCCCCCCACACACACAAACACACACAAGCACACACAAAATTCAACATGCAAACAGCCAGCATTACTCAAGGGAAAAGCCCTCAGCTCACTTCAGGAAAAGAGTCATATTTCATAGGCTGCGCAGTAGATTGAGAGTCATCTTTCATCATAGGCTCTTCAGTAGATCTGATCTTGAGTTTTCTGTGATTTATTATGAGTTTGCTACATCAACCATTGATACATATTTGAAGCCTCCAAATCTATGAGTTTAGATATTCTTTAATAGTATTAGTAATCGTATTCTTATTTGACTACTAAGGTAGTAGCTTGCAAAGAGACAAGACGGTGTCGCACTACCCTTCTTCCAATGACATGCAACACCATCTGGCCGATTAACGGCAAGGGACTAAAGCTCGAAGGTGATTAAAGTTACCATCATTTAGAGGTTACACATTGTCCTTACAAGCACAACCATTGTTTAATCTTGGTGTGCAGACAGGACTACTCCAAAACCATGGCCTACTTGACATTTCAGGGGAAAACAATTGAGTTGGTATCTTATCAGCTCCGTGAGAAAACAACAAGCACACACAAAGCGTGCACCAAAGTGACCTTACACTCATTACCAGATCTGACAAACCAAAGTGTACAGAGCTAAGAAGTCAGTCTGTGCCAGTATGTAACAGCACCTACACCTACTGGCTCAGATGGGCCACGCTAATTAACCACCTACCTTAGAGAACACCCATTTGACAAGAATCACCACTAGTGACCAAATCAAAGCAATTCCCATTGGTTCACCAGTATGCTGAAGATCATAGTTTCTCCATGCGTTTCTATGTGCGTGTGGGATTCTCAAAGAACACTCTGTGGAGACTAAGCATTAGCGCAAGCGTCCGTGAGCACTGTATCCTTGCGTCTGTGTGTGTATGTGTGTGTGCGTGTGTTTCCTCTTTGGCTCGGATAAGTGGCAGCTCACAGATGGAGTCGGACTCGAGGCCCAGACAGCGAGCGTTCACGCAGGGGCTTAGTGCAGCTGTCTTAGCCATGCTGCCGTCACCTGACCACACAATCATGGGACAGGCGCCACAGCAACTAACTAACTAACACACACACACACACACACACACACACACACACACACACACACACACACACACACACACACACACACACACACACACACACACACACACACTGAAGCAAGCGCAAGCAAGCAGGCTGGGGCTGCCTGTGTCCTCTGTGAGCGACACGCTGCCCCCCTCCTGCCTGCTCTACTCCTTCGTGTCGCACCCCCTCCACCCCCCCACCACCCCCCCTTCCCCTACAGGCTCCTAGCGACAGCCAACCAGGCGTGCGGTGACACTGACGCACAAGCGGGGAGGGGCCAGGCAGAGAAAGCACAGCAGAAGCAGTCTTCTCCACAGGCCCGGAGTGCACACTGTACACTTTGTTTACTAAATTGCCCCCCACCAAAAAAACACACACAAACACATACGCAAGCACACAAACACAGGCAGCCATCACCATCAGGACCAGCATGGCTTTGTAATGGGTACACAAAGTGCATTTACTTTCCCCTTTATATCTTGGAGCTTGCGTCTCCCTTCCACCAGAGTGGCACACACCACCCACTTACACCAACAAACTGCATGCAAACACACACACGTGAGAGAGACAGGGAAAAAAAACCACAATCTGTGAGTGCATGTGCAAACAGAGAAAGCTAGCATGTGTGAGAGACAAAAAGAGAAAAAGAAAGAAAGAAAGAGAGAGAATGAAAGAAAATAGAAAGAAAGAGAGAGCAAAGCTGCAGGTCAGACACGTCCAGTAAGCCACAGTGTTTCCTTGGCTTATCGCTGCATCAGTCTGGCTTGGCTTGGGCTGTGTCAGTCTCTTAGACTTGGTGTGGACTCGGAGACAGAGAAAGATGGGGAGTGGAAAGTACAACTGCGTCAGTTTGGGTGAGTGCAGAGCTGTGCACTAGCGGTGACAAAAGTTAGCCTTGAGCAAGGTGGGATTACTTTAAAAATAAATAAATAAATAAAAAATAAGAGAAGAGGTGCAAGACTGTCACCGTGCACTCAACATTCTTGTCCCAAGACCTTCTGTCTGGTTTTCTCTGACGCACTATTTATTTAACCATGTCTGGACTTTTTTGCACTGATAAGAAAAAAAAACATAGAAAGCCCTATGAAAGGCTCCCCCTCTCTAACCAATATTTTCAGCCTGTGTTTCATGACTCTCTGCCCTCTGCGAAAGCATCTGATGCGTGCTGAAACGCGTGTGAAACGTGCTGTATGCGCATACCGGGCGGCTCTACGCCGCTGCATCGGTCTCCCAGCATGGTCTCCCCTGGCCCTCCTCTCCAAGTGGGTCAAAGGTAGAGGCTCATCTAACCAGCGGTGCTTAATGCTCATTTCCTATTGATTTGCTCTGGAAAAGGAGAGCTTGGTCACGGCACAATGGTCTACATCACAGACTAAATAAACTAAAGATGTGAGCTTGGGTCAGATACACACACTTCTTGGGGGTGGGGTAGTAGCAGAGGGGGTTTGTCTGGCCTCAGGCGCATGTGATTTGAATCCACTACACTATGCTTTAAAAGTTTAGTACCATAAATGTGTATTATTTATCTTATTTAATTTCTCCTTTCCTGAAAAAAAACTATTTGTAAACATCAGATTCACAATAGCTAGAGCAATTGACCCAAATCCTCCAGGGGCTCTTGGTCTTCTGTGGAATCTCCATGACTCTGGTTCAGGTGGACCCAGACAGATATGGCCCCTTCCCATGATCCCACACTGATCCACAACAAAGCTGCCCAGCATTGACTCTCAAATGAAGAGAGGGGCAGCTAGCAGATAACGATGGCATCAGCACAACACCTATGCTTTTTAAACGTTTTTTAACTTTGCAAAAAACTTTTTTTTTTTTACTTAGCCTAAACCTACACAACAATGTCTTAGAAACTACAGTCCACACAGAAATGCAAGCATTATAAAAATATCGCTGCTAGCTTGGTTGTGTGTGTGACTGAGAACAGAGCGAGCGAGTGAGTGAAAGAGAATAGAGTGAGTAAGTTCCATTTGAACTCAGAGGTCACTTTCTGAGTTGTCTTCCAAGTTCCAAACAGAGCGGCATCTGAAGTCGGATTCTGACATCTCCCAGACCCCAAGTTCAAATTTCCAAGATGGCTGTACCAAGGAGCCATAAGAGAGAACACATCTGCCCATATGCCCAATTGTGGCAGTCACGAACGTGTGCCGATGGTCAAGATGCCAACCACAACAACAAACATTCATATTCCTAGAAGTTCCAGACCATTTTATTAAAAGGCCCAATGGTAGGGTCAGCTAATTCAGCCATACACAGTGGACTACTGCCATCTCTAAAAGTGATTTCCACCATGTGCTAACTTCCACTCTCATTTTCCCAAACAACCCTATTAGGCAGCTATTAGGTGCCACATTACCGACTCCACAAATTATGTTGTCATTGTGGACACTGGTTGACCTTCCCAGCAGAATACGAACATCATCTACCAATCCACACTGACAAGAAGCGAAGCATTTTGTTTGATTGTGGGTAAAAATGTGAGTTAATGGGAGTTCTTAATGGGAGACTTCTTGGACAACATTTTAAAAATGAAAGACTCTAACAGACTAAGGTTCGCCCTCAAAACCCTGATCCTTTGATTTTAAACTACAAGACCTCCATCAGCCCTGGACACCACAGAAACCCTTCAACCCTCGAGTTGCAAAAACAGTAATGACCTGGAAGTAAATATCTGCATTCCGAATATTTCATGACCTGGAGGTAAATAACTGTATTCTTAACAGGGCCATGGGCTATCTGGGTATAGTGCACTGGACAAAAACTTAACAACATAGATGGGAATTTAAGGACACAAGTTCAGTTCCAACTTGCCTGATAACAATGCGACAATTTAGATATCGCAGATGTTTTTGCGTCATTTCATCCAATCACAACCGAAAGGACGAACTCATAAGCGCATCAACTCCTCTAGATTTACTGCCCTTTATCGCTGGCAGAGAAGAGGATCAAGGGCAGCCAGGGCAATACAACAGGAAGCCTAGCGAGGCCTGGTCGCCATTAAGTCTTATCTGCACGACGCATCCCAAAACTCACAGATATTAAAGCTGCGGCAGTCAACAGGCTCGTAAATTCAAAGCTTCCTCATGAGTGTCTGTACCACCATCCAGCACAGAAAAAAGCTGTATAACGGGACTGCATTCATGCAAGGGAGGGGGGGCAATAAACACTAGCATTTACAGCAAGGTATATAGAAGAGATAGTTGTTACTGCCCACACACACACACACACACACACGTGCGCACTTACTCTCTCACTCTCACACACACACACACATACAAGCCTATGGACTGAGTTTACCTGGCACTCAACTTTTTATGTGGAGACACTTGAACTTTGATGGGCTATTAGCGATCTTGTGTAGCCATTATGATCTTGAGAGCATGGCTCTTCAATGAAGTGGCAGTACGTCAGTCAGCAGGTTTTAGTGCGCAAGAGGGAAACTATGTTGGATGTCAGTGACGCATCAAGGACTGAGTTGTACAGTCATACGTACAATTTCTTTTCACAGAAATAGAAATGTTTTTCAGCCTTCATCAATCCAATGACATTATAAAACATTCTGATGCAACAAGAAAATAACAAACAGGATAATTTTTTTAATCCACACTGCAAAAAAATTGCTTACCATAGTCATGAAGTAGCCAAAAACCAAAACTGCCCCGACCATCAAGAAAGTGGTGCATGTGATGCATTGTGAAAATTGTGAAGCTTAAGAGATTTTTCAATAAATGCTTTAGCTAACCAGAAATTCATTTTGGCAAACAATGCTGTTTATATCTCTTCAAAGCTAACAGGGCTATTGGTCTGAAAGGGTAACCATGTCTGCCTGTATTTCAATAGCTTGATGCAGCCATCGTTGCAGTAATACAAAACACTTGTCGGTAAAACAGAATTTAAATGGTGGTACATCAACTGAACAGTCCAAAAGTCTGTTTCTTCTCTAAAGTTTTTTTTAAGTTTCTTTTCAGTTTTTTTTTCTCAATTAAAATGTCCACTCAGCATATAGCTGCCAGCCTTCTATAGGATACAATTCTTGCACAAATGATATAGAAGCTTCTCTAGACAGACTGTTCCATTAACTCTTGAGCAAGCCTGTTGTTACTATTGTTACTGAGCAAGCAACAACTTGGAAACACTTGTTGCTATACAAGCTCAACATATAATAAATTGTCTTGCTCCCAAAAATGAATTTGTATAGCACATAGCGGACGTGTGTTTTATTTTTGCAACTACTTCAGATGTATCATGGTCCTTTTCTATTGTTGATGTAACTCTGCAGTCCTCAAGTCACGCATGGGTTACATGCTAGAACAAGTTGTGAAACTAAAACCTCTGAACAGCTCTTTCTTACCACATCCTGAAACTACGTCAATCCAGCAGCCCTGCATGAAAACCTTATCGCCCAAGTTAAGATAAACAAACTCCTTCTAGAGAGGGGAGAGAGAGAGAGAAAAAAAAGTACACTCATCTCACCCTGCCCTGCCTTAAAAAGTTGCTTGGCAATAAGCCTTTGGAGGAACAGCGTGTCTCTCAACTCTGCGCCGTTCTATGTACTCGCTATCTGGTATTTGGTCAAACGTCAGAGCCGCCATCAGCTCGCCGCGGGACCACATGATGACAGGACTGCGACTGGGGCCGCAGTGTCTGTGGCCAGGGTGTCATACCCTTCATGCTTTTTGGGTGTCAGAAATTACTGGAAATGTCAAAGCCATGACAAACTGCAGCCAGGCGACGCATGTGTGTTGCCTGTGATCATAGCCAAAAGTAGAGGCTCACTGCTCACACACACAGAGGTTGCAGAGCCATAAATCTTTATGCTATGTCCTGCATCACATTCAAAGGTAAAAATGAGGGAAAAAAGAAAAGAAAAAAGAAAACACCACAAAGGTGCTGGTTTTGCAGACAGATGTTTTGAGCATACCTCGCTCACGTGCTGCAAGAAGTCACATGACACTGCTTTGGCTGCATCATGGCCTGAACTTGAGCGCAAGGCAGAGTTACAGTTTACAGTCTGTCTTGCTAACACAACCCGCCCCCGCCTTCACGTTAACAGGACCCCACCCACCTCTTTGCTGATGGTAAGTGTGTTAGCCCGTAAATGACACAATCGGGCTTGGCATGTTTTCAATGCACTCAGGACATTTGAGAGAGAGACGTCGGGTGGGGAGAGGGAGATTCTGTACAGTATGCCAAGACATCAAACACTGTGGCAATACCACAACTGTTGACAGTATTGCTTTTGCATTGGGTACTTTTTGTTTTTGAACCATGGAAACTATGATCATGGAAGTTTGTTAATCATTCTGAAAAGTAAATATGTATTTTGGGGTTATGAAAATGGATTATGTTTCTTTACAGGTGTCAATCAAGGGCTTCGGTTACTGGTGACTGTTCCCCGCCTTGATTTATCTCCTTTTACTCCTTTAAGAACACTGGTTTCCCCCCGCTGAAGACGAGGACTCACTGCAAAGGTCTCCTGTAAAGCAAGATATAGTTTCTAACAAAAGTATAAAAAAGGAAAAAAGACAAAAAAACAGAGACAGAATGATCGAAAAGTGAGAGCGAGAGAGAGAAAGACATTACTCTAGCCATCTGCGATGCTGGCACTAGGCCAAACCACTGCCCCCAAAGTCCATGCACATGTTCTACTACCTCCTTCTGCAACGGTAGCCTGCTTAAGCTCCCACAAACACAGCAGCATGGAGACACCATGGACGCATGCACACACGCAGATGGACACACACACGAACACACACACACACACACCTGCAGCTCACACTCACTGGCAACACACAGAGGAAAATGCAATGTTTACAAAAGGCAAATAGAACCCCCCCCCCCCCAAAACCTATGCACAATCTTTACTTCCAAGTTTTTCACTTCCCTCCCATCGCGCTCTCTCTCTCACACACACACACACACACACTATTCAGGGTACTGTGAGCATTCCATAAGACTTAAGTGCCATCAGTAGCCTCATCAGCCTTTGACATGCCATCACAACGTGCCACCTTGCTTCAAAGAGAGCCCAAAACAAAACAGCCAATAGAAAAAAACAACAGGCAAACGTGACCCCGTCACCAAAGAATTTACCACTTCACCACTCTACCACTCTCTCTCTTCTAACCCTACCATGGCCCATCTCATCTAATGGGCCAGGATAGAAAGAAAGAAAAGAGAGAGCTGAACATTTCATTGCCCGGCGGCCTAAGTGCCCTTGCATTGAGCCCCCCCGTCACAGAGCACTGCTTGCCATTCATTCAGTGCCATTCATGATTGGGGGGGGGGGGGGGGGGGGTTGGGGCAGCACATTGACAAGACCCCCCCCCCAAACTCCCCCACATCAGCTTTCGTATGCATGCATCGTTTCCCTGCGCAATAAAGAAAGAAAGGGGACCTGTCTAAAAATGTACTGAAGATCCTTCTGTATAAAATTCAACTGAACTGTGTATGTGTGTTTGTGTGTGTGTACACTGTATATGCGAGTGGAGTAAAGGGGAAGTAACTGAAATGGAGGACTGGTAGGAGAGAAAAGGGTTGGACACAGCTGAAAGGTCTGATACGGCAGTTCTTAATAAAAAGCTTGTGGGTGGTCGACCAGAGATACTAAAGTGGCCTCTCTGTGCAACACTGTGGACTCAGAGTCTCGGTCAACATTCCTTGACTAATTTAACATAAACAATGCAAACACAGTAATGTCACAGACACACAAAAGCACATTTAAAACATAATTTACAAGGGTTTATGTGAAGGCTTAAGCATTATCAAGATGCTACCTTTTAATTCATTTAATGAAATGTCTGAGAATTACCCTCTTACTCTGCTCATCGGACCTCTTTACAACACTTCTCCATAATCTACACATTTTGCAAGGGTATGAATTTGCTCTTGTGCAACCATTGCTGGCACAGACACTAAAGTTTAGAGACATCTGAGACAATGATGTTTTGAAATGCAGGCTGAATATGGGATGTGATGTTCCCTTTTGAGACTTGAGTAATAACTTGTGAACAAACAGTCCTTCATCTGCATCTGTCAATACAAGTTGCTCAGTGACCAAGGCCTAACCCATATTTTGGAGTTCTTCCTATTGTAGACCAAACAGCCACACAGAACAGTTATCACTCTCTCTCTTTGTGTGTATAAATGAATGGGGGGGAGGGGGAGAGTACCTGAAGAGGTGCTTCTCCAATATGGACAATTAGTTCACAGTACATGTTCACCCAAACTAGAAATAGTGTGCAGGAAAACATTACGTTTACGTCAAATACTCAGCCCACATCAAATGACAAATGTAGCCTCTACAGAAACACTGGAATATTGGAATAATCTCTGAACAATTACAACCCATCTACCTTAAATACATTATATTGTATAACCTACCAAAACGCCTATTACGACTTGAAACAATGCTAGAATGTTGCCTGCAGATGGATGCAATTCTATAAGTTGCAAGGGAGAAGACTACCTTAAATATTCTGTGCCAACAACCACTTACGATAATCACCATGTTAGGACGACAAATGCACAGTGGATTTCGTCCTGTTTATACATCAAACAATTCTGGTAAACCCTCTAGACAAGTAACGTTAACAGCAAATGCATTTTTAAAGGAGGGGAGGGGGGGTTCCCATGAATCACCTGTTTGTTCCTCTTCGAAATATACCTAAGGTTTCGGTACAGACATTATCATCGACTAATCGTGAAGGCAATGTCTTCCATCCTGTAGAAAATGCAAAATCGATGTCAATGTAAACAAAATACCTGTGACAGCTGTCGTGGATCGGGGGCCCCAAACAGCGAGGAGCTGGAGCTGAAACTGATGGCTCCCCTCCGGCTGAGGACATGCTTGGGAACCGGCCTGTCTAGAGGCAAAACCGGCAACTGATAACATACTTCCATTGAACAATGTCAACGCTGGATCCAGATCAAAAATTCAAATAAAAAAAACTAAAAAATGATAACTGCTCCAAATCCTGGACAAGGAATTTCATGGATTGGGTAGCGTTGTTAGCAGAGCCTCTCCAACAGAAATCTTCCTTATGAAATACATATAAAAAATGGAGTACAATAATGATCAGTTTCACGTTTAGCATACGGAGTACTTCATTTTGTTCGGATAGACTTCAAACTTGCACAAATCGCCGTGTTTGATACATTGTCTATGTTTCTGTGTCCGCGTGTCTCGTGTTCCATTTCACTCGGTTTTATTCATCTGGCTCCACGAACCCCTTTCCCCCTTTTTAGTAAGATCTGGGCCTGTAGATGATGAGGCCTCTATCTTTTTAGTATCTTTTAAAAAATGCTTCCTCATTTTTTAAACTCCGTTCAGTCGTGCTTCATCTTGAAATGGCTCCGCAGTATGCCTCTAAATCAAAACAAAAGGCAAGAGCACTCAGAAACGATATCGATGCTTGGAGAAAAAATAGCAAAAGTGTAAAAAAAAAAACCTGCGGTTAAATGTGCAGAAACTTGCCTTCACAGAGGTTCGACGCTTTTCATTCAAGGTCTGTGGTGCTTGCAGAGAAACTACCAGCCTTTATTCAGTCCTTTTTTCTCAATGCAGGCATAGATAGCACCCGTAATCCACTCCGCATCGGGATCACTCAGTCCACCGAATACAGAAGAGAAAGTGGCTTGAAGAACCCAAACCACGTTTAGCACTAGTGCAGAACATGTATTGGCACATACTGTGAAATTCGTATAAAAAGTAAAGGAAAACAGGAAACAAATTACGCTGATAACCTATGACTACCTAGCTATCTTCCTAAACATTGCAAGCTGCTTCCGAACATGCACCACCTGCCAGAGATGGGGCTGTTGAAGCGCATTTAAAACGTTCCTTTTCCTGAAACCAATAGTTGCTCGACTAATGCTATTACGGGTCAGTCGATTGGACAATGTCACAGGCTGTGCTTAGTACGGCTGTTGTTATTGGAGGGACTTTCAGGGGCGATTCCAAGACTGATTTATGCAGTCGTTCACCGACTGCACGGACCACAACAAGGGTATTCCACCACAACGGGGTTTGCCCTGCAGCCGGTCTACATCATTTCTAGTGATTACCTTTCTTGCATGAGTCATCCAGTTGTACATGTGCTTCAGCCTTAGTTAACTGTTCTTGCTGTTAAGGAGCCCCGCGTATGTTGAGTGTAAGCCTGAGCAAATATTTATTTTATTTCAATGATGATTTCACCACGTCCTCCAAAGCATTTTCTTCATGCAATCACACCGAGTAAGAAACGCACAGGGCGCATAAATGTGGCACCATGGACATATTCTGGGATGTTCTTAGACATCTGTTTTGTATTCTAATACACCTGTTGTTCCAAATAGACACCCAAGCACTAATTCCGTGATCAAGCACAGAATACCCTGCGAAAATAGTTTTGAATGGACCAGGTAGTAAACTCACTAGCTTCTTCAAAGTGTTCTTTGGCAACCACTTGGTATTTTGAAACCACTAGGTGTATAATCTAGAAAATGTGTCCTGTAGGCCTACTAGAATCACAGGTCCAAACTGATTCACACCAGGGTTTGGGGGTTTTTATAAGAAGTATTTATAAGGTATTTATAAGAAGTTTTGGTACCCTTTATAGCCTAAAATGTAAATGTGTAAGTTCTGCATCCACACAAATATGAGTTTGGTATACAGCAGTAGTGACTGATTCTAAGATGGATTCAAGCAATAGATGGATGGATGGATTTTCCCCTTAAAAGTACAAACTCTATCAATGCAAACCATCTTAGATATATGGTGCTTTTTCAATGCAGAACCACAATCTCAGGAAACAGCAAGGAATACCAATTACCTTGGAAAAGAGGTAGTTTGTATGTTTGTACGCTCTAATTTAACTAATTAGAGAGGCATGGGACTCTGTTGTTTGGTATGACCTGGTATGACCTACTTTTAGTGCTGTTTTATCTGTGTTGCCATTCAAGAGCAAGGGAAAACAAATAACCCGCCTTTAGCTGAGTGTGGTAGTCCAAGGCCCATTAAATTATTTTGATTTCACATATGGTACGTAATACAAACATGGCATTTAAAAGGATAACAGTGCACCAACTCTAAGTGCAAGGATTTTCTTATTTATGTTGATTGCTGTTATGTATACTATTAATGACATATTATGAATGAAAGTCTGATCTCTTATTAGGCAGTTCATGGAACTTCATGACAATGTTTTCTTTTTGCCATTTCTCATTTCGCTTTCTCTCATCTAACTTCAGAGCGAAGCAAACAAAATAATTGTGACCCCTAATTGATAGATAAAAAATTACGAAAAATAAGGTTAAATTTTTTCAGACATTGTAGCCTACTTATCACAACTTTCAACAAGTTTACAGTAAATAGCAAATTCTGAAAGCAGTGGTTTACACTGCATCATCGTCATGTTTCCCCCCCCCCATCCACAAGAACAGCACTGTAGTTACTTTAAAAGTAAAAGCCTCACAGGTTACTGAAAGGTGTGTGCAAACACCCCCTGCACAGTACTAGACTCCAATTTCAAAAGATAAGTGACATAGCTGTGTCATATCAGTGCCAACCTTTCTGAATGGCTTGCAATTAAAATCTTAAATGCACAGTCATGATCATCCAACACCGTTTTCATTTACACTTTCTTGTGTTTGTGTTTTGGCTTGTAGTTTTTGTATATGTTTTTTTTTTCTTACATAAGTGTATTTTTTTCACAATAGTGAACTGTACCATGGCAACAGCCAGTCTGTATAGCACTGAAGGGAATAATCAGTCCAACACTCCCTCCCTCTCTCCCACCCATGGGTTTGAATACAATTCAACAGAGTAGAACAGAGACCCCTGCTAAGCTGTTCTATGTCTTTTCCAGGCAACCAGGCAAAATTGTGGTTGACAACCCAGGTCTTTCCCCCTACCCCAGAGGTTCCAAATTCTTGGTATTTGGACAGCGTTTGTGGGGGCACAGTACAAGGCAGCTTTACACTGATTGATCACCATGCTTCAGATTAAATTGTACCCAGCATTTGATAGCTTTGGACACCAGCCAACATTGTATTCTGCTGCCTACATAATCCATTATAAATTATTATTCTTGTTGTTGTGAAAACTGTTATTACAGTGCAAGAAACATACAGTGAAATATTTTATATTGCTCCTTTTTTCTCACTTTTTAAAACTAATTTTGTAATATCTCTGAACCAGTCTTGTCGATCACCTCTGCATTCAGTTTACTTTTGATATACTGTAATACATAAGTCTGAATCACTAACACCAAATTAATACATGTCTTTCTGACTGCTTGGTGATGTGGTGAGTGTATGATTCTTAGAGCAGATTCCCCTTCAGAGGGACTAGTGTTACACTCACTACTGCATCACCTGTATAGTGTGTGTGAGAGCGTGTGTGTGTGTGTGTGCATGTGCATGTGTGTGTGTGTGTGTGTGTGTTTTGGGGGGGTTATCGCTTCCGCTGGGCTCACTGACGACAGGAAAACCATTTCATTAATGCCTTTGTTTTTGGCACTCTCCCCTCCCTTGACACACATGCTTAACTGACGCGGCCTTCAGGGAGGGAAGGTGGGAAGTGTGCGTGCACGTGTGTGGGTGAGTGTAGGTGTGTGTGGGGGGTAGCATGAAGGCAGGTGAGTAGCAAACCTCCTAATTCCCCAGGAGAGTCGAAGTATCCAGTTACAAAACCTCCCCTGAGAGGCACTAGTAAATGAGCATTATGCGCTCTTCCACTTAGGTTTTAGCACTGGCATGTTAGAAATGAAAGCTTTTTCATGCCCCGCTACACAATAAGGAAACATTGTATTACAAGATGGCAGTAGGCCTGTATCACACTATGATATGTGGTTAATACTCATTTTTGTAATAAAAAAAAAAAAAAAGTATTTGCATTTGCATTTGCAAAATTTACATTTGTTACACTTTATTATTAGTTGTCATTTAGCAAATAAATTGTGGCAAAACATTCAATGAAATTAATTTAGCTATACTCACAGGTACCACAGGAGGAAGTACTTTATTTAGTCAAACTAGCAGTAAGCCACCTGTTTGAGTGGAGTTGGCTATATCGTTCAGGCTACATTAAGAATTCAGTTTGCTTGGCAGGTGAACATATGAACACTAAGCAACAATGACTTGTGTTCTTAGTCTTTAGAAGGGAAATATGTCAGTGAAACAAGTTAAGAATTTCTTTCATTGTGTAATATGTGCTGGGGGGGGAAGTGTAATCAGGGCCGGATCAGTGCTCCTGGGCATTTGCTCCCCCACCCACTCACCCCTTTGGCAGGATCCATGTTGAGGAAGAAAAGCGATTCCCAGTCTGTGCTTAGATCTACCAACATCTTGCACAGTTGTATTGTAACCTTGACATTGTTAGCAAAAAGTCATTAGAATGTGAATGTGAAATGTGAAGATTTTAAGAAAAAACATAGCTGACAGACAACAGCATACGCAGAACCTTCAGCCTCATATTGTTTGTCATCAATAACTGCTTAAAACAAAAACAAACTCCTTTCCACAGGTGTGAATGTAGCATAGAGTTAAATGAGTAATAATTAAGCAACATAAATGTCACGAATTTCACAACTATTAAGCCACTGCATTTCAGCACCATCTTGTGGCAAACCAGACCATCTCAATATAAAGGCCAATATCTCCAAACCAGACTGATCAGTCCAAAATTGTGAAGTCAACTTATTTATTTGCAATGGTTTAAAACAAATGTTGAAGAATCCAGCTCAAAATATTCCACAGGAAGAAAATACAGAAGTGAATAGAAATGATGGCGAGAAAGAAATGTGTAAATATATTGCTTGGTAAATACCTTTTTCTATCAATCTTCTTCTTCCCTACACAATTATTATTGTCATCCTTAAGCACAAATGAACATATTGTATTTTTTCCCCTCTTCTGGCTTTCCCTCATAAATGATATCTGTTGGTGCATAGTGTACTTCATTATTACCACCACTAGATGGCAGTTCAGTACCAGTCTGAAGTGTATGAAACTTCCATCCTACTTCAAGACCAGGACTTGCTTTTTGGGAGGTAAGCAAGATTTAGTAGCATCTTCTATCACAAACTCCCTCTTTTTCTCACAATTATATACACAGCTAAACCCACATGACAAAACCATTGGTTACGCTCAAGAGAGGCGAACCTGTTGTGCCACTGAGGTGTGCCATTCCAAAGCATTAAATTGTGTATGGCTTGAAGATTACCAGTGTTGAAACCCAATCAAGCCTGCTGGCAGTCATAGTAGGATAGCCTTGGACACCTGAGCTCCAGGGCTATCATATGTTTTATTCATCTTGCCAAGTCGACTAGCGCACAGAGGAGCAACCTGACTCCATTGACCTGTCCACAGCGCATTGGGGAGGACCAAGTCTTGGGGTCTCTTGTGTGGAACAGGTAGGAGACTGTTGGACATCTTTGTGATATTGGCTTAAACTCTGCTTCAGCATAATTTTTTTTTATTTTGTAATGCTGTTATGTGGAAGTATGTTTGAGATATGTAGGGAGTATCTAAGCCTGGCTGCTTCTGTCTTGATAAAATATTTAAGGATTTGGTCTTCATTTAAACTGAAGGAATTATTTAGAACAGGATAGGCTATGCTTTTCAGAAAGACTGAAGGAATTGTTGATGTTATCCCATCAGTGGAATATAAAAACAATTATGCTGTTCAACATCAATATAAGAATTTTCCTTTTCCTATCTTTGTAGTAACAGATTCTACACAAAATACTATACAAATTGGCTTTTCGGGTGATAATACTGCAAATTCAAACTATTCATTAGCTTTTTGATCGTGTGCAACATACAGTGCCTGTTGTGTAGTGTATATGGAGTGATAACTTCTTTGGTGCAGGTCATTTTAGGCCCTGTTCACACATATCTAGATATTTTTATATAAACGTAAAATAAAAAAACGTAAAAATATTTTTTTTATCATTTGGGCCTCTCGTTTACACGTAAACAGAGTTTTAAGCCACCTCAAACAGAAGCGTCTTTCAAAGTGGAGATTTTTGAAAACACTTTCTACTTGATACATGTAAACGCAAAAAAAAAAAAAAACGGATAAATAAATATCCGTTTGTGAAAATAACTACATACATGTTAACAAGGCCTTAATCCATACCTCACAGGTAATGGTCAAGAGAGATGAGTGAACAAAGGCAGCGTGCCCTGTCAACGTCAGGGGAGGCTCTCTACCAGGTGCTGGGCCTGGACAAGAGCTGCACACACGAAGACATCAAGAAGTCCTACAGGTGAGAGCAAAAGTTTGCCTGTTTCTCACAGGACCGTCAAAAACGGCAGTGGAAACAGGACACGTCCTTCATGTGTTTCACTTCCTGAATCATGCAGGTCATCTTTGTAATCATTTTAGGCCCCACTTTATGTAACAGCACATTAAGACACAGGAGAAACACAGTTTTTGGTAGAATAAGTTGCAAGAATAGAAAGGCACCTAGAGGAGCAGAAAATGAATCCATTCCAACCACCGTGTCTTCTCAATGCTAGAAGGTTGTATAAATATAATATGGCTTCTGTATAACTGAAATATTTATAACATTGAGAACATGCCCCAGAGTCTGACGTGAATACGAGTTAAAAAATGTACCCATGTGATGTTTGTGTGAGATTTGAAAGACGTGTGTGAGAACAAGACAGCCTTGTTGCAACAGACGATGTAGACGTAAGCATGAAAAAACACAGAGGCTTGAAATAATATTTGCAGTCCCTGTCTCCGCTGAGTACAAAACAACTCAATTTGTGATCTACTATCAAAACAGTCTACAACACAAGAGCAGTCAGAATACTGTCAAGGAGAGAGGCAATGAATGACAAACACAACATCCTTCTGTAATACAGCTGTAACAAGATGTAGGAGTGTTAAACTTTAGTTTACAGCACAAGAGATGCCCACAGGTGTCTTTGCCACATGGTCCTTTTCTGTTGACTAACGTTTTGCCTCGTTTAATGTACTATATGATTCAGGTTCCATATTGTCTTGTGTTGTTTCAGCAACATTGCATATCTGTCATGACATTGACATGACACAAAGCTGTTGCAGATCTATTCACTTCATGTTTGGAGTGAAAAGTCAATAACTTAAGAGGCATATAGCATCATTAGGGATGTGCTAAAAAAAAAAATATATATATATATATATATATATCCTAGGGTTAATGTGGTTTAATGCAAAACCACTTTCAGGAAGCCATCTAAATTGTTTCTGAACAGACGTAGTGTGTGTTAATGAATATGTAATCATAGTAACTTTTTCAGAAGCTGTTGGGTTAATTAAACATTAATGAGCATGCGTACTTGGTGAATCATGAAATGTTGATGTGAAATAACAGTTTAGTACAATTTAGGAAACTAAAAAATAAAATGAATAAAGGAGTGAATGGCGTTTCTGGGAAAATGTTTATTTAATGCTTCTGCTTAGGCTGTAGGGCTTGGTGAGGCTTTAACAAAGAGGAGCAAGGGCATTGATGCCTCTTCACATGAGTAAGTGGAAAAAGTTCAGGTTTCAAATCAGCCAGAGCACAGCTCTGAAATTGCGTCCCCTTGAAAAATCCTCACTTTTGGAGTCTGAATCTCAATCATTTAGCATCTTTGAACAGTTTGAATCTGCTGTTTAATTTTGCTTTCCCTGAGCTTGTGTCATGCATCTATGTCCAAACCATGGAGGGTGTTTGTTTCCTGTGGCCTTCGGTCATGTGGGATTTGGCAGTCAGGTTGTTACGGTTTATGCAGGCAAAGCTGAGTTCCCCCAAACATGAAATTATTTGTTTTCATTCTCCTTGGGCTTAGCTAGCTTGGCATTGCCCAATTAAATGTCTAAGTGGTATACTGCACTTCCATTCTCTCAAGATCTATTATATTCAATATCTGTGGCCTGCTGCTAAGCAGCCTGGGTTAGGATCCCCATTTCTTAGGGTCTTTACTTGCCTGTCTTCCCTAACTTTGCCCACAGGCTGAGGTGCCACTGACTGAATGTGAGGGACTAGACCACAGGTGGTTATCATTAGGCTTACGTCAGTGGCCAAGATACTAGAACAGACATCATGACTTGATGTCCTTCGATTACATAGAAACAAGGCCAAAAATGGTCTAACTGAGAGGTGTCATATTTTCAAGAGACAGTGTGGTAAGGGTTTTTAAGAGCATACTTAGCAAACAGGATATCAGTCTGACCCGACTGAAACTAAGTCGCATTTTGGTTGAATACCCCACTGTTGAATACCCATGCTGCAGTTTCTTCTTCTTCTTTCATTTCTTCTGAATTGCTTTTCTTATGAAATTGGCTTATAACGTCCATGCACGTAGCAGTCCAATGGTGTCAACACATCCAAATGAAGGCAAACAGCTGTCTGAACCCTTTCAACGCAATGCTATACACGGGGTGTGAACATGGCCTCCTTTCCCCACCCTGCAGCATATTAGTAAACTATTTCACACTAACTGTGTGTGTGTTACACCATGAGAAAGGTCTGCCTGCCCAGAAAGCTTGGTTCTTGTGGGCCAGTGATTGTTATGTACATTTGTCTATTGTCTAGCCTAAATGATTATGATATTACAGTTGTAAAATAAGACATGTAGGTCAAATAAGTCAGTGGTATTGGGGGTTATATATTTTGTCTTTCCTCTACAAATCTTTTATATCTGATGTGAGATCTCTGCTTTTTAAAAATTTCAGTATTCTTCCACCACATTTAGAAAAAAATACAAATCATATTTCTATACAATTCATATTTCTGGTGACACTACATGTTTCTAATTGTCCCAAGTGTTTCCAGTGAATTAATCTACTTGTAAACAAATGTAAATATGCTGCCCTCCATCTCTCTGACAGGAAATTGGCCTTAAAGTATCATCCAGACAAGAATCCAGACAACCCTGACGCTGCAGACAAGTTTAAAGAGCTCAACAATGCTCACACTGTCTTGTCAGATGTTACTAAGAGAAACATCTACGACAAATATGGATCCTTGGGTCTCTACGTGTCACAGCAATTTGGAGAAGAGAATGTCAACACATACTTTATGCTTTCCAGCTGGTGGGCCAAGGTAAGAGTTTCTACATCACAATAGGAAGTGTGTGAGAGTGTGTTTAAATGTTTCATTTTGAGGCAATATGTAAACTAGGGATACCATTTGGATTATAGAGGAAACTGAAACTGCAGGATTTGAAGCAAAATTATTTTTTCTTTTAGTCTACTACTAAACTTAATCTTAGAAAGCCAAGAAGTCATTTTGAGTTATTATTGATAGTTGTTGGTTGTTGTGTATAAGGGATGTTGTGTTTGTATTTGTACCTGTAGGGTCTGTTTGCGATCTGTGGCCTGCTAACAGGCTGTTACTTCTGCTGCTGTCTGTGCTGCTGCTTCAACTGCTGTTGTGGGAAGTGTAAGCCTCGTACACCAGGGGAGGAAGACCCCGAGTGCTATGTGTCACCTGAAGACCTGGAGGAGCAGATTCGCACTGACATGGAAAGAGGTCAATACACTAAGAATATAAAATATATACACTATAGGTTTTCTTTTTGAGAAAAATATACTAGCACACTCCGCTCAATTAATATTGTTGTTTTAACTAAGTTAAGTTATATCAACATGTAGTGCCATGTTTGTTACAAGTACAGCTGACACACTTTGACATAGCTCAACCCAGGCAAAGTGACAAGATGATTTCACTGGGTAATTTTGAGTGCACTAATCATTAATTACAGTGTTGTAACAGCACATCTCAGTCTTAGTTATAGTCTCAATCGTACAATAGTTAGTTATACATTGAGTCATTCACACACAACAAGCTATTCTCATGAAGATGCGTCCAATTGTTAATTGTTAAATAGGCAACACCTAAGAGGGCAAATGACTAAAAAATGATTTAACTAAAAAATGAAAATGATTTAATTCCTAGGAGAGAATTCCCAAAAATGTTTGGTACTTGATGATGATGGCAGGTAGTACAGTCCGCATTTGAATGACTGGACTGAAAAAAGCGGTCTGGTGACGTGATTTCCTCCAAGCTTTTTAACACTGTTCCTGTTTACAACAAACTCCTCACATTTATAAATACATAAATGTGAGGAGTTTGTTGTAAACAGGAACAGTGTTAAAAAGAGAATAGAATCTTTGTGAGAAGAATCTTTGAGAGAATAGAATCTTTGTGAGAAGAATCTTTGAGAGAACATAATCTTTATAAAGACAAAGATTCTATTCTCTCAAAGATTCTTCTCACAAAGATTCGGCTATGCACAATAAAAATAACAACAACAAAAAAACATAGTTGGAATGGACAGTAAGGCCTGCCATAAATATCCTCAGCAACTGGGTGGAAAGGCTTGTGCACAATTGTTAAATCAGCAAACACTTTTCAGTCAACAATCAGCTCTTGGACATTTATGTAAGATGTCAAAAGATATTTGTTTACAATGTTCAAAAGGACCAAGCAGGCCACACGCATCTGTTAGTAATGAGGAGAAAAGGGCAAAGAAAGATAATCAATACATTTAACCTATGCAAATCCTTTGACTGAGTCGTGTCTACAATCTTGTCAAACATTTGTTCTTTCCTAAAAATGATCTCAAATTAAACTTTAGACAGTATTTCATATTTTGCACCCATAGAAGAGTTTGGTTTCCATTTTAATGAATGCGCTTTTTTAAGAAAGGCAAATTAATAAAACAACATGGCAATATCAGTGAAATTCAGTTACTTGGCTATTACTTGAAAAAAAACTTTGATTTTCACCATGGAAAATGCAGAATTCCTTATCCTTTAACCAAATTCATATTTTCCCTTGTCTTGGGGTGAAAGCTCATTTTGTTTTGTCAGGACAAAGATTTGTCAGAATAGAAAATTTTGATTGGAAGTTCCCTATGGGCTGGATGCAAAAAAGGAAATATCTCGTATTGCTAAAAAATTACATTAAAATGACATTACTGTGACATATGCACACATTTAAGGAGAAATAATTCAGTCAGTTAATAGCCCTGTTGTTTAAGGACACGGAATGCTGTCTGTAGGAAAAAGAACCAGAAAATTTGATGCAATATAGACCAAATAATAAGCCGATAACTAACATTAAATGAATGGGGCATAGAGAAATGAAACTGAAAGTAAGTTACTGTGCCGTATTCATTTAGTGTTAACTGCTGGTTCACTATCACTATTTGTCTATGTTGAGTCAGATTTTCTCATTCTTTTCTGTAATGACAGCACATGGTAACCTCAAACAACAGGGCTATGGATTGATTCACACTGGATTTCTCCTTTAATAACATACTTAATTTTTGTCAGGGATACTGTATTCCCCTTTTGTTTTTTACAACTTCAATGTTCTTTTTTGGGAAATGAGGTGATGCAGGGCTGTTACGACAAGTGACAGATGTGTCATCTGTTAATGTGGCCTAGGCTTCCTGATCACAACATACAGTAGATTTAATTTCACGAAAGAATGAGTTTTTCCTTAAAATACTGTCTATTTAGAGCAAGACATTTTACAATGTCAAAGAGTTACACCAAGGGACACAAAACTGCAACAAAAGAATTAATTAGTTGCTTTAGCCATTGTGTGATGTATCTGGGTATGAGCCTTTTGAAGCTAATAGGCCTAACTGATCTAAAAACAACTTTGATGTCTGAACACACTGATTCTGAGCCTTCAGATCCAAATTTATAGGCAAAATATATACTTTGTTTCACATGTGCCATATCAGTCTGTTAATGAAAATAATTAGAAGCAATTCTTTTGAGACAGATGTTATGGATTATACATTTTAAATCTGCCAGTAAGCAGTGGGAGGCTTTTCAAGTCCTCTGCAGTTTGCCACAACACTGATAATTATTGCCTGAGTCAGTTCTCAAAGAGAATTTTCCTACCAGTTATTTTAAGCAATCCCACGATAAGAGGAAACATTGTGGTTTGCTTCCAACAGTAAAATAAAAAAAGCAAACAGAAAATAGTCAGAATGAACAGGCAGAGAATTACAGCATATTTTCAAATACTAGGCCCCATTAACTATGCTCTCTATTTCCACCCCCATCCCAAAATGTCTGTGTCTGAATGGATACAGATCACCATCAAAAGGTTAAAAGTACACTGATCTGGACTGATGGAGTTGTCATTATGCACAGTGTGACCACACTCACTCTGCTGGGCACAGCTAGCAGGACTACACCAACAACAAATTGCTCACAACACACATCTCTCATCTTCCCTAGGGGGTGTCACTAGCAAATGTGATGTCATTATGTAATCATCTGTCTCGACCTAGCGAATGGCACCAAGGCCTTATGCTTACACCTAACAAGTTTTTTTTTTTTGTCTGCCAGATGGTGACACCCCCATTGTGCATCAGCCAACCAATGCCAGTGAGAAGACTCAGTTGATTGGTGACGGGCACAGGAGTTATACCTGAGAGGGAAGAAAGTGGCGGTCTGGAGTGAAGTCACAAAAAAATAGCCATTGCATACCTATTTTCTTCTCACCAACTAGGCCTATTATGCAAGGGAGATTGCCTGGACCCAAGATGTAAATAGCCTGATGAATGATAAATTGCTTAGTGATTTTCAATAAGAATTCTGTTTACTGTTGCGTTCTGTCATGTTATTAAACTGACTTTCACATCTGTATTGCAGAAATAAAGAGGCTGTGTGAAAACATTTACAAGTGAAAGCATTACAATAGCCTACGAATGGGCCTTTAAAGGCACAGCCTTTACATTACATTAAAAACTGTTCTATTTCAAAAGTGCCCCCTGCTTTTTAAAGTAATTCAAAGAATGTTGCTTCACTGCATATTTCCTTCTTTGTTCATTAAACTCGCAGCAAGTAGGTCAATACCTCAAATACATAAACACACATGCCCTGTATAGTAACAGTTACTTCTAGCTGTGTCAGTGAGAAATAGAAAAGGTTTCCCTCCTTCGAGCCGGATTCGAACCAGCGACCTAAGGATGTCAGTGTAACCGCTACAGTCCTCCGCTCTACCAACTGAGCTATCGAAGGGAGCTAGACAGCTTGTCGGGATCTCAAAATTTAAAACCTCAACCGCTGTGTCCTTCTGTATCTAGTAAGTTTTGATTGTATGCTAACTTTACATTGAAAGTTATTATTAAATGATGTACATGCTATGCTGCACTACTACATTACTGGACTGACTGTGTTGTCAAGATGCTTAATTCTTTGAGCTTGATATTAATTTTTTACGCTATTACGCTAAAAAAATACAGTTAGCTTCAGACTCAGCTAGCGCAGTACTAATGCAAAGTTACTTCAACAGCACGTATCCCTGAACTGAACATAAATATACCTATGTATACGTACTTACGTACGAATCGATGACCCCTGGCTGTGAAAAGCAAACACATTTTACCCATTATGGTAGACATGCTAAATAGGGTTTTTACTGTAAGACTGGGGTGGGCTATTACCTAGCGTTAGCTTGCTAATTTACGTTGACAGTTTAGCAATATCCCTGCCCCAGGATTGCATTGCCTATTCCGCCAATAAAATGATAGCGCTGTACTGTGAATTGGTTTAGTAAATTAAATGTTCGCCATAAAAATCTATACATTTGTATGTTTCATAATACCTACTGGTTTACTACATAGATGAATGGGGAATTAGCTCAAATGGTAGAGCGCTCGCTTAGCATGCGAGAGGTAGCGGGATCGATGCCCGCATTCTCCAGGGAACATTTTGTTTGTCATCCACCGTAGATGAAAACATCTCAGATACAGCACATGAAGCTATCTAACACTTCCTATCCACACGCATACAACTGAATATCGAACCCGATCAAATATGCCTAACTTCTGCATGCAGTGGTTAGGCTAAAGGCCTAGTTGCACGAACAATTCCGAGTTACATTTTCACATAAATCTGATTAACTCAGACTAGGCTGACTAGATCAGACTATTCTATGGTATTGTGTGTTTGTAGTTTCAGTTGGATGTTTGCTGAACAACACATTCAGGTTTAAATCACTGAAAACATTCATCCTAATTTCTTTCTTTGTAGGCCACTTGTGTGTGTCAACTCACCTGGTGCTGTACAGAAGCCCTCAGATTTCAAACAGGACCTCTGCCTGTCACACGCAAACCCCACTATCAAACTGGGTTCAGACCTGTCCTCCACATCAGACCTGACTACCAAATCAGAGCTGATTATTACCAAGACCAGACTACCAGGTCTAATTACCTAAAATAAAAATGGGTATATCTTAGGAAGAAAGATAAATTTGTCTTATTCCCAAGTACAGAGGCAAGGTACAGAGGTAATGACATTTTCCACCTGTTCATTTTCCACCTCCATTTGAATCACCATATGATACATAGAAGAGTTGATTAAGGGACTGATCTACTGATCATGTACAAACCATAATACACATTAAATTTTAGCATGACATGACTTAATTAAGGAAGAGAAAAACAAGGATAATCATAAGTTTTACCCAGGTGTTCATAGGCAATTCCCAACCTTTGCCTATTGCCTACTGCCCCTGTAGCTCGGTCGTCAGCCTCAGCCTGTGCTGTGAGACTGATCAGCTGCATGTCTGGTTTTTAACCAGCCAAAAAGGGCGCATATCACACCTCTGTTCATTGAACTCCACTGGCTACCCTTAGCTGCTTGCATCAAATTCAAGGCACTAATGGTGGCCTACAGGGTGATTGATGGTTCTACTCCCATCTACCTGAATACTCTCTTAAAGCCCTATGTCACCCGCCAACCACTTCGCTCCTCCAAGGAACGTTATCTAGCACGGCCAACACTTCGCGGAGGTCAATCCAGACTCTTCTCATGTGTTGTTCCACGCTGGTGGAATGACCTTCCAAGCGCTACCAGATCAACAGATACCCTCTCCACCTTCAAGAAACTCTTGAAGACCCAGTTGAAGACCCAGCCTGGCTTGAATTTCTGAATACCAGGAATGCACTTAACCTCTTATACTTAATCTCTTTTTATACTGCACAATTACTACACTATTGCACTTTCAACTTAAAATGCTGCACATTTTATGTTAGCAATATGCACTCTTTGTTAGTTTTTTTTTTCATTGTGTTGTAGCTTGAATGTTATCCACTTTTGTAAGTCGCTTTGGATAAAAGTGTCTGCTAAATGCATAAATGTAAATGTAAATGCCTATTGTTGGTCTGCCTCTGTGTGCACACTCACATGCATAGATGAACACAGATGTCACACAAAAGTCATAGATGTGTTAAGATTAGCCTTTAGGACAGAGTTGTGAACTGTGAACTCTACCAATTGCTGTCGTATTGGCTTAAAAGTACTGGTAGCCTATGTTTCAAACACTAACATTGTATCAAAATAGAACAAACTTAATTTTCACAGACTTGTCTATAAGAATGGCAAGAATACCCTAGGCCTAACATAACCAAAGAATGTCTGTCTATCAATTCTCGTGGGCCCTGCCTGATGATTGCAGTTGTGGACGTCTAAATTTGCACGTGACTAGATCTACTTTGTTCTTTGCCACTGCAGATTAAGTTTGTATGGGATTTTTACGACATTAAAAGTAGACCGTGTGTTGATGTGCGCAATGGGTCGTCAGCTGTTTGCGTATCTCCGATCATTTTCATATATGGGCACGTAAACATGGCAACCTTTGACGTGTAAGTTTCTAAAAACAGCATCACAGCCGGGTAACAGCTTGCCCTAGACCCCTGTAAAACTGCAAAAGGGAGTTTACTGAATTGCGCCATTGTTTTCGACTCTTAAACAAACTTATTTTTGATTTATGTTGAGAGGACCCATGCGAACAGATTGTTAGAAAGAGAGGGAAATGGAAGACCTGGAGAAGCAACTCATTTGTCCAATTTGTTTGGAGATATTTTCAAAACCAGTGGTGATTCTTCCATGTCAACACAACCTTTGTCGAAAATGTGCCAACGATGTTTTTCAGGTGAGGTAAAAACAACATTTATTTGGACTTTAGGTCAAATTACGCATCTGTAACGTTATTTATAGTGAACTAATTTTGAATACTTTTAGGAGTGTTTCCTAAATTGATGATAGATCTGCAGCCTATAGCCTAAGGTGCAGATGATGATTCTGTAAGTTAGATTCATACAATCATTGTTTTAGAATTACCTTAACCTTATATTGTCTCCATGTGTGAGAAGGCATCCAACCCTTACCTACCCACCAGAGGCGGCTCGCTTACATCTGGAGGTCGCTTCCGATGCCCATCCTGCCGGCATGAGGTGGTGCTGGACCGACATGGAGTTTATGGATTGCAGAGGAACCTCTTGGTGGAAAACATCATCGATATGTTCAAACAACAATCGACCAGGTAAAACAAACATATTCTTCGATTTGTACGTGTTGCAGAATGTGAACTAAACTGTTATAAACGAGGTAGTGTTGCAACCTTCTAGTCTTAACATAGGCCTACATATATTGTAGCAATACTGACTGGGTACAAGTTTTGTTTACACTAAAAAGTTTACCAACATGAGTTGCATCATGCGTATCATAGGCAACTCGGAGAGCTAGGTTTACAGCAGGTGCTCCAACCCTACCTAAGTAGGTTTCTAGGTCAAGGCATCCATCCACCTGTAGGCTAGGAAGGCATCACTTTTCAGATTTGCCTATGGAAAATACTCATGGACAGTACTCACTGCAGACCCTATGGCAAATCAAAACAGAACCGAGCATAAAGTACACTAGAACAAGAAGGCACTCTATTTACAGAAAATTATATTCACACAATATTTAAAGAAATGATTATATGGTCTCATAGGGTCTACACCCTGGTCTTGTGAACATAATCAACATTCTAATTCTAATAGCAGTCTGGACGCCATAAAAATGGTACATTTAGGATTACTGTATTTGAGCTTTTCTTTTCCTTTTTCTGCCCAGAATGCTTCATCCTTTAAATTTTAAACCAGATTTCTGACTACAGAAGGTGAAGAGAACAGATGATTGAAAATAACCAGTAGCCTACTTCATTTTAAGGGGCCGCATTTTCTCTTAGTTGGAAATAAAATAAGATGTGGATTGTGCTCCAAACTGCGCAAATCCCAGTGGGACAAATTGTTCTCCCACTGTCTGTCATGCTGTCACAAAACATTGCACTCAAGTCATTTCAGCTTGTTTATGAGTTGATCATTCCTTGCCACTGCAGATGTAGTGGTATTCTTCCCTTTTTTACAGCACTCAATTTATTTTCCATCAGTTGAGTTGACAGGAGAGCAGTTTCTATAGCAATGGTGACCAAGTGACCCCTAAGGGCCTGGTGAGTCAGAGCAGTGATGGTCATCGGCAGGGTTTCGGTCAGACTTAAGCTACTGCAGAGTTGCTCTCTGTTGGCCTGCCATCCCCTTTTTTGCCCTCAGGTCATTATGACAACTCACCATGACCTGATGCTGTTAGTTAGGTTGCTCAGATGACACTCATTTGCACCCCCCACACATATCCATAAGCTGAATCACATTGTGCTCCCTAAGTCAAAGCCCTCAAAGAGACCTCAGTCACTTCACTGACATGAATCAACCAATCATGAAGTAGATTCTTGCTAGTTACGTATTTTAGAGTTCATAGCTTAGGGCTTAGGGGCAGAGGCATCTTCATGAGGTCTTCATAAGGTTATCATCGATACATAACTACAACTGGAACAGCTATATAGATACATAACTGATTACTGTATAGCCTACATTTTGTTACTAGAACTTATCCCTGCTAAACAGTTCAGTGTACCCAGCTATGTTTTATATGTAGCAGTAAAACATAATCTGAACACATATAGATATATATAGATCTATATAGATTCTAACCGACTATAGATTAATATTTTCTAAACAATATACTTTTTTGAGGTTAATAGGCCACATGACCACCAAACATACCCACAGGCACATTCAAACATCTGTGTATAACACAGCGTAATATATATTTTTTGTTTGTTTTATTTTGTCTCCATATTAACACCCAGCAACAGCCAACCTGTCCAGCAGGCGAAACCCGAGCAGCCCATGTGTGAGGTTCACGAAGACGAGAAGATCAACATCTACTGCGTGACGTGTAGCACGCCCACCTGCTCCATGTGCAAGGTGTTCGGAGCGCACAAGGACTGTGAGGTCGCCCCTCTCAACAGCATCTATCAGAATCAGAAGGTACACCTGCTCCCACGTGTCTGTATCGTCATTGAAAGGTCATACAGTTCCTGTTTTGAAGTCTACATGCCACTCCGATGAATTGGACAAATGCCAGAGAGCAATAACCCTTCTGATGTTTCATTAGACATCATTAGAGTTGTTTCTCAAGCTGTGTCTGAAGATAATTGTTTATCTAATGGATTTGTTAATGTATGCTTTCATTTTGATGTGGGTGTTTGTGTGTGTGTGTGTGTGTGCACATGTGTGTGTGTGTGTGTGTGTGTGTGCGCGCACTTGTGTGTGTGCACGTGTTTGTATGTGTGTCCATGCTTGTTTATTGTTCGTGTTCAAACATACACACACACACACACACACTCTCTCTCTCTCTCTCTCTCTCTCTCTATCTCTCTCTCTCTCTCCCCCAGACGGAGTTGACAGACAGAATAGCAATGATGGTAAGCAACAATGAGAGGACCCAGGGTATCATTAGTCAGCTGGAGGAGACCTGCAGGATCATAGAGGTGAGTTGTCCCAACAGGAAGTGCTCCCTCTCCTCCTCCTTCACTTGTCTGTTTTCACTGTCCCTCTATTTCCCACTTCTATCCCCCCTCCTCTCTCTCCCCTTTCCCTCCCTCTCTTATTTCTTTTCCTCTCTCTTTCATTCTCATCTTTCTTCTCTCTCTCGCCCCCCTCCTTTCTCCCTTTCTCTCTCTCTCTTGTTCTACTTCTTTCTCTTCTATCCTCTCTCCCTCCCTCTCTCCTTTCCTTTGCTCCTCATCCCCCCTCTCTCTGTCTACCTCCTTCTTATCCAGTCACCCTCCACTTCCCCACAAATGAAAGGGGACCAATCAGGATTATTGATGGACAGGGTAGGCCGACAGCTCATCCGCTGGAGGTGATGTGCGTGGGCCGCTACGGTACCACAAGACTTTGGAGCATCTCCAAGCCCCTTGGCCACCATCCGTTGAGAGTCAGTGACTGACATGCACACCATGTTTTGGAGATTTGAGTGTGCATATGGCCCCTGCGGATGACAAAGTAGAACTTCTTGCAAGGTTGATTGCAAGGGAGAAAGAGAGAGGGGTAGAGACAGAGAGTCAGAGAATAAAGTCAGCAGCATTTCCCTGAAATATAGTTGTTCATACCTGTGTTCTAGATGACTTTTGGGTTTTCAGTCCATGCACTGTTGCTTTTAAATTTAAATTAAATGTAATTACATTTCTGGCATATTATACTCATCCACTGAGTACATGAAGCTCACACTTCATTACAGTTATAGGAAGCATTGATGTAAATCTATACTCTTTTGATCCCCTGAGGGAAATTTGGTCTCTGCATTTAATGTAATTGTGAATTAGTGAAACACACACAGCACAGTGAAGTGAAGTGCACACTAACCTGGAGCAGTTGGCTGCCTGCTATAGCAGTTCCCAGGGAGCAGTGAAGGGTTAGGTGCCTTACTCAAGGGCACTTCAGTCATGGTCCACTGGTCAGGGATTGTATCTGCAACCCTTCTGTTACAAGTCTGTGGCCTTAACCAGTAGGCCATGGCTGACCCAAGTTGTACCATCAGTCCCTTTACAGTACAGTGTGGATAAGTCTTGAAATCTTAAACCTCACAGGAGAATGAGCATCTTCAATGGTAGGAAAAAGATTCAGACAGGAAAAGTTAATTTTTGTGGTTTAAGATCTTACCAGAGCTCTTTGTAAGGCCCTAATACAATTAGAAATGTTTTAATGTTATGTGTACCGTTAAAAAAATAATTAATTAATAATTAGAAATTGAGAGAAACATTTTCAGTGTTAGTGCCCACTCATGACTTGTTAGCTCCAATGTTTACTTGTTTACTACCTGTGTGTCTTAGGAGAATGGGAGGAGGCAGAAGTCCCAGGTGTGCGAGAAATTTGACCACCTATACGCCATCATGGAGGAGAGGAAGAGGGAGATGACCCTGAAGGTGACAGCTGAGCAGGAGGAGAAACTCAACTACATCCAGGGCCTGAAGCGCAAGTACAGCGATCACCTGGAGACCACCAGTAAGATTGTGGAGACGGGCATTCAGACTATGGAGGAGCCTGAAATGGCTGTGTTCTTGCAGGTGAGTCAGTCCTGGTTTCAATTTGTTTTTACTCATACAGTGCCAAGAGAATGGGATTTATTTTATGGCTGTTTACAATCACAGTCAAGACACTCAATGTGAACTTCATCACCAAACCACTCATGTTCCTAAACTAATGTGCCTGCTATTTTCTGAGTGGTAGATCCTATGCCAGTCCTATGTTTTAAGTCAAAATTAGAGGATATTCTTGATGTATCACAATATTCATGTGTACAAAAAGTTTTGTAATATGTAATTTTGTAATATGTTTTTCAATGAGAAATCCCTAATAAATTCCCATTGAAGTAATTATTGTGTTTTTTTTGCAGACGGCAAAACCTCTTCTGAAAAAGTAAGTTCTTGCTTGACGTAGATAATGTGCCACTTGTTTTCCTGTTTTGTTTACTTGATGTTTGCACACATTACTGTTGCCACTGTTTGCTCTTGTCTAGGATCAGCGAGGCCTCCAGCATATCCCATCTGGAGAAAGTGGAGCGAGGCTATGAGAACATGGATCATTTCACCGTCAGCTTTCTGAAAGAGAGAAAAGCACTGCGTAGCATTGACTTCATTGAAGGTAAGAACATTTACAGATACATTTATTTAGTGTATTTAGACAATTCTTTTATTCTCACCGACTAAATACTTACAGAGTTAATACGCAGAGGAAACCATAAGGATAACAATAAATGTGACTGTGATCACTATTGGACTTTTGAATTATGACTACAGAAATTTAAGTGCTTGAAGTCAAAGTATAATAAATGGAGATAGTGGTGGATAGTGGAAAGGTGAAAGGGGATACTCTCGAAAGAGCTTTTTGAAAGAAGACACCGTCACCCCTGTTCTGGTAGCACTTGTTAGCTTGCTCTGGTAGCTTGTTCCACCATCTGCAAATGAGAATTTGCAGACAGGATTGCTGTATCCGCATGCTGTTGTGAATGACATTCGTTAGTGAGATTCAATTGTTTGCTTGAGGTGTTTAAGTTTAATAATTTTGAATCAGCTGCTAATTAATAGCTTGCTTTGATAGCATTTTAGCTCAGCATTCGCCTCCCTCTGTTCACTGATTGGACAGGTTAAAATGCCTCCTGTGACAACAAGCTCAATGGGATCAATTCCAGACTAGCACTGTAGGGAGATGATAAAGCAGAAGTGTGTAGGAAGGCATGGCCAGGCTAGTAACATGGCCATAACACCCAAGTTTCTTGCAACCATGGGTGAAGCAAGGTCGATGTTTATGTTGAGATATTTGATGTGTCTGGCTTGGAAGACTAGCTGTTTTAGAGAGGTTTGATTGGAGGTAGCATTCCTTACTTCATGTGGAGAGATACTCAGATCTCCTCACCCTGACCATGGGGTTGTCAGAGGGGAATGACAGACAGAGTTAGATTTCATCTGAGCTGCTGTGATATGAGAAGCCAAGCAAGTGTATAATCAGGCCAAGTGAGGTGGTACACATGGCAAAGAGCGGGGGCCCTACCCCTGAGCCTTGGGGAGCTCCTGTGGGCAATAAAATCAAGAAGCTGAATTCTTTTCCTGTTTGTGTGTGTGTGTGTCTGTGTATGTGTGTGTGTCTGTGTGTGTTTGTGTGTGTTTGCTCTATACTTTTTTCTCTCAACATGTCTTGATTTACATTATTGTACAATTGATGGTACTCTGAAAGAATTCTCTCTCTCTCGCTTCTCAAACTCTCTCTCTTCTCCTACTGTCATCTTATATTTTATGCCTCTTCTTTGTTACCCTCTGTATTAAATTTGTATTCATTTTTTTTTCTCTTTCACTTGTTCCTGTTCAGAGGATGAGGAAGAGGAGCAGGAGGAGGAGGAAGGTACTGAAACAGAGGAGCAGCAAGAAATGGGAGGAACTTCAGATTCTATAGCCCCACCCCAACCATCCCAGAGTAGCCTTAAGGCCACAGTGTCCTCCTAGCCAAAGTCTGGAAATACACACACACACATGCATGTATTTTCATACTTAACACACAAGCATACACAAATATACACACTCTTGCTAAGACACAGACTTTTGTGTGTTGTAGATCAAGTTTCAGACCAAGAGATGAGATAGGGTACAATAAGGAGAAATTATTTAAACCAGAGTATAATGGAAAACACTTTTTTCCCCAGTGTTTTACACCCTCTTTTTTAAGTTGTCGAAAAGTAAATCTAAGTTTATGTTGATGATGTCTTGAGACTTTTTACTCTTTTTCATGGAAAATGCCACCTTTGTGGCTGTAACAGACATATACATCCTGACACACACACACACACACACACACAGAGAGCTTGCTCAGGTAAGAGACTGAAACATTAGGAATGGAATTTTTCCAGACCTTTCTCTATCAGTCAGTAACTACGCTGTCTGGCATGGACAATGGTAGCTTGCCTAACAGATGGAGTCCAGCACTGGCTCACAGGCTGATTAAACCTATCTGTGTTACTCAGCATGCTTGTTTGTCTTTCATTTGACCCGATAGCATTCACATGCGCACCACATCAAAGAGTGTTTCGCTTGGCGTACCAGAAATTTTAGCAAGTTGTCGTAGTAGACTTCTGTCGTCATGCTCTTAGGTATTGCTGGCATAATGCTTTAATGAGGTTGGCGCTTAGCCTGACAGAGAGATATTTTTGGGGCACTGTCACCTAAAAATAGATCTTTCATGAGCTTTTTTTATAGCTCTCCACATCAGTGGCTGTACTTCACTCACATCTACGAGCACCGAGCGCTTATTTCACAATATTTTTAAATTGATGCACCGCATGCCAAACTCGCTTCTTGCTCAGTAACCCACACCTGGGATTTCAGTTCTGATTGATGCAGTTCAACTAACTGTAACTTGTGCTGCGTAGAAACTGACAGCATTCAGCTGTGAGTTCTGTGAAGTGTCCAGTCGATCTAACCAAATGTTCCTTTTGCACATTTGGGTGGTTAAGCTGAAATAACGAGAGGAAGGGGACTGTTGTGTAACGTATACTTTATGGCTCACTGGAGGGAACTTGTTGAAGGAATTGCACACACTGAACCTCACGATGTACGAGCATCCACCAAGGAAGAAACACTCTTTTTTGTATTATTATTGTTGTTGTTGTTAAAAGCTCATATCACTATGTCTTTTGAATAATGAAGGTTTTGGGGATTCTTACCCAGTTACTGTACCACGCATGACTTGGTTTGATACCACATATGATGCCATTCCACATTCTGGAGTTTATCCTGCTAAGTGTTCTTTACCTAGATTAGGTTCAGTTCTGTACCACAGTCATGTGAAATGTCATGATTGATGTGTGGCAATGAATCCATCTGACTTGGCTTCAGAAAAGGGCTTGGAGGTTTCTCTGAAACATTAAGGTCATGTTAGATCCAGCTCCATGATGCGGTGCTTCTAATCACTATTGTACATGGTTCATTGGAACTTAAGCATTTTGCTGCACACTGAAAACAGGGCTTCCTGTTACCATATATATATATATATATATATATATATATATATATATATATATATATATATATATATTGATATATATATATATATAACAGCATGTGTTTTCTCTAAAGTGACCTCCAGGTCAAAGGATCACAGTGTGGGTTCCAGTCCATGTCTGGGGTAGCCACTCTTTTGGTTTAAACTGGATTTCTGGGGATAACTATATTTCACTTTGTGAATGTGGTTATTAGCTGCTCAGGGTTACTTATGTACACTTAATTTATTCTGAGTAGATTTTCCTCAAGAATCATTAAATGTTTTTACCATTTACCTTTATCTGTGGATGGTCTTAAATGTGAATGGAGACGAGTCTCGTTTTATTAAACAGGAATAACATTGAATATGAAACTGTAGACTTAAATAGTGTGAGAGACTAATGTGTGACAGGTTAGCGTGGCTATTGGCGTTTGACAAAACTACATCAAGTACAACTACATCAACATATTGTGAGGCTGGATGACAATCTGTAGTGGTGGCTTGCTTAGAGATATGTAATTAATCTACTCGTCACTGTTTGCTGTGGTCCTTCACGCTAATATGCGGGTTACTGGCTGACGATTAATGACGTTTTTATAGACAGATCTCTATACGGTCAGATCATATTTGAGTCATATTTGAGTCATATTTGTCCAATTAAAACCGTGACATGTCCCTGAAAAAGGCTGACAAAGGAATGTAAAATTGGCTTTTCATTTTTTATTGAAAAATATAAATATAAGACATTCTCTTGCACAACAAAAATACTGGTTGCTCATCAGTTTATTAACAAACTTACACAATGTAATGTACAATGAAATAAAATGTCAGATAAAATATCATTTTGAATAGTATACAGAGTTCTCAAATCCCAAATAATTTTATTCTATAGAAAATTATACTTATTGTGTATTGGCTACATTTTGTTAAGCACTTTCACAACAATTATCGAGATTGATGACTTCTCACGCATTTATGCTGCTATTTACCAGGCTGCTGTAGGCTACAATTCCACATTTTGGCTCTTGAGTTGAGAATGATTCTACCAAAAACAAATAATTAAATAAATACTGTACAAACAAATGGATGGAAAAGCAGCACTATAATACATGTTTTTTGTGCTAAATGTAAAAATTTCTTTGGCGGATGAATGGGTGTCAGTTTTACTTCCCGAAGAGTTCCATCATTTTTCGATTACTGTGCGCTTGCTGGGCTAATTGTTCCGCTCTTGCCATCTCTAATACTTCTCGGAGCAGGTGGAAGGTGAGATCTAGAGAGATAGGAGGCTCCTCCGACCGTCGCTCCCTCTCCATCGAGTCGTCGGGCTGTTGTGCGTAATTGGTGACGAGCCGCTTCATGTTACCAATTTTGCCTTGTAACAGACGTTGCGTTAGCTGGAGCTGGAGAGCTCTTTTGAAGAGTGAGGGAGAGGTTTCGGAGTACATGTTTGTGGCGGACAAAGGTGAATTCTGATTTCCGTTGCCCAGTCGTATGAAGTATTCCTCTCCCACTCGTGCCAAAATGGGAAGGGACTGCTGCTGTGGGTCGCGATCTGTGCCAGGAGCCTGCTGATTGGGACTGTCGATCGCTCTACATTCATGTCGGGATGGAAAGGCAACGAGGAGGACCAAGGTGGCAAGAAAATTGAGCTTCATGACAAGGAAGCAAAGGAAATCTGTGAATGGAAAAGAAAGTCGATGATGTTGACGTTGCCCTCTCCAAATCACTGCGCTGTATTTTACGCAGAACACATTACCACGAGAGCGTTGTGCTCTGACAGTACAATATTAATCACTAAATAGAAAAACACCAAGAACTGTTATCTTAATAATCTTTGCTCACACGAACTTTAGCACAAAATAAAATGTAGCATTTCCTGAAGTTGCAGCGGTTCTATATTTTTACAAAGACGACCTGAACATAATAGGACATTGCTGAGCAAAATGACTGGTACCGACTGAGAATACATGACCAACATTGTGAAAGGAGATAATAAATAAAAGTTAAAGTGCAAAAGTGAACTTTTAAATAATAATCTGTGTTGTAAAGGTGCTCCAAAAAATGTGTTCCATACCTGTGTATCGGGCAGTCAACTTCCCCAGAAGAATGCACACCTGTTCTGACGAATGTCTCTTTTACCTGTGGCCTATCTGGATATATTTGAGTGTCTTCAAAAGACTGAATGTTTAGGTTGGATTTATATAGCCGACATTTGTGACAAGTGTCACGTTAGAACTTGCGTCTGCGCATAAGAGAGGAGTGGACTTGAATGAACGCAAGTTAGATTGAATGAGGTGAGTCATAAAAGACCTCTCTCTCTCTCTCCCCCCCCCCCTCTCTCTCTCTCACACACACACACACACACTTTCTCTCTCACACAAAATCACACAGTGCAGTACATGTTCTGAGGAAGAGACAGTAGTGAGGTTTTCCATGCAGAGCAGCTGTCTAACTATCTTTTCCATGTAAAAGTTTAATCTGTATAAAAGCTAGGCTAATAAAGACCACAAATGTGAGCAACAAATAATGATGCAAAATACTATGAAAATAAACTCAATAATATAAATCAATTTTGGTTATACAAATCACATTGAGGTGAAATCATTCAAAATTCCACACTTTTGTTGCATATCAAGGGAAATTAAATCACACAAGCACTTTGCTCAAGGGTGTTGAGAGCGAATCTTGAGATTATAAAAGGTCTCCCCTTCATCATTGCACAAGTTGCCTTATCATTCTGCGACCAAAGCTCACAGAAGCACTCTAATGACAAATCCCAACACTTCAAAACACTGATGAATCTGCTTAATTAACTCAAGGCTTTGGAAATAAAGCAAACAATCCAAACAAAACTCAAACTAAACTAGCTGAGTGGCATCAGTCATGAATTTTAAACCCTGTTGTACGTCACAAATACACATACACATGCTTGCTTGCGTTTGCACTCACACGGACACACATACACAGACACACACACACACACACACGGGTGGTGAGGCTTTAGAGGAGTGATTCATTAGTGATGCTTGTTGGCTGTCTACGTCACCGCCTCAGTCATTCCTGTCTTGTCGATGTCCCCTTGCACTGACAGCCGCTGTCCAAGGGCCACCTCCTCAAGATGGAGCGCAAGAGACCAACACCAAGCCTGCTCACAGCATGCCAAGCAGGTCGCCTCATTCACCCCTAAACTGAGTTTAATTGTGCCACAGCTTCACAAACTTCCCCCAACTAAACCCTGACACCACTCTCCCTCTTGAATAATGCTTAATGAAAGAAGAAATTGCTTTCTCTCATGGCATGGTAGTTTAAAAACTTTAACTAGTAACTTTTTCCACTGTTAAGTCACTCTGAAGATCACAGGAGAACAAAACGACAATAGACGTTATGTCTTTGCCAGTGCAGCACTTACTATTAAACTGAAAAGTGGATTTTCATCATTCAGTCAAGCAATCATTGTGACTGTGGCAGCATTCATTCATCTACACAAGTGAAAGAGCCTGAAAGAGTCAATCTTAATGGCTTATGGCAGCAGCGGTGACTATTTCTCTCTACTTATATGGTACACTGAGTTCTTAAAGCTCAGTGTGCAATATAAGAGATGTTGTCTTCCCTCTCCAAGTGTGAGTGTTGGGTGTGTGCAAGTGTATGTGTGTGTGGATGGTGGCGGTGGAGGAGGGAGAATTGTTGCATCCAGATGAAGTCACCTCAACTCAGATGCACAAAAATCTGTCAGGAGTGCAGATGTAAAAGTGTGTGGATGTAGAAGTTTGCACACTTAGAAACAGCGAGACTTAGATCTTTAACAAAGACAGCAGACAACAGTGTGCATGTTTTAGCAGAATGCTATTTTCAGCACTACGTCTCTGCAAGGTTTTGAGTGGTGGCCATATTAGTATAGACTGGAGTGAGAGAGAGAGAAGTGATTGTCCTCAAGGGGAAGTGTCACCTCCCATCATGTGGAGTGCATGCATTGTGACACACATCTCACATACTGCACCACCAGCACTAGGATCCACCATCCTCATGGTCACACCTGTCACCACATTTTCAAATCGACGTCCCATGATCGACAAGTGTCATCGCTGTGATAAGTGACAGAGGCACGAACTCTCCACTGTATGCTTGAAGAAGCATTCAAATTGCTGAAGGTGATGTCCAACTCTTGCTGCCGCATTTCTCTAGACATATAATGTCCTCAAGAGCCCCATCATCCTCCATCTTCAATATGTTGCCCATGCAAAAGCAATTTTAGGTAACTTGAGATGACTAGTTAAGAGTTGTATACAAAGCAAAGATTCTGGACATGCTGATGATTAGACTCAGGTATCATTTTGTGGTGTAGCTTCTCAGAATAGTTATACAGTTGAATGAGGCAAGTATAGATTCAAGCAAGTTTAACATTACATAAAATCTCAAAATGATAAAAGCATAGTCGATGGGAGAACTCAATCTCAGCACAACATATCTAGTGACACTATGACAATTGTTTGGTTGACTTATAATTTGAAGTACCTAGTATGCTAATTAAATATTGAATATGTTAGAATAATCATTTCACCAAAGTAGTATCTGTCTCCTTTAGCCAGTGACTAGTGATTAGTGAAGTCTTGTTAGAAAAACAAGCGCCACAAATAAACAGTGTTAACAACAAGAAGCCAGAACTGTCTGTCAGTTCTCTAGGATCTGACGATTTATTACCACAAACTTAATCAAGTCTGTTTGGGTTTCTTGTTTGGTATCTTGACACCCAGTTGTACGACTTACATGACAGGATATGAATTTTAATGTAGTGGAATATGCTGTGGAAAGATGCATAAATGTGCATACATACATATATATTCATCATGCAATGTCCACATGGTTAACAGTATTCCCCTGCAAATCCAGGAATGTACAATCAAAATTAGCGCATTGAGCTAATTTGCGGCTAGCTATTCTGTGATGAATACGACATGTGATTGTGTGATGAATCATATTTTATTTATTAATTAGACAAAAACAAATTGAAAGCTTCTTCTAAGTAATACATCTCCAAGATCTGATCTGATATGACCAAAATCACACCAGAGTACAGAGACCTCCAGGGCAAAGCTCCTCCACCAGTTATAAGAAACATTGTTTCATGTATTTTCATTCTTCTCCCTTGAGAATGGTTGTTATCACTTGTTTGCCATTTTCCACTTCCTCAACTTTGTCTAGCTGTTCATCAAACAAAGATTTCCTCCTGTATTACAAGAAATCCCTTCTACTTGTGGTCTTCCAACAGCAACTGCTGTAAGAAAGCCTTCTCTGGTTTTCTTTCTCTCACATAAACTAAATCTAGGTCACAAGAGCACAAACAATTGTTGTGTTTCAATTTTGACTTGTTCGGGCATCTCAAAGGATCGCAATTGCTTCTCGACCGTACACTCATGTGCATGATTTTTGATAATGGCACTGTATATGGGTCAACTTGGAAGGAGGCATAAAAATAGAAAATTTTTACGAGATTGTTTCTAGATCATCTGAAAAAAAGATTTGTTCTGACGTGGGTCAGTTATAAAATCTGTCTCTATGTGGAATGCAAATCATTGTTATCAAGATCAGTGTATTGAAAAATTATCAAGATTGATGGAGAGAAGCAAATACACTCCAAAATGTAACATATTGTTATTCTGCAAATGCGATGATGCAATGCCATATTTTTTGAGAGTCTATCTTTGCATAATAGTGCTGACACAGAAAATATGTACTAGGTCAGTCTATAGCCCAGGTCTGGGATCCTAAGTCTTTGCAATATCAGGGCCAGATACAGACTTCCATTGGTAATCATTACCTCTCAAAGGAGGTTACACTGTAACTAACGTTTGTACATTGCAATAGGATGTAGGGAAGGGGGGTGATGTATTGTAATTACCCAAGAGGGAAAGGAGTGCATTGACATTTCATCCATTCAACAGTCCACTTGTCTGTTCACAAGATGTTTTGAATTTTATGTGAAACGTCCCAAAAAGACCTAGAAGAAGAAGAGATTGCAGATGTCATGTAAAAAACACTTGAATTGAATTTAGCATGCAATCCAACTAGCTCTGATAATAGCTTTGTTTTTGTTAATGTAAAGTAAAAACGACTAGCATTAAGTAAGTGCTTTTATTCACAGTGAAATGGACAGTAGACTTTTGACCAATTGCTACATCTCAGCCACTTAACATTTAATTAAATTAATGTATTATTATTGTTGCTATTATTTTTATTATTTTTTAGGTTGATGATTGATGATGTTTATTTAACTGCTGCAAGTCACTTTGTCAACTTTTCAGTTTTTGAAACTAGAACCAAAGAAAGTTACTGCTACTATCACAGCAGCAGCAACAGCAACAGCAGCCGCAGCGGAGTGATTTAAATTCAGACAGTGATTAATGATGAAGAAGCCAAATTTTTCTCCATTCTATATCTGGTCCTCTTCTCAGCCCTATTATTCACCATATGGACCGTCTGAGCGTCCTATTTTAAACCGTGTCAGCAGTTGGACATATACAAAACTAGCCATCATGTAATTAGACATTGAGATAGAGCACTTATGGTGCGCTTTCAAGAAGGCATCCTCAGGCTATCTGGCAAGGCAGTGTTTTCACTTAAACATGCAAAAATGCAGTCAAAACACATCAGATCACGTCAGCAACATTGTTACACAATCTTTTCATCTGATGAACAATATCAAGTGGACCTTTCATGCAAGACTCATTGGAAAGATTTTGTACTATCTTCGGATTGCAAATGCACTTACTTCTGAGCATGTGTGTCGCATTTGTACATTGTGTGCTATGAGGACAAGTGGGCTTTAATTCACTAATCAAAACACACTGAAGAGAAAGGGGTCCTTCTGTTAGGCCAACTATTGTTTACATCATCTCACACCATGTAGTGTGCTTATGACAGAACACCAGACTATCAATTATGACTGGGATTACTTGTGCGTGCTGCGTCAATTATGTCAACTCAAGCATAATATTCAAAAACTAATATTGCATATTCTTTTTACAAACCAGTGCAATATCCTTGCTTTAACCATTTAATTTCCCTCAGCACTAATTAAATACATCTTATTTTACTGATTGATTTATAGCTCTCCAATATATAGTATATTTTGAACTGCATAGAAAACTCACTGTAACACTTTCTATGAACCCAGTATTCAGAAAGCATTATAAATCCATCCATAAAGGGTTATAATGCATTCATACATCCTTATAACTAATGATATTAGTATTTATAACTGTTCATACATTCTCATGACAGAGCTCATAAGGCATTATGAGCCTTTACAACATAAAGGTGTTACAAAGCCTTATAAGCTTCTTTGGCCTTTTGACACTAGTGAAACATACAACTTTAGTTATTGTCTATATGCTAATGGTGCCTTATTAATTTCATGAGTAATTATGAGTAATTATGTGCTCACCTTACTCTACTTACAGCCCAGGGGCCAACTGGGGCCCTCTATTCTCTTTCAAGGGGCCTGCCGTGAAGTCAATAAATAAAATTTAATGATTCTCATGGTTACATTCATTTAATATTAACACACTCTTAATGGTGTCAGTACAGTTAGATTAACATGTTTGTCAATAGTATGATTAAGTGGTGTAGCATCATATACAATGATTTCTGATCTGAAACACACTTGCACTGTCACTTTGAACCGGTGCTCTTAATTTTATATTGGCCCTTGACAGCTTCATTTTTTTTTGGTATGTGGCCTGACTGAGTGCTCGTAACTCTTCATTATTTGGCATGGGCAATTGGGCATATAAAAGGACAGTTAACTAATTGAAACATTATAATGCTTTGTGACACTTCAAGTTGTAAAGGGTTATAAAATAACATTATAATGCCTTCATTCATCATTAGAATGTATTAACACTAATGACATTAGTTATAAGACCTTATGAATGCATTATAACCCTTTATGAATGTGTTTACAATACGTAATGAATACTGGGTTCACAGAAAGTGTTACCAAAGTAGCCATAACAACAGGCAGCAGTACAACAGCAGTTGTGGTGCCATTGTCTTTGTCACCTTTGACACTGTTCTCCTTTGACTCGTAGGACCAGTAGATTAGGGCGAGAACCACCTTAGAGTGAGTAGCTGTATGTTTAGCTTTGTTTATACACAAGAGCAGCCTGCCTTAATGCTCTTTGGTTGTGAATTTACCACTGAATCTCAAACCTTATACTGAAGATTGTAACACGAGAGTTAGACTAACCGGGCCTGTTTATGTCACACAGCAGGGTGCATCACAAAGCTACACATGCCTTCCCTCTCTCTCTCATCCTCTCTCCCAGCCCCCATTCATGAATACTGTGCGTACTCCCCCCTATCCCCCTCCCAAATCTCTGACGCTCCGTGAATATTTTGCATAGCTGTTGTTTGATCAACATTTAATGACACCTAAATCAATACTCCTTGGCCTTTTCTTCCTCAGGCACCCCTGCTGAATGCTACATTACCTCTGCCTCTTTGCTCTTCTTCGAGAGCTTGGACTGGTGAGCATAAATTTGTACATCTTTCACTTCTTATTTAGCACACATGCCGAACGTCTATCTGACACAAATGTCTGACAACCTTTTATCTAGTCCTTTATTAATTTGTTTGCTTCAGAATGGCGTTGCATATGTTCCATGAATGTTTAGAAGAAAGATACCGTAAGTGACCTTTGAATTAAAAACCTATTAGCATAATTGACTAGAATGACACCTTTGTAGTGCCATGACATTTCAGCGTCTCACTCAGTTTGAAAGTATATCCATTCCATGCTTAGAAGAGATGTATGAGGAATTTGATACGTCCTCTCACACAGTGTTTGAGTAATAAAAAAAAAACTGTCGCAGAAGCATGCTTGCATGTATCTAATCAGCAGGCATCCTGTTTTTTTGTGTTGTAGGCCTTTTGCATAATCACATGCGGTCTTCATCCTGTCATGACAGCTCTTGTGAATATGTGTCCTTCAGCGCAGATAATGGATTGACACTGCTTGAATGCACAGGCGACTGCCCAAGAACAACCACTGGGGTAGGGCTCAGTGCATTTCACTCATGGGGCAGTCATGGTTAGACTACACAGTGAAAGACAATGAAGTGTTAAAAACTATGCAAAACTATGACAAAAGCCAACCCCAAAGATGGTTGTAGATAAACAGAAAGTCCTACAGGGGTGTTTAGAAATGGTGAGAATGCTATTTTAATCTGCAAACTATGTTGGAAAGTTCATGGCTGCCCTCTAAAAAAATCAGGTTATAAGAGAGTTATACAAGCAGTCTAACAAAAGGTGACAATTTGTCCAAAGTTGAAACTACCCAAACTATCCAAAAGTTCTTAAGAGGAAGCTCTCAAGTCTCTTCACTGACGAAAAGGTTTCCTGGGATATTTTAGGAGCGTATGCAAGAAAGGTATTCTTAGAAGGCACTACCATTAAAGTGATGTTTAATTGGTATTTCAAACCGAGTGCGCAGAATCCCAAGTTCATTACAAGGCTATTGTGACACCCAGTCACATTGTTTTCATCAGACTGGGGCGAATGCTGAACCCAAACAAAGGCTTTCTACACTAATTGGTCATTGTTAGCTCAGGGGTCACCTCTTTGAGGTTCCCTGTGAATCTCGCAGTCAAAATATATCATAAGTTTGTGTCTATCAATCAGTGATCAGCTTGGTTGATGGATTCGCATACAGATTACGTGCAGTCTTTTGCAGACCAAGTTGTAAGTACTGGATCTTAACCAGCACTGACTTGTAATTCAGCAAGACCTGTTATTAGTCACATGTTGACAGCTGTAACTCTAACATTTAGTTTACAGGGTAAAAATGATGGGCAGTTCTCTTTAAGGTCCATGTGTCTTGTGCTTGTAAATGTCTGTATACATTTGTATTTGTGTATATTTTCCCAGCAATGAGAATGACATTCAGTCCAATAGACTTTGCCCTAATCAAATTAAGGCTGTGATCTTTGCTCTACTCATGTGCAAAATACTGAGTTTAATTTAATTAAAGTTCATAGATTTACTGAGCAATAGCATCAAAACATCAATCAATGAAACTGGCTAAATAAAGCCAATGTACTCACTCATGCAGTTGGAATATGAAAAAATAAATCTTAAAAGCCACCCCTCGGCAAAGAGCCGTGTCAACTTTGGATGGGAGGCACTCAGCCATTGAGAGCGAAGCAGTCAGACCCTAGGCAATCTTCTCATCATATTAAGTGGACTGTTTATTTTTCGCTTGCAGTGGCTCGTCAGAGTAAGTGATTGGGGTGTGTGACGCTGATGACATCTTGTTCCGTGCCGGGTGACAAGAGATGCCAACGGTCAATTAGAGGTAAATGTCAGCCGTGGCGAAAGGTGCGGCTGCTAGGCCTTTATCACTCCATGATTTACAGTCTCCTCGCAATTCCTGGAATGAGGCAGAAGAGAAGCACATCCTGTCCAAGCATTGTTTCACATCCTGACATGGCAAGACACAACTTAACAGCAAGAAAGTTTTCATTCTCATAAGCAGGCTCAGGATGGGCCTGTGTTGGAATTAGATGAACTGACATTCCACAGACAGAATTGAGATTTGGCACTCTGAGACTGTCGTTTAATTTACCTGTTTATTCAAATTTGACCTTTCACAAAGTTTCTTTCAAATATTGTGTATTTCCAATGTCTTTAAATAGATGCAAGTGTTTGTGTTGTCGCTCCAGTGTAGAGTTCCGAGTCTAACTAATCTGTTTAAACCAGACACAGTCAAGGAAGGTTTACAAAATAACACAGGCTTCTTTTTTCAGTTAAGTGTTCTTGCTCAACACATTACGTATTCATTACTGTGATAATTTGATGTTTTGCTTTATTAATTAACCATGAACATGACTGCAAACAGATTAAAGAACTGATGAAATATAATTATGGTTGAACAAGCTGTACCTGTGGCTGATGACTACGAAGACGACTTCTACTGATGCTGTAATACATGCATTTAAAGGCATACCAGACAGACCTGCAATTTTTCACCTAAGGAGCTCTCCCTGCATTGCTGATTGAAAAAAAAAAATATATAATAGCAAATTAACTCAACATCAAAACATTCTTTTTTGTGAGACATTTGCTCTGGCATGGCAACAATCAACAAACAGGAAGCACATAGCTACAACGGAGACTGTGCTGTATTGCTGTATACCCAGCACTGAAACAGTAAGACACACCATCTCAGAGTAGGAAGGAAAAATAATTATTTTTATTATCAACATCCTTAAGAGCTTAAGGAGGTTACCATTCTTAATAGCATACGGTTACCATCAGTGCAAGGGTCAATAACAGATGTAGATAAGATAAATTAATGATTACCTTATTAATGACAATGTCTGTTTGTAATCCCTGAGGGAACTTGACATGTGGGAACCCCATATGACTCTCCTGTTAGGGGCTATGTAAATGCTGCTCCCGAACAGAAAAAAAGGGATGTTTACTCCCACTTAAGTCACACACAAGTATAACGTGTCAGCAGCAGGGGTGCAGCAGCCTTCATTTAAGTGTCAAGCAAACAGACAGAGAGGAAGTACCAACAAGCACATTCACTTTGTCCCGCCCTTTAACACTATCTTTATGTCAAAGTCTGAGCATCAAGCACAGTACATTTAGTAGTGGGTTATGAAAAAGACTTTTGGGGGGATTTTTTTGGAGGAACATTACATAAATTTTTGGATGGTTCCCATCTCATAACTGTATGGTTTTAACAGATTAAAGGGACAATAAAAGACTCTTAAGTATGCATCCTTTTATGCACATTAGGAGGTGTTGTATGGTTTCAGGGGGTATTAGGATGACTGTGAGTATATTTTAAGGAATCTCAAGGACATTGAGTACACCATCGTGATTGCTGGTGTCACCATGGGGCTTGGCAGATGTGTGTGTGTGAGAGAGAAGAAGAACGAGAGAGGACAGATTGTGATATAATCCATGCTGAAGTGGACTAAAGGTTTGGCTAAGGTTAACAGCAGGCAGCTCACAACCCAAGAAGAAGTGGAGTGGCTTAGGAAAAAAGAAAAAAAAAGAAAGGAATGCATCCATGGCCGCAGGCCGTCTGCAGCTACTAACTATAGCGCTGTAAGACAATGGAGACAAGTCAGTCATCTTTGGGGTTTTTACTGACACCAGAAAAGGACTTGGCATTCAGTAGCTCCTTACACTCTACGAACTGCTCTGAGTCATAAGCTCTTGTTTAGAGTGGAAATGCAAATGAAGGCTCTTAACTGTCGTGGCGCTCTCCTCTCCTCTCTGCCTCTGCCCGATGCTGCTGCTGATTCTATTAATTAACTCACAACACAGCAATGGTGTTGCCTACATGACAGAGAATGCACTGCAGTGGCTTCTGATGAGATGCGGACATTAGGCACTCAAATGTCTTTCTGATGATGTGATAATGATTTTTAACTTGGCAACACAAAAGGGAAATAAGGCTTTTGACAGACAAGTATTAAATTATAATAATAATTAGTTTTGATTATTCTCCCAATTAATGGATAAGTAAATGTTGTCGGGGGGTTCTGCTCATTTCTTACTTACTGAGTGTGTGTGTGTCTTTTAAGTAGAACATTCTGGAGGGCTAACTTTATTTTTTGCAACATAAAGACTGGTCTGGGTAGAAACCAATTAAATAGGACCCTTTGCCTGAGGTGCTGCTTCCCTTCATCAAAAAAGCACCTCCGTCCCCACAGCCTTTGGGTGTCTCTCCAGCACTCTATCTCCACACAAAATCCAATTTGAAATTCACTGAATTCTCCTACTGACCTCCCCTCCACTTAATTGAAGCCTGCAAATGGGGAAAGCCCATCAGTGTCTGTCTCTACCTCCCTTTCTCTCTCTCTCTCTCTCTCTCCCTCTCTCTATGTGTCCTCTTTCCTCATCATCCTGTTACCAAACCTTTTCTGGTCCACTGGCTAATTGAAGAGGTATTCCACTATCTTTAAGGTTGTCAATGAGAGTTGTGCGTCATCTCTCACTTACTTCTTCTCTCTCTCTCTCTTTCTTTCTTCTTCAAGTTGAACTCAGTACAGACTATTTTATATAATGTTCTTATTCGTGTTATAGGGTTTACTTACAAAATGCATGTAGCTCATAGTCTTCTGATGACAATAGATTCCCATCCAGGTTGACCCCATTGGCTGTTCTATGTTGCTTGTGCTTTGAGAAAGCTCGGTTAAAATTTTGCTTAGTGATGTAGAAGGCCTAGTTTGTGTTTCGTAACACTCTTCTATTCTCTGTTCGTTTTTTGTATCTGTTTTATGGACTGGGTTAAATGTGATTACACTGTGTGCGGAAACGTAATATTAGTCACATTGTGTGAGTAATGAGCAAAGCTGAGAGTGGACATGGTTTCAATCCTGACCAGAGAAGGCTGTCCATACACAGCTTAGATTCTGCGGTCCACTTGTCTCTATGTTGTGGTAACAGTTACACTCTGAGTGAAAGGTTTAGTGCTCACTGCCTACCATACTTTTGTATAACAAAACCCAAATGATTCAACACTAGATTATAAGTCTGTGTTGTGGCAATTGTTTTGTTTTGTTGTGCACCTATTCATTTTCTACAATGGACAATGAGTAAAAACAGGATGTGCAGTTCACAGGTGTGTGTGTTTGACGAAATGTGAGTGTGAGTGTGTGTGTGTGTGTGGGGGGGGGGTCTTTTCTGAGCCAGAGATTACAGTCCTGACATAAATCACACAGCAGCTTTGATCAGCAGGAATTCTGGACCCCAACCACCAATGGTGGGTTGGCCCAGCCTCCACTCATATCGTGCCATCACTGGAGAATTTAATTGCTGTGCTCAGTGTATAGATCCAAGAGCATGGCCTGTGCCTCATAGAGAAGTTTAACTGACGCGGCCATACCCTTGATCTTTGACAGGAAGTGAACCATTGGCTAACCTAATGATCGAGGCTGCTTAGACACAGGGCAGGATGTCACACATAAACTCATTGATCATTATGCTTTAGTAGCTGACCTTACAAGTGTGACAATGAGATGGATCTGGCTCCACTTTCTTTCTGTAGCAGGCTGCATTCAAGTCACTGCCCAACCAAAGCTGGCTGCAGCCTGTTCTGCTTTACCAGATACACACACAAAGCAACAGGGAAAATCCTCCCTCATTAAAAAGGGCAATTTAGACACACATATGCACACACACAAACAGAATAGGAATTCCCACCAGGAATATGGCAGTGTATCGATTCAACAGTCTAACCTTGTCAGGATTAAGGGTCAAATATAACAAACAATGAGGTAAGCAACACTATAACAGCAGCTTAGCAATGCAATAAACAAAAGAACGTGTGTGTGTGTGTGTGTGGTGTGCATCTGAAGGCTTACAGAAACATAAAAAAGCCCCATGCTTGCTTTTACTTTTCTTCCAATGTCACCCTGACCTTATGCAGGCCTCATTGTAATTCTGAGTGGTTATGAGCCTGGAGCCTTCTCTGTCCCAATCATGGCCTAAGGATGCAACAGGTATGTAAGCAATTAGAGGTAAGTAGGCCTCTACTTTGGGCAGTAGACAGTGATGACGCAGAATAAGAATTGCAAGACTACGTCCCAATAAAAGGGCAGTGGGACTAGGTGTTGACTGTCGGAGGAGCTCTTAGCAAACCTCATCTCCATGGCCACAACCTAATGCTGTCCATTACCCCCCCCCAAAAAACAAAAAAAAAACAAAACAAATGACAAAATGTTCAGATTTTAATGAGGAGTTAGGCCAGAAACTTTTTGTGACTCACCGCCATGGAAACTTCTCCAGAAAGTTCTCAATGGCACACATCAACATCTAATGAGGCATCGACGGAGTCGTTCTCACGTCGATGTTTTTAATTCCGCACTCCCTCCTTATACCAAGGAATTAGCAGATGGCATGACAAAGCCGATAAAGTGCAGGAATCCTCGGAGGAAAACACACAGACAATGACGATTGGCTGTCCGAAGCAACAAGGGCGGGTTTATCTCAGGGTTATATTTAAAGTGTCTCCATAATCGCTGGGCCTTCACACTTGTTCACACGTCAGCAAGCGCCAGTTAAACTTCGTTTGGGAGCACGTCAACGGGAGAAGTCCTCCGGGACATCAAAAACCCTCAGTAATGTCCTCAGCTCATCTCTGAAAGGGGGCCAATTTGTCACTTGTCAAATGCAGATTGGGTGAGAAGCAATTTCCCACAGCTTTTTTCCATTCCCTGCGGTCCAGCACCGTCAAATCAGATGGTGTCAAAAAGGAGAGAGAAACGTGTTAAGGACCATCTTGATGCTAAAAGCCTCCATTTCTTTGCTACAAAGATTTTGTGTGACCATGAGCGTAAGGGTGGATTAGTCCAATTTACACACAACTAATCTGATGTGGGCTTCATCAGACATGAAGGCTGCACAAACTCAAACTCACCAAGATGCTCCTGTTAAAATAATTGTCTTTTTTTAATACATGTGGAAGCCCCTTTAATGCATTTCAAATGCACTGCATTATCCCAGTGCTCAGGCATGACTCTACCTCTTTCCTTTTATCTCGTTAGGCAAGTATCATTATAATTATCCTCGAGTGAGCACCTGTGAACCAATTAAGTGCCAATCAATACTGTGCGCTGATGACCTCTCCACTAGGCTGTGAGTCTCTCTTATTCCCTTGCACTCATTCTCCCTTTCCTTTTCTCTCTCTAGCTCTATTGGCCTCTCTTCCTCTATTATTGGTTCCCCCTTGCTTCAAAGAGGATTTCTGTGGGCTATGCTCGGCTCTTGCAGATACAACGGCTCACCAAAAACATTTGCATACTTATTTCCGTTTTCTTCTCTTTTGTTGGAGATGAGATTATGGGTTTATAAAAAGAGTGTCGCCCGGGGCTGTTTTGAAAGCACTGGAGTAATAATAGATGCCGTCCTCAGAGTTATTGACAAGCTGGAGATTAGTCATTGTGACAGATCTGGTAGTTTTATGAACAGGGGGAGGGGGGGCGAGGTGAAAGCCTATCTAATGCGCACGGCAGCCCCAGCCTTGCAGACGAAAGGGTACTCGCCTCAGTATGTGTGTTTGTGTGTGTGATGTCATATCATGAGGTGGGAGCCATGGTGGCGTTGGACGCCAAGCAATGACCTCCATTAGCGCATTAAGATCTCAAGCTTCTCTGTCCTCTTCCTTCCATTCCACAGCATGTGGTTCCAACGCAGTATGGCATTTGCACGTGTACAGAGACTAAAAAGTGCACAAACACACACATACACTCACAGACACACAACCTGGAATGGCATCTCAAGGACTCTCTGTTTCATGCTGGGCCTTTTCTAGGAAGCTGGCCAGATACAGCAGAAGGAAAAAAAGAATGCTGGCTACCATCATCCTACATCAGCAACAGAGTTTGGTGCCAGCACAGTTTACTTGGGACCATCCAGATGCTCCTTCCTCAAGACCAAAACAAGATGAAATGAAGAGAAGAGCCCTCTACTACTTGTATAGAAGACACTGAAATGTTCTAGAAAAGATTCTAGCTAGCCTATACTAACTAAACCGATTCAGAACCAGTCAGACTGTCAGACAGTCAGTCTGTAGGTGAACATCCTCAATCTCCTTTTTTAACCCATTAAACCCTGGAGCAGCATCTATGTGTTTTAACCCTTAAGACCTAAAGCAGCATATATTTCACTTTCAATCATTTTGTCAATTTTAAGGCCTGTAACTAATGGCTTTCAAGTACACTTGAAGATAATGGCTCAGCAAGTCAATCCAAATACAAGACAAAGCTCTCAAATGTTTTTTTTATTATTATTTCACGCTTCAATCTGCTACAGAGCCTGAGAAGCAAAGCATTTATTAGGCATTGACAATGATTTTGCATTTTCTGAAAATCCTTGGTTTTACGGGTCTTTTTATATAGGTCAAAATGGGTTAAAGCATAAGAGTCAAAGCAATGATGACACTTAAACCACAAAACCACTTTTTTGTTTCCACACACTTCAGAGCCAACTGGGTCTTCTGTTGTTTATATAACACTAGACTAAAAATATCTGCTCACAACCAACTGACCTTCTGTCATCAGATGGTCAGTTTGATTCTGTGGGAGATGGGGTGATGGAATAATCTCCTTCCCGTTTTATGCCCTCCTCATTAGCACTGTTATCTCCATAGGTCGGAACAGGTAAGCTGTGATGTGCATTTATTCCCCCTCTTCTCTACCTGCACATGGACAATTTTGGAACACTTTAAGTCCACAGTTTAATCACCGCCACCACCCCCTCTTGTGAATCACAGATCACTGTGGCCTGTGTTCATTTAAGATGCCACCAGTCAACGGGTGTTACGCCAGAGCCTGTGGAAGACAAATAGTCCCAGCAGCCATGTCCTGGCAGCCATGACCTTTTCTATGGGGAGGTTCATTGCAGCAGTGCAGCAAACAGTACTTTCTCAGTAACAAAACAAGACATGGTCCTTGATCTTCCATCTGGGAAATCTGACTTAGGGTATTCATCTCTAATGAGCATGATGATTACAGTGTGACAGAAAAATCAACAACAACACAAACAGAATACTCACTGTTATGGTTTAAAAGGGAAATGACAGGTCAGTGATTGAAATCCATCACTATCAAAGTCTATTGGCATCATCGTCTTATCTCGTTCTTGAGCCACTTGCAAACAACACATCAGCCCAGTGGTGGTGATTGTGCAGAAATATCAACCAAACGTAATTCTATAGGTGCAGGGGGGAGTGTAAGGATGGGGAACCGTTTCCATTAGCTTTTAGGTCTATTTGTAATGGACTATAGCTATGAGCTAACAACGAAATGAACTTTGAACTGGCGAGGAACATGGAGAGCCAATTAGACAGGCTTACTTTGTATAGTAAACTACCTATAACTACACTATACAACTAATAGGCTACTTATGACATATTATTCAAGCCTACTATACTTCACAAAAATAGACGTTCACCGGAAAAAAGTGACTATCCTGAAACGAACATCCTTCTGGGACTTTTCGTTCTCCGTGCAGAGCCCATTTTTTTTACAGCATGAGAGGCTATAGTTACCCACACTCTCCATCATCCCTACTGCAAAAGGCCATTGAGCGGCGTGCCAGACCGGTGGTGTCAACTCAATGCGCTCACGTCTCATTAGGATTCTCACCGTTGTGCGCGTTAGCCTACCTGCGGCGCCTCGGCCACGTCATTCCCGCAAACAACAGGGCTCATTTCCATAGCTGTCAGCAACTTCGCTTCACGTTCACAGGAAGAATTAAATGCCAGATATAATTAGTCAGGCAAAAAATAATAAAATAAATAAATATAACAGCTACTTTATACTACCTTAATATTAGATAGTTATATAGTTAGACAGTTATATAGGTGGTGGGCATTGTCTGAGGACTCTTTCAATCACTAGCATATAATTTAAACATATACAATATTATACAACATTAATACAATATTAACCAAAGTGATTGAAATGTTTATGTAATAAAAATGATTTATATTATTGTTATAGCTAACATCAAACAGCAACAAATTGATTCAACTTTTGTAAGTTTTCCAAGACACTCTAACTTTACACTCCCTTGATTTTAAATGTCAAATTATCAGATTTTTGACTGCAAAGCCAAGAAACTGGTAGAATGTGCCAAAGAAGATGTACATTTTCTTTTTGTTCCTCCAATTTGTTACACATGTAAGCCTGTGTTTATGGGTTGTGTTGTGGTAGGCTATTTTCATACTTGGATCACACATTATTGTGCATATACACATATTCCACATAAATTTCTTTGGTGCTTGCATGATTCAGAAACTTTCAGGCAAATTCAAAAAAGAAAACCTGTCAACTACAAACAAAGCCCACACACCCAGCAGGGCTTTTCATTTAGCCTCTGACTCAAAATGGAATCAGATTTGATAGGCCTATTGAAATCGCTGCATGATGCGTCTCTTCTCGTCCTAAATGACCCTCTAATTTACTGTCTATCTGATTATTGCTCAGACTGATTACCTTTGAAGTACATAGAGAGGAGTGGCGCACTTGGCAAAAGGAGGAGGTGTCATCTTCTCCACTAATGAGCTTAGAATGGTGATTGCATTCAGAGTTCTGTTGCCCTCTAGGTCTGAAATTTGGGGCTAGATGGTCTCATCATGAGAGAAGAAGAAATAAGAGAGAAAAAGGACAATTGACAGAAGGTGAGGGAAATTAACTCTTCATCCTTTCAGGATTGTGTGGCCCTAGGTTTGCAGGAACAGGTGAGAGAATGGCTTCAGTCAGTGATTTCGTTTATAGTCCTGCACAGACCATTTTCAGCTGTGGCTGGCCTTGGCTGTAGACGGATAAAACAGCCATATATGGCTCTATAAAACAGCCATATATGCATACCGATATAATTTAAAGTAACACTTTGTAGTTTCTGGTGTACAACTAATTTACTAGTTACCTAAAAGCCACACAAAACCTTTCAGACATTTTTGAGACTTATTGGCACTGCTAGAAGATGTTGGTTGGTGTTCAATCAGCATCTTGGCTGACAATCTAGTTAGCAATGTCACTGTAAAGGTCTTCTTTTAGTTTTTGGTGGTTTCCGTCCACCTATAACTGCCCAGTGCACAGGCCTATCCTTGACAGCTGGTGGGAATAAGACTTGTTTTTATCGATCCTTCATATGACTGGGCCTATTTGCCATACAAATTCATTTGGAGAAAAGCAGTTTCTAAAAGGAATATCACAAATGGTGGCAAAAAGTTACATAGTGTCGCTTTACCCAGCAAAATTCTTTCAGTTTTGAAATGGCTTGTCAGAACACAGATGATGTGGAGGGATGATTCAGATTTCTAGGTAGCCTAATTTGAAACACAACCAAATTTTTGTTTGGAGTTAGTGGAAGGAAAATGGTTTGGATAATGTTCAACTCTACTCTTCGATTTTGACCTTAAATTATTACCACTGGGGCTGGTGGATTTGTATTAGCCTAAGCACAGAATGACCTGGTTGCTGTTTAAATCCATCGCCATAATGCCGTCTCCATCGCCAAGGACTTTGTCATATACAACACTACGATGCCATCTAGTGGATAGATAATACTAATGCGGTGAATCTAAGAACCGGAAATGATTGGAACAACCTTTTTCAATCACCAAAACACGTGTGGGCTAGTCAGAGCACAAAATGGCTGCCTGCAGCATAGAAGACGTGCTTGCTAAAGCAGAGAAAGACGAAGCTGAACGACTAAAAAGCATCACCGTCCAGAAAGAATTGGATCTTGAGTTTGACACAGGAAATCTTTTGGCATTTGACAGGAATCGTATAGATGTACACGAGTTCAAAACCACTAATAAGGAAGGCTTTCTTCGTTCACTCGCTCGGGACAACACGCAGCTCCTCATCAACGAAATTTGGAAACATCCTACTGAGAGAATTGAAGAAGTTATTGTCGTAAAACTCCCAGAACCAACTACAGCTTTGCCAAGAGAAAAGCCTCCACCTAAACCCAAACCACCTACCAAATGGGAACAGTTTGCGAAGTTGAAAGGTATTCAAAAGAAGAAGAAAACGAACTTGGTGTGGGACGAGGCACACAAGGAATGGAAAAGACGCTGGGGTTACAAACGTGCCAAGGATGACACTAAAGAGTGGCTTATTGAAGTTCCTGAGAATGCTGACCCTAACGAGGATCAGTTTGCTAAACGCAACAAGGCCAAGAAAGAGAGAGTATCAAAGAATGAGTTCAATCGTTTGAAGAACATTGCCAGGGCTCAAAAGTTACCTACACCAGGAGGGGGACTCGTACCCACCGCACAGCAGTCGAAGGCTGAACTCGCGCAAGCCATCAACGTGGCTAAGGTATCCACGGCCTCTGTTGGGAAGTTCCAGGAGCGCTTACCAAAGGAGAAAGCGACTAAAAACACAGGGAAAAAAAGGAAATTCCAACCTCTAATAGGGGACTTCTCCGATGAAAGGCAAAAACAGTTGGACATATTGAAAGTGATGGACAGCAAAAAGCCCTGCATTGACATGACCAAAGCCGTCAACAGACAGATGAGGGAGGAGGATATGGAATCGGCGTCAAATGCGAGGAAAGGACACGGGAAGAAGGGTCGAAGGGGCAACATGTCAGGCAAAGGAAAGGGGGGCTTCTCTGGCAAGGGTAAAGGCAAAGGTAGAGGAAAAGGTCCCAAAGGAAAACCTCAGAATCAACGGTCAAGACCAGGCAAACGCTGAGACTGAATATTACCCATGCCGTTTTGGTCCGCTCCACAGCATGTGGCTCTCCCACGTGATAGTTGGTGCAGCTCCTCGTTTGAGTTTGACATGTCAATTTAATGTCGCGATTGACAGATGGACGTGGACATTGTCGTGTGGCCATTCATTTCTTTATCTGTAAAAAACAATTACTCTGTATGTGGAGATGTGATCTATTAAGATCAGTCATGATTTCTCTGTTTTGGTCAAAGAAAATTATAATAGTTTCTTTCATCATTATCCTCTTATGTGATATATTGTGTAATTATTAAAAGTAATCTACATTTACACAACCTTCTGAATGATTTATGTGTGATGCATGGATTTATTTTTACTTAGGTTGTTTTAAAATGCCAGGAGAAATGCACAGAGCATCTCCATGGTATTAATCTAGAATAATTCTAGTTTCTTTTAGAGGATCAAAACAGCTGGTGCTCAATAGTAAAAAGGGTGATTCTGCAAGTTACTTTTTGCATTTTGAGAGCACTTTGCATTGGGATTGATGCATATCTGTCAGTCTTTGCACGTCATGAGTAAAAGTTAGCCTAATGTCAGTCCCAGCGAAGTTCTGCGTTCTGACAACCAAACAACTGTTTTCTGACTGCATGCAAAATTTTGATAACTAGAAGTCATTCATAAATGTCAGTAATTACAGACTCCAAAGAAGCAACTCTAAAAACTATCTGCAAGTGTTTTGAAAAATGCAGTTCTGTGGATAGGCAATGGGATCAGCAGCAGTAGATTTTATATTGCAAATTTTGCATGGATGCAAAACGTTCGAAAACCAAAATGTAACGTAATGCCAAGTCATTCCAGCTGAGCAAGAATAGACTGTTGTAAGCGCAGACTGTCTTCCTAGAAATATAGCTGTCTTAATCTGGTTCACAGATTAGCCTAGGTCTCTCATTATGTAAAGAGAGGCTTTGCACTAAGAATGTTTCAGCACACTGAACTGCTTAAGTGAAATTTCCATCCTAAAATCCAAACCCTAACGGTGTTTACTGCTCAGTTGTAGCTTGCACCCAGGTCTGCTCTGCTATCAGTGTGACTAACAGGAAACTGCAAATGAAACAAGTAGCCTATATGAAACTTAAGAGAAAAGAGCAATATAATTGCAACTCATTTAACCTTTTCTTTGTACATCTACAAGGTCTCAAATCCCAAACCAGGAAATAAAACATAGTTTGTAAGATGCAGCACTTGATTAATTCATTTTCTGCCTGTTTTTTATGCAAAGGGGATATTGACAGTATAGGCCATTGGTTCTCAAACTGGGGCCCGGGGAACCCCAAGGGTCCACAGTGCATTGCCAGGGCGTCCGTGAAAAAGTTTGCCAGAAATAGCATCTAGCATCTAACAGAAGAAATGGATATAAGTCTGTATGGTTAAATTGGTGTTGCAATTATGAGGGGTCCTTAGAGATTTTTTGCTCCATGAGGGGCCCCCGGTCCAATACAGTTTGAGAACCCCTGGTATAGGCTACTGAATTTATTTCCCATTTGCTTTGCAAAATCCTTTCATGAGATTTTTTTGTAAAGGAGCAATTTTCGACTGTGAGTTTCGACTGCTGTCCCACACACACACGCCTGCACACAGTGACTAAAGGCCGTGGCCGAGGTTGTTGATGAAAGTTCACGGCCTGTCAGTCTGCATTAGGATACCTGCTAAGACCTGAAACAATGAGTTACATATGCATGGCACAGCCTTGTTTGCCTGCTTTTGCCCTCGCTAACCCCGCCAACATCACCCTCAGAGGTTTCTAAAGAAGACTCGCTGGGGCTGCAAACACAGCATGCCCAGAAATCAGAGCTAAATGTGGCACCAGGCGGTCCGAATACCAGGTCAGGTTTGATACTCTGGATTTCCCAACACCTTGCATGAAGACAATATAGGTATTATCTAATGTCTGTCATAATATATCACCACTCCCTTGCACACATCACTGGATATAACTACACAAACAGATGAAGCAAAAGCACAAAAGAAAAACAAAATTCTGATTAACAAACAGCATCTTGTGAAGACAAAAATGATCTGCAGAAAAGACTTTGAGGGAAAAAAAAACATAAGTGGAACGTAGTTGGTCACAGTCTCTGGCAGTTTGTAATTACCAACATGGCATTGTAAAATACTTTTAATGTGAGTAAAACACGCAAAAAGTAAACCAAATAAATACAAAATGACAGATTCTGGTATTTGTAAGCAACTACAATTATCAAATTGCAAGTGGAGACATGTTTTGTCCTCCTTATTTCTCATGTGTCATGTGTGCACGTTAATAATCCTGCTTGCAGGGCGCAAGTGTTTTGCATGAGTAGAAGCCAGGTCTGTCATGAGCCCCACTAGATGGATGATGCATGACTGCTGACACAAACCTTAAGTAAAGTTGACAGTCAAGGGCCTGCAGGGTGAGGGGATGGGAAGGGAAGAGAAGACAAGGGAATGGTAGGAGTCCCCATCTGTTGCATGCTGCAGGGACAGAACCCCAGGGGATCACCCCCGCCCCTGAAAAAAGTCACAATCTCACAGTCTTTTTCCACTTCAGAGGACACAAAAATGGGCCACCATCAATCAATAGCCACAAGTTAATCCCACAGGAGATGAGAATATCTTATCCGAATTATTAATATGGGGTGTTTGTGTGCTGTGATGAATGTACAAAACTAGTTTGGGGAATTGTTTATGCATATCATGATAGGCCTATACTTAAAGACTTTCTATTGGAACAGTAAGCCATTTTAAGTGGTGAATTAAGCTTGAGCTGAATATCACACTAGTGGCAGAGCTTTTAAAATGAGGAAGAATAAATGATGCCGTAATTACAAAACTGATGTGTTAGTATGATGGAGGAATAAGGAGTATGGAGGAATATTGCCACCATTTTGGCATAATCCTTCAGCATAATTCTCATTATATTCCCTTTCTGCATACATGTCTTTCTAAACCCTTCCCCTCAGGAATCTGACTTTGCACAGTTGCACCAACATCCCTCTTGGCATTGCGGGAGAACGAAAAAATTAACTTTGTCACAACAAGGGCTTTCTAAGTATTTGCTGATGCACAGCACCTAAATAGAGGCGACGGCGGATTAGCGCAGTGAGTTTATTTAAAGTGGAGGCTGACAGTGTGGACACACCAGTCCCACAGCACCACGAACACCTGCAGGATGCAGCAGAACATCTACATGCAGAGCAATGAGCACTTTGAGGTCTTTACCACCGTCTTCTCTCCTCAGGGTGAGTAAAGACAAACACTGGAAACACTGGATAACAATGTAAGATAATTAATGACGCATTGATAAGCTTTTCTTAATTTTAATTAATGGCTTATTGAAAAGACTTGTTGGCTTATTGAAAAGAGATGTTGAGACATCTTAGATGCTCTGTACAGTTTGTCAATGACCCTGTGTGTGTAACTGTTTTAGATGCATCAATGAACCATTTAACTTATCTGTTACTCAATATTTGAATTGTTAAGATGGTCTGACAGCATCAGTTTAGAGGTCTTGTTGATGGTGTTCAATATCTTGAAATGTTCTATATGTTGTCTTGAACTGCTGTATTGCCAATTGTGATTTCTGATATGTGTGTGAATCTGCTGTTTCTCTCCTGCATGCTGCCATTGCAACACACACACACACACACACACACATACACCAGTGAGCCGCGGCAGGCACCGATACAGACAGGAGAGCCCGGAGAAGGTAAGATCAGGTTACTGGATAAATATGACACAGTATATAGGACTAGTTTACCTGACATTCAGATTAAATGAATGTCCTCTTAGTGCATTGTATTTTGTTTCTGTGTTAAGTTGCTTTGGGTGACAGAATCAATTAAATGTGGACAAGGACAGCAATTACCCACAGTACAAGAGGTCTCAAGATAGGCCTTGATAAAACCCTGGGCATAGAAATGATGGTACCATATTGGATTTGATGAAATTAATTGTCAACTTAGGGTTTGCACCTGACAAATGTTATCATGACCATGAAACGGTGATTTTTGTTCTATGAAATGACATGGTGATTTAGGTCAGACAAAGATTTTGTGACCTTTGAACTTTCAGTTAGGTAATTCCTGTGCTGTTTAATGACTGGGCTAATCCTCTCTGCTGAGCCTAGTATTGACTTAGGCTACTCAGTGAGCCATAGCTGTTAATGAATGTGCAAGCTTCACATATTCTTACTGCACATCCACATCTGTTTCTTCTCAAGCATTGAACTAAACTGAATTGACAATGTTCTTGTCCATAGCTTATTATTAACATGTAATTCATAATTTGCCCTGTAGATGGTAGTAAAGCACAGCTACAAACCCCACTGGCCAGACGAGCTCGAACTCTCTCAGGGTGATGTCATTCAAGTTCTCTTCAAGCACGAGGAGTCGCGGTGGTACGGACGGCTGCAGACTGGCCAGCAGGGCTACTTCCCCGCCACTCATGTTACGGAGCTGATCGAGGTCAGTGATTACGCTCTGTGTGTGGAAAAAGCAACTTCAGTTGGAGGCTGTTCACTGGAAAAAGTTAAGGATTAACTATAAAGCCTGGCTCTAAAAGTTTTTGTGTTTGAAAATTAAAAAACATTAAGGCTGATTAATATTTGTAAATATAAACATTAAGGCCTATTAATATAACTTGCATCATGTTTTAATGTTAATACAAGCCTGTTTGATTAATCCTGTGCATATACACTACCCCTGCATTACATGCAAATGATGGAGACTAGGCCGACTTTCCTTGTTAATTGAATCAATGAATGAATTGTTTACTATCCATGTCAAAGTAGTTAACAGTACTGCCTAAATATGTTTTGACATAAAACGTTTTGATGTGTACCACACACAATTAAACTGTGTGTTTCTGTTACATAAAATGGGACGTGCAGTTGTGCTACTGACAGTGTTCAGAAATGAAGTTAATCTCATTGACACCTTGACACTCTGTGCTTTGTTTGTGGGGCTAGGAGGATGAGCCACCTAAAGAAGGCAATATCTCATTGAGGAGGAAGTCAGATGGGGTTGTGCTGACGGCAGGTACACTAGGTTCTGCAGGGTAAGTACGTGCTTGGCTCGTTCTGGGGTTTGAACCAACATCCGGAACCCTCTTCCACACACATATACACTTTCCCTAACTTTGATACTATATTTTACCATTTAATCACCCATATACACCAGTGCAGGCACATTTTCATACAGTCATTTCCCACTCAGTAACATGCATGCATATTTACACATTTTACCCCCCCCCCTCCATGCACACTAAATATGCACGCAAGCACAACCTTCAAACTCACACATTCACACATACACACACACACACGCACACACACACAAACACACCCCTGACAGCTGTTGGCCTGCACCCCGCCATCTCTGCACACCACAAACAGGTGGTCCTTCTCGTAGCTCATTAGTTAACAATGGCCTCAGATAGCACGCCATCCCTGATCAATCCCCTCAGCCAGAGCAGCCTCCACATGCACAAAGCAGGGTGCCCCCCCCCCCCCCCCCACACACACACACACAAACCACACACATACACACACAGAATGCTGGGCAATTCACCAAAATATGGATTTTCCATTGAAGAGGTTTATAATGAGCCCTTTCAAACACAATGGAAATGTTTGAGCTTTCTCAAATTAGTTGTGTATATTTTGTTTGTTTTGTAATCATAATTAGAATTTGATTTACTCACTTATTTATTTTGAATAATACTGTATATAATATAATAGTTATATATAATAATATTATATTATATTATATAAATATATAATAGTTCTTTTTTACATAAAGGTTGATATAACTCAACACAAATCTAGTGCATTGCATAATTGTTGATGTTGTTATGTATTGAAATAGCCCCATTCATACCACACACAATAGGCCCTCACCAACACACACACACACACACACCCTCCCTCTTCTCCCTCTTTGGTAGTATTTATGTGTCAAGGTTAGGACCTTTGTGATTGGTGTTGTACTGAGGCGGTGGTGGCTCTTGTGTGATCAGGGTCAACTCAATGTGTGTGTGTGTGTGTGTGTGTATGTGTGTGTGGTGTGTTGGTATAAGTACTCAGTGCCCCAGACTCAATGTATTTGTGTGTGTGTGTTTGTGTGTGTGTGTGTGGTGTGTTTGTGTAAGTGCTCAGTGCTCCAAGCTCAATGTATGTTTGTGTGTGTGTGTGTGTGTGTGTGTGTGTGTGTGCGTGTGCGTGTACGTGTGTGTGTGTGTGCGTGTGTGTGTGTGTGTGTGTGTGAGTGTGTGTGTGATCAGAGCAGAGCTCAGTGTGTGTGATCTTGAACAGCCTTGTGCTTGTCCTCTCTTAAAAGCAGTGGCGGCAGCAGCCAGCAGAAGCAGCACATGAATCTGGGTCAGCAGGAATAAACAGGGCCTTTGTATTTGTTGTTTCCTTTCTGTCTCCACCTCTCCACCCCACCCTCTTCTACTCACCCACCCGCCCCCCAACACCCCCACTTCCCCCCCCCACACACACACACACTACCCCCCTTTAGGCCCCCGTCGACCCCCGGCACTCGAAGACGTCTGTCCCTGAGGTGCGGGGACGCGGCCTGCAACTCTCCGCGGCTGTTCCAGCGGATCCTCTCCAAGCATCGGCGGAAGAGTGAGAGTCACCAGGGAGCCTCCAATGGGGCCTTCGAACCCGACTGAGCGCGACCATGCGCGGAGGGGTAGGACCAGGGCAGGGAGAGAGGAAGGGGGGTGATTAGATTAGAGGAGAGAAAAGCCTCCTCTCTCTTCCAGTAGCACCCCAACCTACCTCCTCCTCAAAGACTGCAGGCTAGCCCCTGCAGGCATAACAGTGGGTGAGAGAGTGAACAGTGGAATCCATTTGCATGAAAAACCTGATTAGACGATCTGAACTGGGACCTGTGAGAATCTAACCTGTGGACTGTTGTGGATAAGGGCTGGAGGTACCACAGTCTCCCAGATCAGTGCTATCCGTAGGGTGCAGGAGCACCAGCAAAGGAGGCTGTGCAGAGTGTCCACGGCACGTCTAAAGGCGCAGCTCCACCCAAACACATTCCAGTGCACCCTCACTCTGAATGGAAGTCTGTGTCACAGTAAACACAACATAAGGCCATTAACTGGATTTTTAAGGTGCAGGGGATTTGAGTTAAATAAAATAAATATGTATTTAATTTCTCTAGCCAACACAAGTGACATGTTTGTCATTTCTAGTGCTTGCTCCGTTGTTGCTACAGCAAAGGCTTGTGTGTGTGTATATTTGTTTGTTTGTGTGTGTGTGCCTGTGTGTGTCTGTGTGATGTTTGTCACAGTGATGTTTTTTTTGTCCCTATGTTCTCTCATTTGTTAATGGGGTTATTTATGTTATTGCACTTGGATTGAGGTCTTGTGAATGAGTTTGATTTAATGTCTTTTAATATTGCAAATGTATCGGTCTCTGCAATCATACAAATGTACAGTTAAACAACTCTTAAATAAGTCCAAAGTCCTGGTTCTCATGTCATACATCTCTGTAATGTGTTCTGTAGTATTAAATCCTATTTACATGGCTGCCTTGTCCAGTAAGAGAGTGTGACACATCATTTGAACTGGCAGGAATTGTGGTTGCGGTTTTCGCAATTTGTCAAGAAAGGAAATGGCATCATTATTTTGAGTGTTGCTCAGGTAACTGAAGGATTATTTGGTTCCATACCATGTTTGAGGGTGTGGTGGTGCTGTGGTGAGTGGCTGCTACATCATCAGAGCAGAGCATTCTCATTGGCTGTTGTCTGCGAATGTTGTAAGTGAGCCAGACTTCAGTGTTGAAGGCTCACTGAGTTTATTTTGTCTTTTTTTAAATTTCCAAAATTTTATCCAGTTTAACAATGAGAATCCTTCACAATAAATGCAAAATACAGAGAATATATCTCTAAAATGTAACCAAACAGATTTCACATTACCCCATTCTGAATTAATTTCACTGATTTATTGGGACAAAGGTTCCCAGTATCTCACAGAGTTCAGGTTAAGTTAATAAAGTGGTTTGGCCTCATGCCTTAAGCAGCTTAAATGTCATCAAGACCTCAGCTTTCTACTGCTGTCTTGATTCAGGTTTTGACGCACTTTAGTGACTGTTAATCCTATGTACTGCTTCTGTAAGTAACTCCTGGTGGTGTTGTGTGTTAGTGCAGGGACAGGAAGTAGCCCTAGCTTTGGTCTTTGGTCCAGTTAAGTTGGCTGACAGGCAGTCCGCATTCACAGGCCTGAGGACTTACTTGTTCTGGGAAAGTGTGGTTTGAAGTGGCAGAGATCCATTCAGTACACACAAACACACACAAACACACACACACACACACAGATCATGCACCTCAGCTTTTCAGTGATTAGGGAGTGGATGGGTTTGTGCCTATGGGCTGTGGGTGGGGATTGAATGTTGTGTGAGTGTGAGTGCCATTATGTTTGTGCCTTAGAGCTGCGGGAGGGTATTAGGATTGATTTATGTGTGTGAGTTATGGGGTTCCTCTGAGCCATCAGTTCAGGTGTGTGTGTGTGTGTGTGTGTGTGTACCTGTAAGGGCTGCACCTGAGTAGCAGCTGTTGCTTAGTACCAGATGCACAGCAGGGAGTGAAGAGGGACACCAGACCCCACCACCCAAAGCACACACAGAACATCACTGAATCAAGGCCATTGGACAGGTCCCTCTGGCCCTGTCACAGCATGTGTTTGTACACACACACACACACACACACACACTTCACACACAGAGACAGAGCCTCATAATGCTTCTAAATGAGCCCTTACTCCAGTTTCACCCACAGATGTCAGACCAGCAAGTCTCACCAATCCCTCCGGAATCTAATGTAACGTCGATGAGGTCAACGTATCACAGCTTATCAAAAGCCAGCAATCTTTCTATTATTCTAATAGTCTCAAAATGTATTGATTTGTGTATTGACAACACAAGTTAGCTTTAGATGGCTGTCATGTAGATTTGCTCTCTGTATTATTCCCTCTTCGTGGTCCTCACCACAGTCGTAATTCCACTACTGCCAAATGACCAGCTTGCCCAGCAGTGAGCCAATGGAAACATTGACCTATATAGCCCAGGCGGGCGCGCCAGCCAGGCAGGCAGGCAGGCAGGCAGGCAGGCAAGCACCCCTGGCCCTCATTGCGGAGCAGGGCGCCTGGCTTTCCCGCTCAAACGTGGCCCAGCCCAGTGCTCCTCCGCTGGGGTGCCTGCCAGATGACTTCCCTGTCACTGCTATAATGGCCTACCATCTGCTGTCTGGCACACACAATGGCTGCCAGTGTCAGTGGAGGGGGGTGGGGGGAGAGGAGGGGAGAGGGGGTGTGTTTAGGGGGCCCGCACCCGCACCCTGCCACATGCTACACAACACTCCACCAGCAACACTCCTACCCCCACCCCACAACACACATACACATGCAAAAGTGCTAGCATTTGTGAGTGGCCTTTCTGTGAAGGGCAAAACATGAAATCAAAGCTGCATGGCCTTCCATGTTAAAAAAACACACTCCCCCGCCCTCTCCATTCTTAATGACTGTAATTACTCAGTGTAAGAAAATAATTAATAGGGAGGGATAGCATTACGCGGCATAGCCCATGGAGAGTCGGTCACAAACGTCGAACAGACCAACAAATGAAATCCAACGAACGACATGAAAATGCTTTGCAAGTCCTTTGGCATTTTAATGAAGCACAACAGATGACAAATGTCCACTGTGCTTCAGCAACAACAGGTGCTTGGGTCCAAGTTGAGTCAGCAAGGTTGCAGCTGCATATCGCATGCACTACAGTAATTAATGACCAATTAAGAGACCGTAGGGCCCTTTGACATTTCTTGAACTGGTGCCGAGGGTAGGATTTGCTCCAGGACCCCCCCCCCACACACACACACACTCTTCTCCCTCTGCCTCTCTTGTACTCGAGGGGAACAGGAAGTGATATAAGGCCCATGGGCAGCAAGCTTGTAGTGGCCCTCAGCGAGCAGAAGGCCTGTCAGAGGAGCCTTGCTGCCCCGTTCATTGAGGGGCAATTGAGTGAATGGGCCTATAAAAACCAACAGACTCGGGGAACAATGGAGCCAAAAGGCATTATTTCACGGGCGACTGGTCCCCTTTAGTTGCAGCAGCTGACCTGTGGAGAGGCCTCGTGTTCAGGGGGGGGGGGGGGGCGCAGGGCACGCCTGGCCCTGGACCCTGGGCTGAGATAGCAACAGGGCAACCCCTCCTTCCCTCTCGCCCACACACACACTCCAAAATATGGACGAGGAACGGAGGGTTTCAGACACTGATCCTCCTCTTACCCCAAGCCCTGATCTTGCCTGTCACTGACACCTGCTCTAGCTAAATCTACCTGCAGCAACCTGCAGAACTTGCGGAGCAAAACGTACACCAGAGAACACCAAAACACCAAAAGATGACGGGAGTCAAAAAGCAGGAGCCCCCTCCACAGAGGCTTAAGATGTGGAAGAGACTGATTAATATAGCAGTGCTTTGGATTTGACATGAAGATGGGGGGGGGGATTAATCTCAAGGGGCATAGTATGACCCCCCCCACACACACACACACACACACACAGACACACCACAACCTTCCCCCTAAAATTAAAAAGAGGCCCTGTCATTCAAAGGATTAAGAGAAATTGTGTTTTTTTTCTCCACACAGATGCACATAACAAAGTAAGTGTGCCACAATCATTAACCATGTTGTAAACAGACGCATTTCCAAAGTCAGACCATATGGTATAACTTGTCTGAGTTGGTTGAGAAAAACAAAACAGTGGCAAAGTGGGAGCAAAGTAATGAGCAGAGAGCACTGTTTATTGTTCCATATAACATGTGTACATGGGTTACAAACAGAAAAAAAATCGTCAGGAATCCTATGGTGCTGTACCAGAAAAGGCAGGTTATAGTCCTTCATCTGGGAATATGGTTGCAATGGAGATCAAAAATATGCTGCATGACTAATGAGTGAGGAATAATAAGAGGAACATTCTTACAGAAGATGAACATGAATGGGATTGCTGTATCACAACCGCTACATGTACTCACTTCCCTCAAAACCTACAGTTAGCGTTCTGAGTGTTAGGAATTTAAATGGTATACACACACATCTTCCACCTACAACACATATACAATGGAACAGACTTATACAAACACATGCACACATTTTTTTTCTTTTTAAGGAAGACACTGACCAAAACCAAAAATATACACATTTAGTTATTTTCATCTTCTCCAGTAGGATGTCAACAATGAGACAGTGAATATCTACACATGAGGAGAGGAAGAAAAAGATCTAAACTGATTGTGTACGGAGGCCTACCAAGTGAATGTACAATGTTAATGTGGTCTTTCTTCCTGGTTCTGGGTATAGCAATCTCCTCTCTCCTGTCCCACAAAACACAGGGGGTGCAATCTACTTACTGAACAAATTGAACAGATTTAGAGTATAAAAACAGATGTTATTTTTTTGTTCTTATTTTGTAAACCCCAAACATTAATTAGGTTTCAGTTCAAATCCAGACCTCTTTTAGGATTTTGTTGTTTCACATTTTACATTTTAAAAACATAAAAACATTAAAAACATTCATTAAAAAACAAATGGTGACATTTCTGATGGTAGCCTATGTTAAAAAAAACACAATGCGGTGTGTCAATGACTCATCCTTGTGTCAACAGCTTGTAATGCATAAACAATCAATAATGCCTGTGCACTTCCACAGAGATGCTATGTTAAATGCAGTCCATCCCTTTATGTTTGTCTGAAGCAACACAGTAAGAGTTGTACAAAGAGTCTAGCAGAGATACACACTTCAGTGTGTTCAGCAAACAAGGCCAGAGTTTGGGCCCCGCCACTTTCCATGTCAGTGTTTTCGTCGTCAAGTTGCAACACATACATCCAACAGAGCCATCAATCAAATCACAGACAACAAAAAATAAAAATAAGAAATAAAATATCTTTTTTGATAAAAACACAAGGAACAGACGGAACAAAACAAACAAACTACATATGAACATTTTTTTTTACTTTAAAAAAGTGCAATTTGCCTACTTTGAGAGATGGGAGGTGGAAGGCTGTTGAGAGTTAGAGAATGAACTGGCTTTTAAGGAGCAGAAAGAAAGAAAAAACAAGTGAACCAGAATCTATCAAGAAGATACAATCTAACTTTTTGTCCAATCAGAAACAGAAAGTGTATGGAATGGAGGTCAATGTTATTATAATTTAGACAATGTAATTGAGGATAGCCAATTCTCAATGTTTTAAAAAATTGCAATATAAAGAAAATATAATAAGATATGTTTTATTTATCTTTCAAATAAATAAATTAGTCAACATTTAATAAATAGAACCTACAGCCCTAAGTGAACAAGAAATAAATTTCATCTACAAAAAAAAAAAAAAAATCCTTCCAACACATTGCCCTGACTTTGTCTTCACACTACAAAGAGTACCAAACATGATCTCTAGTTAATTTTTTTCCTGGAGCAGCATGCTTGTAGAAGCTGTCAGTCTACAAAAGAGTCTGACTGTCAGCAAAGGTAGCTAGGATTCTGCAACTGGATAATCCAGGTGCTCCGTTAAAAATTTAATACAACGTCTAGAACGTGCACTTTTTTTTGTTGTTTTAATCTAAACATAAATTAAAAAGTTGCAATACAAATAATGAACAAGTCCAATCTAAACAAACAAAACAAACAAAAAAGACAAAACAAAGTAAAACAAAATAAACAAAAAACAACCAAACAAACAAAAAGGTACCCTTCCTTTTTATGCTGCTTCTGCAGTTTTCATGCTATACAATACATTCAGTGTCTCAAGGGGAGACTCCTAAAAAAACAGGAACGCAGTACAGAAGCAGCCATCTTCATAATTGTTTTTGAAACCGATCCAGTCCAATCGCAAGTGCTATCCAGTTACTTCTCTCAACACTGTTTGAGTTCCTCTCTGAAGCAAACCAAAATCAGTAGTGCAACGCTGACTATGCTCTCCAAAGTCCTAACAATTGTCACCCACAACTCTAGACTCTTTCTCTTTTAAGAAACAGGTTATTTCTAGGGTAAAAAGCAGGATATTCGAGTGTATAATGATAGCATTAAAAGAATATTTTCGTTTTTCCTTTTTTTTTGAACAACACACATATTAGCAGTCCATGCCATTTGCTGCAAAAAAAAACTATTGCTATAATCTATGGAACAATTGGATTAATCAAATATATTTACTAGTTCTGTAAGTCTAGAACAACCTGTTTGTACAAAATTGTAGTCTGGCTAGCAAACAGCTGTTTTTTGTGAACTCAAAAACAAAACAAAACAAAGATACAACAACAAGCCAAGTGCACAAGATGGACGGATAGGCTTGTGTTAAATGAGAGGTGTGTGTTATACTCAAATTAGTAAGGTGTTCTGCACACGTAAAGAGCAGTGAAGATGAAGACGTGGTGCTTTTCTCTCCCACCAGATTGTCTGCACGCTGGCACAGCCTCCGTATTGGGAGGAGGAGGAGGAGGAGGAGGAGGAAGAAGACTGCTTGTGCATGGGAGAGTGTAGTGTGTGTGTGTGTGTGTTTGTGTGTATGTGTGTGTGTGTGTGTGTGCGTGCGCGCGCATGGACGGACATCCATCTCAGAGCACTAGGGCCCTGGACGAGCAGCCGGTTGAGTAGGCATTCAGGTAGCGCCTGGCCTGCTCAGTCATGATCAGCTGGTCCTCCGTCTTCCCATAAACCACTGCTTCCCAGTCGCTGCTAACCTGTGGGTGCCACAAACACACAGACTCAGACAGGCTAACAAGACTAGCTACAACTATGTGATGCAGAGGTAGCTTGCCTTGAAATGGCCCTCAATGAGATCATGTTAAGTTCCATGTCAAACTCATGCCCAGCTGCTCATTCATTTTAAACCGCATACAGTCTCATTTAAATAATGTTAAGCCTGCCAAGTAACTGCTCTGCAAATGGATATAAAGCAGTGATAGCTACACTGTAAGGCTGCAATAGTGGGCAAAACAAACCGGTAAGTGGTAGCTGTACCATCAGGCAATGAGACTAGGGAAAACAAAAACAAATTTCAGAAACCGCCTTTTAAGAAATTTTAAGAAATTGCCTTGACTAAGCAAATCTGAATTTGTACAAGATGTAATTCAGTGTGTGAAATTTTATTACGTTCATCACATCATCATCTCATCTTCACACACAGACTCCTGAGCATCCTCTACAAGACTGAAAATATCCAACTGTAGAATCTGCTGGGTCATTGTTTGTGACATTGTGGAGTCGCTGACATATGGATGTAGCTCTACGTTGTTTGGGCTAGTAGAGACAGATGAAGATGATTACCTGTGATGCAGCCTGGTACAGGGGACTCTTAGGGGTGGCCTGCTCCTTGCCCAGGGGGCTGATGGGACAGACGGGGACGCACGCCTCGTCGTCCACAGAACCTGGTGAGCCGATGCTGTCCTCCTGAAGCTTGGCGTGCAGTGGCATCAGCAGGGAACTCGTCAGCAGGCCATCACCCTGGGAAACAGGTTTCATAATGCTCTTTTATTATTTAATTTTGTAATTTAATACATTAAATCATATTATATATATATATATATATATATATATATATATATATATATATATATATAAAATATATAACTATTATATAAATATATATAAATAATATAAATATTATAGATATATATATATATATATATATATATATAAATAAAGAGAGAGAGAGAGGTTTGGGTATTTATGACTAATTAGCAGTTTTAGTTTCAATTGGCGTGCTTGTTGTGAACACTAATGATTAAAAACATTGATTTCTTCTTCAACTGTACCTCTATTTGCTGTACTTTATTTAGTGATTTATTTACCAATATCCGCTACATTAACTGACAAGAACATGGACCCTCCAGTGCAGAAGCCAGAACTACAGGCAATACTAAGAAATCATTATGTGAATCATTATGGCATCACAAACTATCCAGTTCTCTGGACAAAAATGTGAAGTGCTATGGATCAAATGACTTTGCAGTATTGAGGATAAGCTGCTATGATTGTTTCAACTGTACAATTTTAAAACTTCAAAATGTCAATTTCAGTAGTTTGTTAAAATCGACAGAATCTTTTTGAATGCAAATATCACTGCAAAGAGAATATGGATACTTACAACATTGCCATTGTTGTTGATCTGCTCCTGTGAGAAGAGTTGAACGTTGAGGCATTCCTTTCCCCAGGAGTCCAGCACCAGAGACTTCCGGACCTTTCTAGCAGGAGCTTCCAGCTGAGGTTTAAAATAGACAAGACACACAATAAAACTACTTCCCGCTAACGCACTTCCTTTCCAACCAATACAGCCTGACTGATGTGGGGTGATGTGAACCCACCTCGTGTTTCCAGACACCGTACTCTTGCTGCATCTCCGACTGGGTGAAGATGTCTGCACCGGTCTCCTCCTTCAGAACCTCACGAATGTCCTCTTCCAGAAAAGCCAAGGGTTGAGGCTGACACCAAAGACAAATATAATTACATTTCAAATTGGGGACAATGGTCTTTGACTCAGCCTGGAGGGACAGACGTGCTGATAATATATATATATATATATATATATATATATATACACACAGGGGGCTTTGACTTTGAACATTAGGAATAAGTGCTTATGGAGAAAAGCAAGAAAGAAGCTGGGATTATACAAATCAGTCGACATACCACCATCTTCAGTGGTCCGTGCATCTTCTCCTGGGCAGCCAGGGCATTTTTGAAGGGGGTGGGAGTCTTCGGCGTGTGTCCCATGATAGATTTACGCACCTTGGGGGTTCTAAAACTAAATCACAGAGATGTGGTCAAGTACTGTACCAACACCAGCTAATAGCAGTATAAAACAGACACACACACATGCTTACCCGGCATTCTCCTTCTGGTGTTTTGGAGTGGTCTCTTTCTGTTGAGGTGTGTTCAAGAAGCATTTCTGGCCGCAAACTGGCGTCGATGTAAGTGCAGGATTGTCCAAGCTTAGGTGCTCAGCCCCAGATATGTTGAAAAACTTTGTAGGGAAAAAAAACAAGCACAGCATAAGACAAGTAAACTAAAACTAAAACAAATATATAATTTACAGTGGTAAAACGCCTCAATATTTTATGTCAAGACAGGCTTTGGGATTTTAAAGTCTTCATTAGAACAAAGCTCTTAGGCACTGTTCAGAACCAACACGTTTTTCACTTCAAAAAAATGTTCTAAAGTAGTGTGCAACAAAAACATGCAAGGTTGAAACTGATTATGTGCATCTTGTTGCTATGACAGCATAGATTTGGCTAAACACCTAAATCCCTGACTAAGCTATGACTGGCAGCTAAGCAACGACCTATTATTGAAGAAAACACGACCTTAAAAGTTAAGCTATTTTCAACTTTCAGCACCTTGTATTTTTAGGTGCCTCGCTCATATTCAACACGAAGCGCATACACGTCACGTTGCCTCGGTCCATAGCAAAACAATTGAATTCGACCGCCCGGAGGTGAAAAAGGCATCAGTCTGAATGCTGCCTTCAATACAAAATAAATAATGTGTTCTTTAATGTGTTCTACACATTTTTCCACATAGGTCCATAATTTCAACATATCGAGTATCTCCACATGATTAGAACTGAGGCTGACCTGAGATGGGGAAAAGGGTAGGGCCTTGACAGGCGTACCCTTGGGTGAGTTGGAGCCATGGTTGGTCATGGTTGGTCCACAGATGTGCTCCCCGGTGGGGGACTGGTCGCCCCGCTCCTTCCTCCTCTTCCTCACGCAAAGAGTCGGGGTGCCAAATCTGCCAAGGCTGGGGGAGCCCTGGGGGACCTGCTTACCCTGGCTGACGCAGTGCTTGCCCATGTCGGACACAGACGGGGTGTCCATGTGGTACCCCATGCCCTCGTGACCTCTGCCTGGGGGTTGGTAGGGCCGTTGGGGGTGTTTGGGAGGGGTAGCCCCTTGATCAGAGAGGTCAAAGCTGGCCACCTCACTCCAGGCTCCTGGGTCCTGCAATGCAAAATACATATAACTGACTAGTAAGTGCAATTTCACAACTAGGATTAACATTACAATGTCAATCAATGTTTATGTTCTCATTACAATGTGTACATATAACTGATTAGTAAGTGAAATTTCACAACTAGGATTAACATTACAATGTCAATCAATGTTGATGTTCTCATTACAATGTGTGCTATGCACTTGAGGTGTGTCAATGTGTGACAATAAAAGTGACTATAGAATGCCAAACCATATATTAGGTATGTATCTGTGGTAGCTGTTAATATACACATGTAACCTGCCAAAGCAAAGCCAATGTTTGGGTAGACTGTGCTTCCTCTGTCTATCCCACCCATTGTATAATAAGCATGCTCCACAAAGTAATCCTTGTACCGAGTCAATGAGTTCCATGGTTTCGGCAAACTCTGGAATGGTCTGCAGGGTGGAGAGGACAGCACTAGCTTCCACAGCAAGAAATTTGCTTGGGGAACCATAGTGTGACATTCCGGAGCCTCTCCCTTCTCTGGACCGGCACATCTCCATACTCCCTTCTTCTAGGCTTCCCGTCGTCGTCATGGTGTCATCAGTCAGGCTGTCCGACCAGTTGGAGTACTGTTCTGGATTCTGTCCAGAACACAAGGAATAACGCGTAAGGTCTGGAAGTTTAGGGAAGTATTAGGAAAGAGCTTGGATCTGATCCCACAGGAGAGTGGCAGAATCTTACGGGGTTTGTATAAGGACCCAAAAAAGCCCAAGTCAATGAGCCATCCAGTTTGTACCACACACAAGCTTGGTAGCTGTGAACGTTTGGGTAACAAATTACTTGAATCAGTCACCAGTTTATGTTGTGTAATAATGACCAACTGAGAACAGTTGAAATTCCTTTAGCCTATTTCTGAGTCAATGTGTGATTAATCCAATGTATAACATCTGATGATCACTGCTGCTAAAAAGTAAAATGATGGGTAGATCAACATGGCTTGATACGCGAGAATGCTCGAGTAATATATACCTTGAGTCAGTTACCAGTTTACTTTATCTGTACCAACAAACTTAAAAAATGTATTTATTTTAATTTCCTTTAGACTATTTATATAGTCTAACATTTAGTCTAGACTTTTTCTGAGTCAATGTGTGATTAAGTTTAGTTCCATCCAACATATCATCTCTGATGATTGTAAAGCTTATCATTGCAGAGGGCAAGTGAAATTGTTTGTAGAGCAAAATGGCAGAATATTATAATACTCGAAAATAGCACAATCAGTACCCCCTACTCCAAAATCTTAAACATTTGGTACATGAAATTCCATGACAGTTATCTTTATGTCTTTCAAGCATAAAGATCTGTTTGGACACAAGACGGAAACCAACAGAGCAAAAAAACCAAACTAGATCCAAAACTACTGCAAAAGGGGGAGAAAAAAAGAGAAATAAATAAAGTCTTGTTCCAAACAGGTAACAGCTGGTCACATGCCGTGCACTATACTGCTAGTAGGGGTAGGAAGGGCAGCCAGTTAATGCAGGGGTCTTTGGTCCAGCTCCTGATGGACTCCCTACCTCCATGTTCTCCATCTAAGCCTACTTCACCACACCTCATTGGTCCCATCAATGCTTCTTTTTATTAGTCAAAACCTGATGTAATATTAAGGGTGTTACAGGCATCTGACTTTATACGCATAATGCTTTATTTTGTACTACTGTGAAAATATTTAAATTTCTCTTAAACATTTAAATGGTTAAATACTGTAAATAAAATACAGTGAATATGACATTGAATAAATAAATGGGTGTGGCTGGAGCAGAGGGTGATGGGATACCAACAGTGCGAGGGGTTTCCCTGCGAACAGGACCGTCAGACTCCTGAGTTAGCTGGGTAGTAGCCAGGTTTAAGATGGCTGGGGCGTAAGGGACAAATGACAGCTACAGGCCACGTAGCCAAGCATAGTTATCATAGAAGGGGAGGGAAGGGGAGTCAATGTAGGATGGGTATAAGTGAAAGCAAGTCAGGAGTTAAGGGGGTTATTCCAAGTACGTGTTTCAGAGACAAACCTGGTTAAGTTAACTCAGCCAATTATAAACCTGCTGGCTTATGCTAGCTTTGTCCCCAAACCACACAGTGGGAATAACCTCCCAGAAGGACTGAGTCTAGATATGAGGGTGGGGGTAGAGGGTAGGAGGGATGGGGGTGGGTGGGTTCTACAGCGATCTACGCCACGCGCACACACAGTGGTCTTACACGAGAGCCGGACTGTCTTCTGACTTCGTTCTCTGCTGACATAAGCAGCAACTCTAGCTCCTTTATTCTCTGCTCTTTGTGAGGGTCATCGGGGCACGGCTGTGGGGCGGACGGGGAGGAACGCACAAAAGACACAAAAGTAAAAGAGAGAGAGAGAGAGAAAGAGAGAAGGGAAAGAGAAAAGGATGAAAGACAAACGATTTACGGACAAGTTTCAAGTCATCTTACAGGCTTAGGCTGGAGGTTCATCGAGCACCAATTATTATTATTATTATTATTATTATTCATGTTGTTGTTGTGTTTACAAAAATGAAAATTTTAAGAGAGCTGGTCTAAGATACTGGTGCCTAAGGTTCCTCGATGAAACTCTGAACACCAAATATTGAATCACCACAGCACACACATGCAGAACAGAATGTTAACACAAAACAGAAAAGAAAACATGAAACAACAAAAGGAGACGTGTTCATCATTGTTATTTATTTATTACAAAGACACAGACAAAAAGGGGGTTAGCAGCTTTTTCAGGCGTTTCAGACGTACATGTGGGAGACGGGACTCTGCACTTACCGACATGAAACTGGAGCCCTCTGCAATGCTGTCCATGCACTGACTGCCCAGTGAATCATAGGAATATCCTCCAAGCTGTCAAAGGGTGAAAGCATACAGAGGCAAATACTCAAGTTATACTCCAAGTTCTTCACAGACGCTTGTCACTGCAGCTGTAACATGTTGTTTGCTTTCTGCAATGTAATGAATTTAGCTGTTGCATTACCCATTGTGACAAAGTATAATTACAAATTTGATTAGTGTATTGAATTATGGCTGCTGGAAATAGAGCCCTCTTATTACTCTATTATTATTCTTATTGTCTCTTATTGCCATATATAATTATATCATAACAACAGTTAAGACAACCTTTGCTGCTACTTTTTTTTGGAGCTTTTCACCTTTAGTGATGGGACAGTAAACAGTGACAGTAAACAAGTGGGAGAGAGATGGGGAAGAACCGGGAGACGACCTCGGGCTGGACCCGAACCCAAGTCCCCAGTATGATGGCATTTGATTTGATTAGTTCAGGGGTGAGTTTCCAAAAGCCATGGTTGCAAACTAGTTAGCAATTTGTGGGGTTTTTCCACTATACCGTTCTAACACTACTCTACTCTACTCGACTCTGATTGGTCTGAGAGGGCCGTCGCAAGTTTAAGATACATGCGAGAGAATCAACTTTGCCTATGGGTCTGGTCAACTTTGAATGTTGTTTGTTTATTCCTTGTCAAAACAATATTCTAAGCTATTCAAAACAGAACTACTGCACTGCTTTTGAGAACACTGCACCATCAGGGAGGGTTGAAGCGGTATGAGAGATGCCAACATTTGTTTACATCCTGAGCTTCGTTGCTTTGACATGAATGGGATTGTACCATTAACTTGGTCGTTATGTCTTTCTGGAGTTATTTAGTTTTTTTGGATTGATCTGTTATGATCCACAAGTGTTCATTTCAAATCTAATAGTGTAAGTTGTTAGTGTTTGGATTTAGAGAAAAACAACTTTATTTCAGGTCAGGCAGCCAATACTTACTACATAGTTGGTAGCGAACTAGGTAACCAAAAGTTTTAAATTGAAAAGTGGTACTGCACCAAATGACAACCAGCTGGATAACATTACTGACATTAGTATAGTAGCAAGTATAGTAGCCTGTTTGTGCTACCTCTCGCCCCACCCACCACGCATGTCGAGGTGGTACCATACAGTCATGGAAAACCAACCAAAATTCGAGTAGATAATAGTGTCAAGCTGGTACCCGACAGGGAAAAGTGCCATTAGTTGGGAGTCAATGTGCAATTGCATTGCAACCAACAGACAGTTCAACCTCAACAGTTCCCTAAATCCAGGGTTTGAATCTAGCAGAACGCCTGCAAGCAAGCTAAAGAAAGGAAAGAATAAGTGGCAATTCTCCTAATAGAGGAACTTGTGCTTGTTTTTGGAGGTTTACCACATACTCCTAGTTTATTTACCCAGGTTTGTTTAAGACAGTGGTTTAGAACAAGTGTGTGTGTGTGAGCTCACCTGTGTTGGCCCACTCATGTCCATGGGCACTTGACTGTGCAGGCGCTCCCCTGAGGTCTTGTGCCGTCTTTTCTGTGATTGGTCATTGGCGCTGTAAGTCCGGCAGGTGTCCTGCAGGTAGCCCTCGTGCTCTACCTTGCGCTTCATTGTGGAGTTCCAGTGATTCTTGATGGAGTTGTCCGTCCTGCAGGGCCGGGCGTGGAGAAGACGGATCAGATGAATAGAGATTAGAAGGTCCCGTTGCCATCTCTAGTTACGGGTGGAGTGTACTTACTATCACCAGAGGGAAGGTTCAGTCACACAACTACACCTAGCCCCTATGCTGCCCTCAAACTGACTTTTGTAATAAAGTAAAATAAAGTAAACATACACATCTATACATACAGTACATACTTGAATACAGATTTCAAAGATGACACAGAGCTTAATGGAGGCTTCAGTGTTGGCTTTGAGATCTGCAGCATTCCGTGCACCACCACTTGTAGTAGAGGTGCCGATTCATTCTCTAAATATTTTACTTGAAATATGTTTTCTCAAACAAATCATAAACATAAAATAAACAGCAATAAAATTACACAAGAAAAAGCCAAACCTTCCGGGAAGCAGTTTGGAGATTTCTGCCCAACGGTTGCCAAGGCGTTTGTGTGCCTCATAGATGATGCGGTCCTCCTCTTGCGTCCAGGAGGACTTCTTCACCTCTGGGTTGAGGTGGTTGTGCCAGCGCTCACGGCACTGCTTGCCAATGCGGCCCTGTAGATGCTTGGCAATGACTGACCAGCGCTTGGGCCCATATTTGTGGACCAACTCAATCACCTGCAGAAATAATTAAACATTTGTCAAAAACAAACATACAAAACAAAGGTATGTATATATATATATATATATATATATATATATATATATATATATATATATATAAAACTCTTTTGTTGTTAGGGGGCAAGGGATAAAACACGTTGATGAATAACATTTAAAAGAACCCTCTTTGATAAGCTGGTCAAGTGGCTGATATGCTTTGTGACTTTTCCCAAAGAAGCGATGCAAGGCATGCTTTCACTTTCACTTTTACAACCAATTCATCAGCCAAACACATCAGTTCACGTGTCAACATGAAACAGCATTATTACCACACTATAGTAGCAACAAAGCTAATATTTCTTCATGAGCATAGCTACTGGCAAATGAAAGATAAGTAGCCTTTTGAGATAACTCATTGTTTATCTTTCCTCTAGTTGGGAAACAATAACCGCCTCTGTTGCGGGACAACAGAACATTAAGTAGTGAGATACCAGGGCTTGTGCATAATAATAGAAAAACACAGCACACAGCACTACGGGTCGTTGTTGTTGGACCGAGCAGCAGCCATTCTTAGGATTCCTCCGCCGAAGCGTCACATATTACCATTTAGGGAATGCATTATTCACCATTCAGCTATGAGGGGGCACAGAGCTATGCAGGCTTAGCCGCTGGCCGATTACATCGTCCGGATTTGAACCACCCACATAGACAAGCCACAGCAGAAAAGGCCCCCGTCCCCCCTGACTATTAAAAAAAAAAGTGGTTAGAAAAACTAAAAGGGCCTAGAGAGGAGCTGTGCGCAGACTCTATGGGAGTCAATGAGAGAGAGTTGGCCCCAACAGTTTTAGCACTGAATCCCACTGTGTGTGTGTGTGTGTGCCCCTTTTCATAATTTGTCAACTTCAATTAGAAAAAAGGAGGTCAGATTATCTCAGAAGATAACTCTGTTCACTCTCTCCTCCTCTTTTTACCCTTCTCCTCCACCTCTTTCCCCCTCCCTCTGTCTTTATCCCCCCATTCTGCCAAGGTTGGGAACACCCAGCCCCGTCTCCTCTTACTCTTTGATCCTCCTCCTTTGTCCAGGGTCCTTTCACCAGCTCCGGGTTGAGTACCTTCTGCCAGCGGTGCTGACACTGGCCATCTGTCCTGTTCTGTCATGGGGCCACAAAGAACCACCTTAGCACCTGGACATACTTGTAATGTATAATAACACACAAATCTCTTGCTCTCTCTTTCACACACACAAACACTCAGGTATTTACTTAATCTCGACATTTTACACACACACACACACACACACACACACACACACTCTCTCTCTCTCTCTGTTTCCCTCTCTCCCTCTTACACACATCAACTCTCTCTGACTCACTCTAAGTACACAGCCCCGCTCAGAAGCTAGTTCCACTCATAATTAAACAGCAAACACACACACACACACACACGGGTAAAACCCAACACCCCACTGGGCGGGAACTTATCTGACTTTCAAATCGCTGCTTGAGCTGCGTCCCACATGAACAATGACACTGAATAATATTTGGACACCTCAGATTTAAGATAAAACATAAGTGGAAATTTTTAAAGAATGGAAAATAAATAAATAAATAACACTTGAATACACTTGAGCACTTGAATAGCCTGTAAAATCTTTTTTTTGTTATCCAATCAAATGTTGTGATGCAAAACAGTAAGCACTTCTATACAACATATATATCAACTTACTGGAAAGTAATTAGCAATTAACCTCCAGGCATCAGTCCCGTGCTGCTCAACCAGCTTCTTAAGCCTCTCGTCCTGCAAACGAGCAGAGCAAAGCAGAGAGGAAAGGGGTCAGGTAGCATCTTTCACTAGCACACCTCATTCATTAGTGGCCTCTCAGTACAGTCAATGATTTACACACACTGTCCCCTTGACACGCACACTCTCTCACACACACACACACAGTCCCCTTGACACACAGACACACACAGAGACACACAGTCTCCTCTTGACATACACTAACACACACACACACCGCACAGTGCACCCTTCATATATGCAAAAGACAAACACACACACACACAGTCTTAAAATACACAGCATCCCCTTAACCGAACAGGGTGAAAGTGGAAAACATAGCTCATTTCACCAGGACTGTATATATGAATAGGGGAAGAGTGGTGGTGAACTATTACCTCATCTCGTGACCATTTGATTTTCCCTGCCATCTTCTTGTTCTTAGAGTCCCTGCAGTCAGGGTCTGTGGAGTGACGTTCATCATCCTCATCCTCACTGAGGAGGAAGAGAGAGAATGAGAGGAAAAGGGAAAGCATGATAGAAAGAGATAAGGAGGGAGGGGAGAAGACGAGCTGTGTGTCTGTATGAATAAGTGAGTGAGCATGTGTATGTATGTATATGAATCAGAGAGAGAGATAAAAATCCCTCTTTAAAACTAGGAGGAATCCAGAAAAGCACAAGGTCAATCATATATCTGCGATGCTCTTCTCATCTTCCATCTTCTAGCTCAAACATTCCAATTTTTGTTACTAAAACATGCTGTTTTAAAGAGTATTTTTCAAAAAAATACCAGAGAGCTATTTGCTATATGGCTCTATATGGCAAAACAAACAAAAAAAAACACCATTTTTTTTCTCCACATCTTTGAAAATGATACAATCATATCCAGGATACACTGTTAAATTGAGATTAAATCAGTTTTAGAAAGCATTCAACAGGAAATGACAGCAGTCATTGCCACATTTAAACAGGACATTCCTAACTGTAATTACGAATGCTCCACATGAATTCTACATGAATGATGCATTACAAAAAAAAGCACACTTCTCTTTCTGTGTTAATCCAAAGACGGTTTAGATGTGCACAACGCTGCAGCCCAAGTCTATTAGAAAGCCTTGTTGCTTGGCAACATTTCCTTACACAGTGTAGAAGGACACGTCCAGAACACACAAGCAGCTAGGAGTATTAAGTTGCCCAGGGAAACCGCTGTGCAAACTTCCATGTACTGCAAATCCTGGTGACATTAAAGAGTTTCTTTGAGGCTTCAATATTTCCTCTCTTTTTTGAAATCTGACTGCATCAAGAGAAACGATCCTCATATAATTTAGGCCAAGTACATATAAAACTGAAAGATCATGTAAAACTTCAGTTTAGCTTACTTACACCAGACCTAGACATTTGTCTTAACGGGTGGTGAATGTAGGGAAAGTTCTGGAAATGCCACTGTTGTACCACAGCAAACACGTTTCTCTCTCTCTAGGCTATTTCTGAGCAACAGCTCAGAGTGCCCTGGATAAGGCAGAACTCTGCAGGCTCTCCTTTTGCACAGTGCAGAAACCAGCTTAGGTGTACAAACAGGCAAAAGTCCAAGTCTTTCACTCAAACGGGACAAATATGGAAATCTAAATCACTTGCTGTTTGGCCAACGAAACATGCTGTTGCGGCGGCATGTTTCTGAGGGAAACAGGGCCTCCCACTGGCTCTTGGTAATTCTGGCCGCCGATGAAAGAAGGCTCTTGAGCACTGAAACATGGCAATTGAATTTTAGCATAAATTGCCCTCTCCAGGAAAGAGTGAGGTGAGAGGGACAGAGAGGGGGGGGCAGTGGGCAGTGGGGGGGGGGGGGGGGGGGGTTTTAGGTGGGAGTTTGACATCAACAGGCTCTTTCTACTCCTGAGGTGTGGAGAGCGCATCGGTCTCAGAGAGGGCAGGCCAAGCATCCACAGCCAATGGTGAGGCCTGAGGGGCTGGTCCACATCCGATAAACTTTCAAATTCATCCACTCAGAATGAGATGCAATTTTTTGGGGAATAAAGGGTGAAAAGTAATAGTGCCTTAACTTTTCTCGTTCACATCAAAGATACTTTAGTAAACAAGTCATTAAGAATTGTGAAGACTATTTTAAAAAGAGACTGTTGACTAAGCCTTCATGACACAGTTCAGACTTGAACTTAAATCAATAGGCAAACTAACAACCACTCTACCCCCTCTCTCCCTCTCCCCAGATGGGGCTCTCAGAGGGGGAGAAGAGACACACGCACCACTGAGCCGTTCATTTACCCATAAATTACGTCATGATCGTGTTTGAAGACAACGACCCACCCAGGTTCTTCAAAAAAACTTTTTAGTTATTATTTCAGTTATTATTTGGCCATTTAAAAAGAGCCATTTGCACAGAGAATAAATAGCCAACTTAGACGAATTTATATTTGTTTAATTTTGCCAATGTAAACAAATATAGCGTAAAATTCATACATGGACTTGTAGTTCTTAATCAGTAACAACCAGAGAATGTTTGATCATGGAGGCTCTGTACAGACGCTACTTGGGGTGTCTGAGCGACTGAGGCATAACTGCAGGGACGCTGGTAAAGGCGCAATCAGTCTGGAGTTACGTAATGACAGCCTTACCTTCCACGGCAGTGAGCTCAAGCAAACGTAAGAAGGGTTGGTTAACTTCGTAAACTGACAACACTGGCAAACTGGGAATGCAACATTATCTTACTGATGGTTGATTTTACGCCGTCAGCACATGTGATACTAACACAACACTAAACAAAGCAGAATCTTGGCGAACGTCCTCTCTGAGTCTGGGCGATTGGTAGCCACGACAACTGCTGGTTGTCATGGTATGGGAATTTTTAGCTAGCTATCGCTAGTTAGCCAGTGTGGGAAAGCGCTCCGAGTCTAAATTGGTGGTTCGCTGTGGAAGATTGAATGAAGGAAATTCCCTCAATACACTAAATGTGGCCCGACATCACAAATGTAAAAATGTCAGCCAGACCTTATCAACACAGATTGAACTGAAACAACGAATTTAGTTGGCTGGCCATTTCATCAACTTAATGGAACGGAACACAGCCGACGTTAGCTGGCCAACTTTAGCTTTGTGAACGTCTTTCTCATGGTTCATCGTGTTACTGTGCTAAGCTAGCAAACCTGGCAGTGCGACAGTGTTTAAATACATCTACATGTAATGTCACGATTAACGTTATTTGTTAATTTATGCACTCTCTTTATAAAGCGGGTGTATTTTTATTTATAAAGTTAGTACACATGCGATAATGTGGTTTGACTGGAAGTAAGTTACTTCACAATCAGACACAATATAATGTGTGGTTCTAGTCACTGCTAACAGGGTAGCTAGCTTTCCCTGGGTGGTGAGCAGGTGTTACTGAAATGTCAAAGATCACCTTGACATTTTGTTAGCATGCTACTAATACATGCGTAGGAAACCAAGTTGACATTACTTAATACAGTAAATAGTTTCAGTACATTACAGTTTTCACATACAAGCTAGCTAATCCAATTTACATATCATAATTTACATATCAAATGTTAATTATTAATGCATAACTTAATTTGAGAACTCACTGAAAAAAAAAAAACTCACCTGCGTGATTTCATATTGTTGGCCATATATAATGACAGTATCCGCTCTTACTGCTGTTATTCAGGCTTTTCCTCTGAATTTGAACAATACTTAATCCACGGGATCAGTGAATAATATCCGCTGTACTTCAGCCTTATTCGAAATCAAAAGGCCTTTGAGTCCAGTGAGATATTCATCCATAGAAATCGCTGTAGCCCATGTCTTCTCTGTAATGTAAGATCCAAAAACAAGTAAAAAAGGTCGCAATTATTGGTTTAGTATGCCAGCAATTCAACGTTAGTTTACATTGATCAACCACTTACATCGCTTGAGAACAGCCTAAACTATGTATCTGGACCAAAGATCTATAACGTTAGGCGATCACTGTGGCTACGACTTAAAAACGCGAAATATCTTTGTCACAATTTACATCAGACATTCAACGTCTTGACATGAATGTTATGAATAAGCGGCGCATATTCCTTCTTCTAATGAAACCCGCCTAGTTCACATCGGCTACCCTCCCACTGCTGTCAGGACTTCTACTTGTTATTTTCCTCGGCTGAATTTTTGTCCATCCCGCCGAATCTCGCGCCCAGCCTCTTTTTAGAGATGTTTGAATCTGCGCACGCGGCCTCGCAGCTGATTGGTCAAAAATAGGGAGACCAGCAGGGCCGTGGAGTGGCTATGTGGCCGTGCCTCTGGTGCTTGGGTTTCACGGTTTGAACCATTGATGATCATGGCACCAGCACAGCAAATAAACCAAAATGGTTATATTGTTGGCAGCATGACGCTGAACGTTCAATAATTCAAAACAAACCGCATTTCCTGGTTGCCACTACGCAGAGACATGTGCTAGTATAAAATTGTAATGAATTATCGCATGGCGCTTACATTGTTTCAAGATACTCTACTACCCCCTAGTGGATATTACAGGAGAAACAATTCTGCATTATTGTGGGCAGGTAGTGTACTTTTTTCTCAAGTAACATAAAATTATACTTTTACTTTAAATTCTCCCTTTATATTATATTAGACGCTACATGGGACCGATTTGAAGCATTTATACCATTGTTTCTCATTACAGTCTAATCTTCTGTAATACACGTTACTGTTAATTGAGCCTATCAGTGTTTAAAGCTCATAAATATGTGTTCTGTCAGTCTACACTAGGTTCAGGGTTCAGGTCACACTACATAAGCTTATGAAAGGCTCTTTATTCACAATTGGGTTTTGGAGATGTATGAAGTTTATAGGAAACATCTAAGAGATGAGTCAGTCTTTCCGGCAGGGCAGGGCCCCTCACTTCCTCAGTGGACCTGTATGTTCCTGTTGCACTCTCCTGACCTCAAGCTCAAAGAATTGTGTAAAGGAAGGACATGGTTTTTGTTCTTTCCAATATTTATAGCAAGTTATTTTAGAGGTTATGATATTGGGCCTGCAGGGGTTTGGACACATTATCCTATCCTATGCTGTTGTAGGGAAAAGACTATGAGAGGACATTCCATTTAATCTATTTAGCTGAACTATCAATCATTCAGCTATAATTTCTCATATTAAATAAAGCTACAGTGCAATAGGCTACTTACTTAATCAGTAATTAATCATGATAGGGCATAAGAACTGTACATTATAAAGACAAGAACCAACATAATTTCTCATGATAGCCAATACAATTCACTAGTCTACTGTTGGCAGAGTTTTAGTCACTTGACTTGTGCCGAGGATGAATTAACCCTAACCCTAGTCAAATCCCCACATGATAATTGTTTAATTTGTAATCCACCGAAAATGAAAACTGTTGTAGGTTTGCCTTCTTGCCGCTAGAGAGTACTGTTGGCTTCGTTTCAGTATTTTCATCGTGAAGCGCAGTCCCGTGACTAATTCCCCTGAACTCAGTACAAGCGTATAAACATTTCCTACTTTGCCGGGCAGTGGCCACTTGCATAAAATGGATGGTGAATATTTCTGTTCATGCTCGATTACTATGGAGTACATTCGATGAAACGCCGGATTGCAAAATTAAAAACTTAACATCCTTTGCGACACGACACGTCACTGAGGGCCGTTTACAAAACAAGGTAGGACATTCCATCACAAAAGTTTGAACTTTGTTGGCGTCCCATTTATCCAAATCTATAACGTTTGCTAACTTACTCTCTCGTTTAATGTGGCCGTTGGAGACATGGATAGGCCTCTGTGCAGCAGAAATATGTAAGGTACACAATGTATCTTGCCTTACGTAATGATTTAGCAGCTCTGGTCAAGTTAAGTTTCCCCTCACAAACATTCGTGCTTCAACTTTCAAGGATGGTAGGAAAACTTGAAAACCATGGGCACTTGTTTCAAAGGTAGACCGAGAACGAGAGAAATTACAGTATCTACATTCCTTAGTTTCATAGAGATCAAAGGAAAGGTTTTCTTTCGTAAGACAAACATGAAGTGAATTTAACGTCAACATTCTGAGTAAGTCTGGACATGTATTGCAAAAAACATTACCCAATACGGGCTTTTTAGTTTCAGCTCTTCTTGCTGCAATTGGAGGAGTAAATATTGTACAGCTGGCATAAGAGGATCTTGTAAATGTTTGGACATGTTTCAGAAAGGGCTGGATGGTAAACTGAAAGTAATTTGACTGTCAAATTTTCTGCAGTTGGTTTAGGTGAGTGAATAATTTATGTTTAGAGCTACATTAAAATACATAATCTCACTGTCTAGACAGAGCTGGGAATGGTATCTTACTGGTTAACAAACTAGTTAAAGTGTGGCCCTCTCTGACACATTCTGAACACGTGAGCAGGCTTATTAAGGCTTGTATTGGCAGTAATAGTATTGTCCTTTTCAGGACTTCCCTGGTTTGTTGTAACAAGCCTTGCTGTTGTGCTGAAAAAAAAACTTCCACACCCACCATTTAAACAGCTACAAAGGCTGTTTGGGACCACTGTGTCCTCAGATACTCCTCTATATGTTCAGGTGTGTGTGTGAATGAATGTGTATATATTGTGTACCTGTCATTTTCCAGTGGAGTACAGACAGGAGCCTTGCAGTGTGTGCACTGTCAGTGCAGTGAGGAACCCAGCAGCCATTTATTCAGCTGCTTAGCAGAGACAGTTGGGTGATTGTATGCTCTGCTCCCTGTCTGGCAGTGTTGTAAGAATGTATGAGAGGTCAAGTCTGGTGGTTGGCGATTACTTCAGCTCTGCACTGTGGAGGCAGTGGTGTGGAACAGTTCACTCTCACGCTTTATCTCCTAATTCGACGACAGTTTCAGGTTTTTTGGTATAAGGAGCACAACATTTTGTAACTTTTTTGTGTGGATACATCAGTGTATTAACACCCTCGCTGTGTATTTTAACACACATTTGCATAAATTGGACTGAACACCTCTGTGTTTGGATATGGTCCATTTGGTGACCAGATTATAGCTGCCTGAAGGGTGAGTACATTACAGGTGAAGAAGAGAAGAAGATTGTCAAACTGTGAAGGGATTAAGGTTGACAAGCTAATTGGCACCACCGAACCATTATTACAGAGGTTTTCATAACCACCAAAATTGTACAGAGGAGGATTATTGTCATTAGACTTTCTATGTCTTTGTCATACATAACATTCTATAATTAGCAGTTTTGCAAACAGATCGATTAGTGACGATCTTGAATTTACATTGGAATGGGATGTTTTTGTCACCATATTAAATGATAGTCAAAAGCATATTGACAGTCTGTTTTTAATGTTTTAGCTTGCTCTGAAGCCACAGTTCTGTGAGTTCTTCAAAGTTGTCACGGGTTTGGTCAAACGGTCTAACAGGAATGGAAACCCAAACTAATTAGTTAGTTTCTCATTTAGACACATCTGTGTAGTAGACTAATTGTGCTGCTGTAGTGTGTCCCAAAGAGTCATGGGAGTTTCTGTATATGGAGTCAGGTGTGGTTCACTGTATCTTAATATTTACATTGCGAGCAAAATCCTCCTGGTCTATGGAAGTTTTTTTTTTCAGATAGACAGAAATATTTCTGGAATGTCAAAGTGCTTGCAAACCATTGTTTCTGTTTCATGTTGAGGCGGATTGGAGTTGGCTTTAGATGTTGTCTCGGATACTCTCTCTGAGAGTTTCTTTCCCCTGTAGCTTTTGTCAAGGCCTCTCCAGTCACCAGTGAAGTGGTGCTGTGCAACCTTGTGTGTCAGCCTGGGGTCAGTGAACAGACACAAGGGTGTTTAAACCTTAACAGGTTTTTGACCTGAGCAAGTGTTCATGAAGCAAAACCTTATTTCCACTTCAATGATTTTGGTAGAACTTTCTTAACCTGACATACCGTGCACCATCTAAAGAAATGTGTTTTTCCTGTAAATATATAAGAGACTGAGGAACATACATATACTTTAGAAAATGAAATCTTTAATACTCTGATCATCATCCCACCATCATTTGCAGTTCTGACTTGTGACAGAACATTAACTGAACATGAACTAAACATGATTTTGCTGCCAGTGAAAATGAATTAAGAATTAAGATGCTTTGTAAGTCTGTGATCTGACTGACTGGCTGAATGGACAAACCTGGCTTGGCATGCTAGCTTCAGTCTTTGAAAGGTTGTGGAAGTTGTCTAAAAATACCAGGACAGGAAGGAGAATGTCAGCCACCCAGCATGAAGCTGTGTGCCGGGGCAAAGGACTGAGCCAGAGTAGCGTGTAAAGGGTGAGCGTGCCTATTTGCTTCCCTGGTGGCCATCAGCATCAAACAGGAGGAAGGGTAGGGAGAAAGAGAGTGTGTGTGTGAGTGAGTGAGAGAAAGAGATAGAGTGTGAGTGTGTAAGGGAGAGAATGAGTGAAAGAGAGGAAATCAGATTGAGGATGAAAAAGGGAATAGGCCAGTGTTGAAGCTAGAGAATGGAAGAGAAAGGACCTGAGAGAAATAAAGGGAGTTACATACCTGAGAAGGGACGAGTAAGAGATATATAATGAGGAAAACACTGAGGAGGTAAAGCAGCCAGAATGAGGAGGAGGTGGAGGTGTAAAGGAGGCTGCCATGCTTGGCTGTGCAAGCAGAGACTCCTTGGTGTGAGCAGGTTGAACGTGACCACTGACCTGCTGTGCTCTTGTGTCTCACTCCAGCCACCCACTCACCCTGCTTGCTGCTGACCACTTACCCTACCTGCTTCTGACAATGGCCTCAAAACACACCACATGGTCAGCTCAGGGAACTAGAACTACATGTTTCTCTCTTTACAGATTTCACTTCTCTGTGTTTTTTTCCCCCATCCCAACATTCGTTTCCAGATATCAGTGGCACTATGGAGATTGCCCATACACAATTGCACCAGGGAGTCTCCGAACCTTCTCACCACTGAAGGAACTACAGCACCCGTGTTTGTCACTGAGTTTGACTAGCTGGTCTCAGCAGCATGGAGGAGTCGTCTAACTGCCCCAACGTCAGCATTCCCTGCCACAATGAGCAAAGGGACAAGAAGAAGCGATATACTGTGAGTACACATGATCTGCATCACCGGCAACTGTCTCGTGAGATTGGGGGAGAAGAGCAGGTTGTCTTATCCCAGATTCCTACGTTGTTTTGTCATTCAGATGGGAAAAGTTGCCAGCAACACTAATAGGCCTGCACTGTGCTGTAGGCTAGTTAGGATTAAACTAACTATACTGAAAATGTCATCATTTGTGAAAAATTCAGGCTGTGCATTTCAGCACTATTTGCTGAAAGAGCAAAATGGATGTAGAATCTCATGGTTCATACTGAGCTTTTAACAAAAAAAAAAACAGTATGTGAGAGACCAAAATTCTGTTTTCACCTCTCTCTAGGTTTACAAAGTGATGGTCACTGTTGGAAGACATGAATGGTTTGTCTTCAGGCGATACACAGAATTTGATAAGCTGTACAATGCAGTAAGTGAAACTCCTCCTACTCGGGTCTAACAGATGAAGCAGAGTGGTTAAGAAAACCTGTATTACCAGAAGTTCTGCTTATGAAGTAGCTATATTGATCATGAGGGAACATGATAACAACCTGATAGTTCAAAGAGAGAGCTTGCGGTCCCCAGAATAAACAAAGCATTACTCTTTTCATTCTAGCAGTTTGGTTGGAGATAAGCTGTTCTGAGACAGGATTATTTATATCCACAGCTTTATCAAAACACTTTTTTTCATTTCCTAAGACATTTAAATCATTTTATCCCTGTTAAACTGCCTACAGTATAAAAAGCCATTTGACCTTGTCCAGTTGAATGCTCTTTTGAAAGTGAATGGTAAATTACATCATATGGTTATGACAGAAGAACAGAAAACAAACAGTGAATGGTTCTCTGTTTAACACAAAAGAGAGTGAAGGAAAAGGAATACTGGAACCAGCTCAAAAATCTGTCATGGGATTGTAAAATAATAATGGCTGTCTATTAACTATGAAGGAGGTTTTCAATTTCATCATAGGTCATTGCATGTTATGTTTTGTAGTTAAAAAAACAGTTTCCTTCACTGAACTTGAAGATTCCAGCCAAGAGGATATTCGGGGACAATTTTGATCCAGGTATTCACTGTGTAGGAAGTCCTGTGTCTTTATTAGTCATTAGTTGGGAGATTGTGTTCTGCAGAATGATTTAAACAGTACAACATAACAGGACCCCTCTTTGTTGTTTTACCCTCCTGGCAATTATACAGTGATTTTGCTCATTACAGTCAGATGTAATTTTAAGCCAATTTGAGCAAAATTGAATCATAAGGAAGTGGTAACATAAATTGAACTATTTTTTAAATTCAGTTTGCCCTCCAGCAACTCAAATGAGAGCACACTTATCTCATAGACTTTTTTCTCAGGGACATGTGAATTATATTTTTATACAATAATGCCATTGACCATACAGATAAAAAGGTAACGAGATCAGATGACTTGTTTCTCTAGTGAATACAATACATACTCCTTATGCAGTAAACAATCATTCAGTGTCACATGACACTTCAGATAACATAATAGATATCTTGTAATGAATTGGAGATTAATGAATGATGGATGGACAGATGAACAGATAGACAATATCAGTCTTTTTTTATTAATTAGTTGCCATGTTTTTCTAAATGCTTTTATTCTGAATGAAAAACTGTAAATGATGACTGATCTGAGATCTTTCCAATCAGAGTTCATAAAGCAAAGGAGGACGGGGTTAAATGAGTTCATCCAGCGAATCGTGTCCCATCCGCAGCTCAGCAACCAGTGAGTGCATTAGCTGGTTTTTCACTATATCTTATGCATATCATGAATCGCTGTAATCTAATCATTTGCTATAATGAAGTGAATCTTGGCTCACATTTTGGCTCAAATTTTGGCCTTAACTTCATGTCAAAGGCACACCATTTTTTGTATAATGCACTTTGATAGTTGTAATACATGTGTGACACAACCTGTTTTGTGCCTTATCTCAGTAACATATGCTTTGCTGCCAGAGGGATTACTCTGATATGAGATATTCAATCATTTCTGTAGTTCATTCTCTGATATGGTAGTCGATGGCTGTGGGCCCTGTGGCCTGCAAACAGTAGTGCTTTGTTTTTAGTTTCAGTCAGACGTCTAACTTGTGACTTTATTTCTTTTTTCTCTCCCTGACTCAAACAAAAAGTCCTGATGTGCGAGCTTTCCTTCAGATGGACAAATTCAAAAACTTCTCAGACGCCTCAGAAGATGAGGACGAAAAGGTTGGTTGACAGTTTGATGAACCTAATTAAATAGACACACACTGTTTGTCAACATCATAGAATTTGAAATTATTTTAACCAATTTAGTCTATGAAATGTAGGATAATTGAGTATGCTTAGTGAGTTATCATGAAAAATCTTTTTTGTTGCTGTTAGAACAACACTACCTCCAGAAATATCAATTTGGGTCCATCTGGAAATCCACAGTAAGTATCACACCATCTCACTTTTTTCAGTATGAAAACTTTAGGGGTGAGTGTTGGTAGAGAAACAATATTGTATGTATTCATGTGGATGTATTTTCATATTACCTGATTGGGGAATATTATGATATGTTTCATGTTTTCTGATAGAGCTTATTTGTCATTACTATTACATGTGTTCTTATAAGACCACTAACATTTAATTATATTGACTTCCCTGATATCTATAGTATACGTTTCATACAAAGATTAAATGCCATGACTTACTGTGTTATGTTTTTTTTTTCTTAGTGCAAAACCCAGTGATTTTGATTTCTTGAAAGTCATTGGCAAAGGAAGCTTTGGAAAGGTATGTTTGTCCGAGCTTTGTCTGTATAACCAGATTGATCCGTAAACTGCTGAAAGCAAAACATATTTCCCAGTTGAATTGAAAAGACAAATGCATTTGGGTGCCAAATTCATTTATGGCATACTAGAGTGAGTATTAGCTAGTCCCTGCTAAGAGGGGATTGCTGGTGATGGACCTTTAATGTCTAATTGCTAATGGCTATGTATAGTGTAGCCCAAGAGTATAGAAGCACTGTAGAAGTTTTGATTCTTCAGAGGTTGTCAATCAATCATTGTGTTAACAGGACTGGTTTCAGCATATGTGAAGTGAAACAGAAATAATGAGGCTTCTTGATTAGGTACGGTGTATTTGGTGATACGGTTTTAGTTCTGCATTTTGCCAAAATTTGGGTTTCCCAAATGAGAATTGAGAGTTCAGCAATGCAAGCATGAGGCATCTATAATCTATAAAGTCTCCTAGCTTTGTTTCAATGTTGGAGCTAATGGACATTCCGCACTCTTTGCATTGCACACAAAGGTTCTTCTCGCAAAAAGGAAACGAGATGGGAAGTGCTATGCAATCAAGGTTTTGCAGAAAAAGGTCATATTAAACAGGAGAGAGGTAAACAACTGTATTGCTCAGAAATGCTCCTCTGTACTTTCACAGTTTTGTTTTTATTTATGTTATGTTCTTACCATCTATTTATGTGCTCTTTTTTCTTATGTTAACTTTAGCAAAAACATATAATGGCTGAGCGCAATGTACTGTTGAAAAATGTGCAGCACCCCTTCCTGGTTGGCCTGCATTATTCATTCCAGACGACAGACAAGTTGTACTTTGTCTTGGATTTCGTCAACGGAGGAGAAGTGAGTACTTTTGGACACGTGGGGCAGGCACTGCATGCTCATGCATGCTATCTCTCAACGAGGGTTGGCTGAGTGAGTGGTAGTGGTAGTGTGGGAAGGTGGCGTACCTTTGGGCATAATAAAAACACAAGAAGCTGTTCCGCCAGTTAGTCTTGCAAATGACTGACATCTGACTTGTCATTGATTTTGAAAGGTCAATTTTCTGCTCGTACGGGGCAGTCTACAAACTCACATGTGGTAAGAACTACTGTAAGTAGATTAGAAAGCACAAGGAAAATCACTCTGGACAAGGGCTGACTAATTTTAAATAGCTCATGCTCCTTGCTCTGTGTTGCTCTAATTAGGGGCTGGAGTAGAGTGCACCACCGCTGAAGAACCCCAGTCCACATATTCCACCTTAAACAGGATTGATGGGCTGCTCTTTTTTTTTTTTACTGCATCAAAACATTTAGTCACTACACAGACTGAAAGCAGACAATGAAGCAGATATTTGAAGTTAGTTTCAGTACTTTCTGTATTTGAGGTTAGAGTTTCTTTTATGACCAAAAAAAAAAACAGTAGCCAGATGGGAGAAGGGGAGTTTTTTCATGTGAAATGTATTCTGACCATATCTGCTGCTTAAGTGTTAGCGAGTATAAAAAAGTCAGCACAAATGTGTAATTCTCGCCACCACCCTACAGAGGATGTTCACCTGTCTCTGGTAATTTTGACCATTTCTAAGCACAAACCTTATTTCTTTCTCTTTTTTGAAATCCTTGCTGTGAAAGAAAATACCCTATCATAATGAACCAAGTCTTTTTTGAATGGTCAGGGTTTGGTACCCATCTGGCTAAGCCTTGTGGCCAATGTGGTGATTGTTCTCACTTCTAAATAATAAGGAGTTTGTAATATGACAGAGACTGGAACTGGAAGTATGTTTTGTATTACAAAGACCCAAAACTGTTGGGAAAGACAAGTATAGCATTGCTTTCATAGATGATTATGCCGTTAATGTCAGATTTAAACTACCATGTACTGTTTGGGTCTGTTCAATTTCAATTAAGGATTGACACTTAACCTGAAATGGGGCAAACAAAAGGGAACCACTGATCTGATTCTTAGACCTGTAGTAGTTCTTAATGGGCTAAATTATTGCTACAGAGTCTATGTGTGAGATGTAACAATAACTGCTTAATTGATACATTGGAATGGAATTCCTGAAAGATGAATCATTTGTAATCATCAGCATACTGGAATCATCTTGGGTCTTGTTTAGGGAAAGCAGCACTCTAGTTTTCTGAAGGGTCTGGCAGTCTTTGCTGTGTGGCATAATGAATTTCACTTTACCAAGTAAAATGTGGAGAAGAGTGAAATCTTGGTCTCCCCCAGATTATAACCTCCCACCCCCCAGTTGATGACATGTCCAGATGTCTCTTGGCTACAAGAGAGGGCTCTTTCCTTTGTGCCTAGTTTATTTGTTTATCTTAGCTGTGCTATAATATCTGAAGCCTTAATTGTGGTTTAATGTAATGTGCCCTTTGTGGTTGCAGCTGTTTTTCCATCTGCAAAAAGAACGAACCTTCCCTGAGCTCAGAGCAAAGTTCTACATCGCGGAGATAGCAAGTGCCCTCGGCTATTTGCATTCTCTCAATATTGTTTACAGGTATTTCCTCTTTTTGACTGTCTTACTCAATAAGATGCTACAGAAATGGTTCATTCTTTCATATCTACAAGGCTGGATTCGGTGGTGCCCTTTTCTCTAGTTCAACATTTTTTTGTACTTGGAATTAAATGCAACGTGCCTCTTCTCAATTATCCATACAATTTCCTTTTCACACTGGTGAAAAAAAAATGTTACTGGACATTCCAAACTTGATCATGTCTTTGAAGTGCCTTCTGTCCTTCTGTTGGTCATGGTAATTTTGGCCTTTGCTAATGTCATCAGTTACAACAGCATGCTCATTTTAGTGGAATAACTGACATGTGAGCACAATTTCTTTAGAGTGCACCCAGTCCACATGCCACCTCAAAGGATCCTTTCCATTGGTGTTGGCCAAATTTAGTTAACGTTTATTTTTAGAAAATGTCTTGGCATTCATTTAGTTCATTTAGTTTAGTTTAGTTGGTTAGCCGAACTACCACAGCTTCCTTGTCACATTCTGTTACTTTAAGGTGGTGCAGATGGGAGAGGTGTCATTCGGCAACCAGAAGGTTGCAGGTTCAAGCCCGGCTCCGCATGACCCCATCAAAGTGTCCTTGAGCAAGATACTGAACCCCAAATTGCTCCTTAGCACCTTCCATGGTAGCCTCTGCCACCGGTGTGTGCATGGGTGATTGTGAGGCATACATTGGAGAGCAAGCGCTTTGTGTGCTCATAGGAGTAGAAAAGCACTACATAAATGCAGTTCATTTACCATTTATGTAATTGAACATTGACCCCATTCTGTCTGTCGTTGCATTCATTGCATTGGTTTGCAAGTCATAAAAATTCATTTTACAGTTCTTTGGAAGGGGAAATGTATCCAGTCACAATTAGGGAAAATGCTCCTCACAACCTTCATATGATACAAGGAGTAACAGAACATTGCTAATCCAAGATGCATGCTTTCAGTTTTCAGAGACCCTCATGAGCATAGTTGTGGCAAATATGTATTACAATTTTAAGATCTATTTTATAATGTTTTTCTGTCAAAACATCTACACAGACTTTCCTATTGAAATATGGATAATTGTGTTGGCTTACACCGTAGGCCACGGCTATGCCCTTAGAATTGTCATTGCTCTGCTATCTGCCAAAGAATGCTGCTCCAACAAAATGGTTTGTGTCTTTTTAGGGATTTGAAGCCAGAGAATATTCTGCTGGACTACCAAGTAAGTTGTCATTCTGCTATCAGGTTTTTAGCTGATATTTCTGAGGTCAGGTTTCAAAGGAAATATATGAGGACTTGTTACATGTACACTCTCAAATCCCTTATGTCAGCGGTTGGCCATATTGCACTTTGTGAAGTCTAGCTGAAGATAATTTGTTTTGCGAGTCCAAGAATCCAACCTTTGCTTTTGTGTTGGTGTACTTTGCAGCTGTACCATTTGGTAACCAAATAAAATAGCTGCAGTAATGTTCATGTCTTTCAGTATTATATTAAGCCCAGGTTTTATTTTTGTTATGTTTATATTGGGCTAGTGAGTTGGAGGGAGTTGGTGTAGACCTGCATTCCTCATTTAATGTTCTCAGCTCTTTGGTTGTGAATGAATGGTCTGTGTGGTAAATGCTGTTTAAAAACGTCTATGTCTGCTGTGTTTATAAGGGACATATAGTCTTAACGGACTTTGGATTGTGCAAGGAAGGCATTTCCCAGGCAGATACAACAACCACATTTTGTGGGACACCAGAGGTAAAAATCAGTCTTGTTTGATAGTGCCATTTACTTTTGTTTCTGCTTCACAATACCTTCTTGCTACACGAAGTCTCATGGGAATTCCCTCTTTATTGCAAAGCCAGTCTGCAATTTTTTTTCCTTTATAGACAAGGTCTTGATGTAATCTCCATAGGATCTGTCTAAGTGTGCACATCGGTGTATTACCCTATGAATACTGTAGATGTACAATAGACATATCTGTGGATAAATGAATGTTAATATTCTGCAATTATGTGCCCTGTAAATAGTATCTAGCCCCAGAGGTGTTGAGGAAGCAGCCCTATGATAACACCGTGGACTGGTGGTGCCTTGGCTCTGTGCTGTATGAGATGCTGTATGGCCTGGTACGTTTTCATTGTCTGCTCTTGCACAGGGACTCCCCTCTTGGCATGGTAGGGTTGTGCGACTGTTGGATTTGCACCAGCTGTTTATGCTGTGACAAACCTGACTTTAGCGTTTTGTTTGATGTTTTTAAAATGCATTTCATGATTAAAATAGGAGAAAAATAATGGGCATTGTCAATTCAGCATGTATATACCCCGCCAAGAATGTTCATTACTTTTTTATATTTACACTACAGCACACAGAGTTGGTTATTTTTTTAAATAATAAAGAGGTGATAAATTTAAATGTTTGTTTCTGTTGATTAGCCTCCATTCTACAGTAGAGACACCCACGAGATGTATGATAACATACTCCATAAAGACCTGCTGATGCGACCAGGAGCCTCTCCAATGGCTTGGTCAATACTGCAGGCGCTGCTGGAGAAGGACCACACCAGGAGGCTGGGCTCTAGGGACGACTTTGTAAGCAGCCGACTCTTGCCTGTCGCACACTGTTGTGTACAGCATTGCACAGATGTCTCCCTCTAGTGTGACCAGTGTGCACCACTTCAGGCTTGGGAACATTAACATTAACTCGTGTAGGCTGAGAGCTGGATTGCATTATTTAGCCTAAGAAAAGGATTCATGCTGTTTATGAAATTTGAGAGAGGGCAGAAACCAAATAAGCTGTAAATATTCTTTTTCAAGTGAAAAAGCAAAGTGTGCCTACTTACATTAAAAATGAATGTTTTTTATATGTCTTTCAGAATGAAGTTAAAAGACACAACTTTTTTGCTTCCATTAACTGGGATGACCTTGAGCAGAAAAAAATCTCACCTCCATTCAACCCCAATGTGGTAGGCTCATGTTCGTCAAATCATATTACTCATGAATGAATCATAGCTAACGATGCAGAAAACCAAATAAATATTTTGCTCTCACAGGATTCTCCGTACGATATCACTAACTTTGACCCAGAGTTCACAGACGAAACTGTCCCCAACTCTGTGTGCTACTCTGCCGAGCATTCCATTGTCAACGCCAGTGTTATGGAGGCTGATGATGCCTTCCTGGGGTTCTCCTATGCCCCACCTTCTGATGACTCATTCCTGTGAAAGGACTGGAATTCTGGAAAACTTGGTGTGCTGCGTTAAACCGTGCACCTTTGCCTCCTTTGTAATAATTGCCTAAGTAGATCATTCCTTTGGACAAAAGGGAAGCATTTTTTGATTAGGAGGATGGACTCAAGATGTGGGCATAGCACTAGATAACACAAAGCAGAAATGTGTGAATGGTTTGAGATACGGTGTGTTTCAAATGTTTATTTTTTATTTCTCAAATAACAGAGTTCTATTTTTAAAAGGACAACTTACCTGATGTCTATGTTTCTTTTGGCTTTGTTCAAAATTATTTTCCATGGTTAATCTCTGCCCCTACCCCAGGTTGAACTGGACCCTGGTGAAAAAGTGAAATGTCTTGATTGTAAAATATTTCATACTGATGAAACAAATGAATGAATTTGGTAGTAAAATATTTGAAATGTTTGAAGTGTTGAATTTAATTTGACAATGGACTAAACCATTCTTTTTTTTTCTTCCCCTCACCAAAGACTGTTTACATGCCCTGGTTGACTTGTAAATTATGTTAATAGAACATATAGCCTTTATGATTTTTGTTTATAATGGAAACTTTATTAATATGCCTGTAAATGGACACATGAATATATATTTTGACCTTTTTTTCCAAACAAGAAATTATGAGAGATTTTGTGCTCAGGCCTAACAATGTGAGCACCTTTGTACAGAAAACATAAAGTTACCGTAGAACTGCCAAGGAGACCATAGCGCAGCCTTACAAGTGTGGCCTGTTACAATCACTAAAGGATGAAAAATACAGTAGGCCTAGCCCAATTAACGGAAATTGACACTTCCCAACAGTTTTTGTTATTTCTGAACAAGGCCTATAAGTAGTAGGCAGTCGCTTAGAGTCGTTTACCCTGTAAACTGGCCCACTGTCCTCAATAAAACATGTCTTTGAACTGTCAATCAAGTATCCTGGAATTCATTCGAAATGTGATGTTTTAGCGTTCGGTCGCGAGACCCGGCTGTCTTGATTCTAAGCCTAATGATGGAGGATATTTTATCCTTGAAAGAAGCAATAGTTTCGTATTTAGACAGAACCGGTGGGCTTCGTCAGCTACTAGATGACTGCAATTCGTTCAAAGGTGAGTCGAATCTATTTTTAATTTAAATCTGGACATATTAATTAATCAGTAACTTTTTCTTAACGCTGAAAACTTGAGCTACTATTAGCTAGCGGGGGGGGGGGGGGGGCTTATAAAGTCAGTATTTCGTACTTTTTCTGGTCACTGGTCAGTATTTGGTACTTTTCTGGTCACTTGGGTCCACCGTCTAGGCTGATATTTGATATTTAACCACATTATGTCTGAAATAAGATGGCATTCTACCATCATAGCCTTACGATACTTTGTCGACATGACATCCAGAATCCCCTCAGAGTGATGCAGTGTATCGCTTCAGTTTCCATGTGAACCCCACCGACCTAATTGAACTGGATGCCAGATTAGGGGACATTGTTTTACATGATCCGCTGAAAGCCAGAGCCCTATTTCGGTCGGTAAGTACGCTCACAAATTGTTAGAAGTTGTGGTCTCAGAGCTTTACTGAGTATTAAAAATATTTATCTTCTTTAATAATCTAGGTTTGCTTTTTGTCAATAAAAACACTGTCACTTCTGGACCAGATCCACACCGAGAGTCAGGTGATTTACCATGTCATGTTGAGGCCAGTTCAGAAACCAAGTTGAAATAGTCTTGGCCAGTATTTGGAGCCAAAATGAAAATTGTGAATTGTGTATCAAATTGAAATTATGATTTTTTTGTTTGCTTTGTTTCCTCAGGTAAATGTTGTATTGAAAATAACCCAGCTGCCCCCATTTCCCAAATATCAACTGAATCTATGCGAGTTTCCAAGAGGTTATGGGCCAATGCGACCTATGTCCATGGAGGGCCTTGTAATTGCCATGACAAGGGTCACAAAATACACACAAGGGGCCCGGTTCCTTTGTACAAATGAGAACTGCTCCTGTGCTGAAGGTATAATTCTCAACCATTTATTAAACATAAAATTAGCCTATATTGAAAAGTCCTAATATCAAATTTGTATGATATTTCTTTGTGGGAGGACAGTAGTCTGTGTGGTACTCTTAAATACACTAACTAGACATAAAGGAGACATAGAATGGAAAAACATTTTTGCCTTGACTTTGATGAATTAGGAGTGGTGCATGGCTAAATATCTATCCTGAATAAGAGGCATGGTTGTGCCCTCCTTCATATGAAAATCTTGAACTTAGAAATAGCCATTGATACATGGGGGAATTAGAACAAAGCCTACATGTGATGTCAAAAAACACAAAGCAATTGTAGTTCAGTTGTGGTTGCCAAAAGGACCACATCAGAATCCAGCCTAAATATAAGGTTTTAATTGGGCTTGTAAGATTGCACTTGAGCTTATTTTTGATAAATCAAAGTTAAATAGATTCTATATTAGCATCAGAGAGACAATACTCCATTCATCCATTCTATGTCCTCTTTAGGTAGATGCGTCATATATTTACTTGACCTGGAGGATCACTAGTCACCCTGGTGATGACTCTGCACATGAATACAGACAGACATTGCGCTTTCATGTAATCCTCTGCACCTCAGTACTGATGGATGTTGGCTATTCTGTGACCTGCAGGATTTCACCACATTCGAGTGCACGCCCCAGGAGCTACAGAGACAGCCACAGTCAGGAGTGACTTCACCTGCCTCCTGTGCTCCTTGCCACTCAAGGAGGACGTGAAGTCCAGAGTACTGGGGGGTGAGCCAGTTGCTTGTCCTGCACCTAGACGACACACAGCATTAAATGAGCCAATCTAAGCAGGCAACACTGTGTGTGTGTGTGTGTGTGTGTGTGTGTGTGTGTGTGTGTGTGTGTGCGTGTGCGTGCGCAGTAAACCAGAAGTGTTGATTTAGGCATGAGTGGTGTGATGGAGAACAGTGGGAAATGTTCTGTTACTGTTACAGATAAGCAGCTGGTGGAACTGATACATGTTGATGCACTGGATGTGCTGGGAGTACACCCACCTTCCTCGCTCAGATATCAGTCTGTCACCCTATTCCTGAGAGGTATCTACAGCTGCATTTCTGCACTTGTCAATACTGCTTTTTCCGTGGGGTGACCCCATGTTTAGTTTTCCATGTTAGATATATCCAGCAGGAAATGTTTTATAATGGAACACTTCCTATGCAGACAGACTCACTGAAGTCCTGTGGCTTTGCTGGTAAATGTCGTTTTAAAAAGCTCCTTGAATTTGCTCATTGCATTCAGTAGTCTCAGATTCTTGGGGAGACATGAAATTCTTTGGAGTGCACACAATCAGGTAGACTACTTTGGGGTTGGAAAAAAGAGGTTTGCAATGTAGGCTGCCCTATATTGTGCTCACTGTTTTTTGTTCTTTTAGATGAGCTTTTTTATGCCGTGCAGAGCCTTTTGGAGACTTCAAATAAATAGACTGTGGAGCTGGCTGCCATGCATAGTTGCCCCCTGTGTAATATTGAGTGTTCCTGTCCCTTCCAATAATATTGTCCAGTCAGGTCTCTTGGGAGCCTGTCTATTCTCAGTGCCAGTATTAGCATATACTGTTGACCCAGTCTTAGAGAGGAATTCAATACACTTGGCTCCAGTTACTAAACATATATGTAAAAAAAAAGGTAAGGAACACTCATTAGCTAGCAACGCACATAGTGGGATCTTTGTTCACGAAACCACACTGTGTTTCTTTTGGCAACCACGCTAGGTGGCATGCACGGCTGTTAAATAATCAGTGAGGAACAACTCTCCCCTGGACTGTTATTGTTTAGTTTCTTAATGATTAGATGAACTGTGCAACTCCATGAGAATCGGCCGGCTCTATAGGGTGGTGGGCATTCCGGCACACGTTCACCAGTGGCCCACCGTCACCTGGAGTGTAGAGGCCAGCAGCGTTCAACCGTGGACGCCGGAAAGTAAGGACTCACTTTAGCATTGCTCATGACATGACATGACAATCTTGCTTTGTTTACTTATGTCAGTTATTTTCTAGTTTGTTTTATAGGATCAGTGCACTTCATTCAGATGTTTTTTATTTCAGGTGTTTTTTCATAGCCATTTCGTAGCCATTTTTGTCACCATTATGAATTAAAATTTATTACAGGTTTTGACATGAGATGCTCTGCAGGCCCTAAACACTACACACATTTTTAGGGTAAGATTAGACTAGTTTTAGATTAGACTAAGTTTTAATCATTCCTCTCTATCTGCATATTACCCAGATCCGTGCAAAGTCAGTAAAAACTTCCAGGCCTTGTTCATGTCCATGACTGACTCTCCCTGGAGGTTCTCTGCTGTGGTAGCCAACTCCTTTGCTGCCCAGGTGGTTCCACCAGGTCTCTGCACCACCCTGAAGCTGGGACTTCTGCTGAGCCTGGTGCAGTGTGGAGAAACAGACCTGGACTCACGCACCTGTCTTGATGTGCTGGCACTGACCAGTGATACTCTCATTGTAGACAGGTCCTGTGCACACCAACTAGTTGGGTAGACTGATAACTTTTTTTTTTTTACAGATAGATAGATAGATAAACATAAATAGACAGACAGGCAGACTAACGGCTAACAGGCAGACTAACAACTTAACGGCTACTATTAAAAAGACTTAAAGTCACAGAGTTTCTTTTACCACCATACAGTGGAACGCTTTTAGCCATAAAGCTATACGGATGAGCTCCAGTCATGAAGGCTGCACTTGTTTGCTTGTGTGCTCCAGGCTCATGACGTACAGTCTAGCCCTGGCTCAGCGCGGCGTTCGTCACCACGCCACAGGAGAGCTGTTTTCGTTGCTGTCGAAGGACGAGCATGGCGTTGGCACAGCGAACATCCACGCTGGCTCTGCCCTGCTGGCCACTGGAGGGGTGTGCCTACTGGGTGACCTCACCCTTTACAGGAAGGACAAGATGGATGCCCTCCAGTCAGGTACTTTACAGCACTTAGATACTTTGGCACTTTATAGGCAATCCTGGAACGTTATTCTCCATCAGATTTTTTTGTTTTGTAACTTTTAGAATGATAGTAATTATTTCACTGTAAGCAGGATTATTTGTGGCATTATTGATTAAGATCACAATACAGCATTCTACAATATCAATAATATAAGCATAAGACCTAATGGATATAATTTCAGGAGATGCTGTGTTAATTAAGTAGTGCGTAACACATATAGTAATGTGAATTAAGCATCGTAATATCATGACAGGACAGAACATTGTTCATTTCAGGTCCTCTTGAAGGAACTGAGGTTGACTAAAGTACAGATTTACAATCACTAGGTTTTTGTGGCTTTGTGCCACTAGATATTTTGAGCCATTTTTCTATTCCTGATCTCATCATAGGCCTGGAGAGCAGAGCTGTGTCGGTCTTCATCCCTGGAAAGAAATATGGAGAGGACGCTGACCAGCAGCTCTCCTTCCCTCTGCAGTGTAACTTCTGGGCGCTGGCCAATACAGCCACTGCCTCAAAGAAGTCCGCCAAAAATGACACTGTAGCCTTGGGCTCTGTGGTGGGTTTGCATCCTCTCTTTGTCTACAGTATCTAACGTGAGTGGCACAGCTTGTGAGGAATCTGACCAGTTTTACATTTAAATGCATTTATATGCTATAATATTATAGTACAATAAATCTTGTTTATAAGCCAATTGCGTGGGGAAATACAACAAACATATCACTTTTCCTCTTTCATCTTTCCAGCCTTATGTTGAGGTGTTACAGAAGACATCAGGGAGAATATATAACTATATGTTGAATGGTATTTTATATCATTAAATAATAGCAATATAATTTAGTTCTGAGAAATTTCCAAATGTGTTTCCTATGTTTGAAAAATGTTTCCTTTGTCATGTCTTTCCGTTTCTGTCTCCTTCCATTGTGATGATGCCATTGTTGTCTCCTCAATAGCCTAACAGTTCAGAAGTAAATAAGTTTTTTTTTTCATGGTCAGCTAGGCTGTATGCACAGTACATGAATGGGCAAGAAGCCAAACAATGCTCTCATAAGAGGGAAGCATATTTCAATGACGTATCACATCCTACTTTTTCAGAACTTAGCACTTTTCAAGATGACATAGTTCATGTTCCAAAGGCTTGCTTTCTGACCTCACTGTCCATATTTAGGGTAGGTTCTGATACAGGAAGCCAGCACAATAGACTCTCTTCCCAGGAAGGGCCTGATAGCTCTCACTAATGCAAACACCCAAGGCTTAATTTAGCCCCAGACAAAAGCATTGACAATCAGTCACCTCCACTCACAAAAAAAGTCCTCTGGTGTACTCACATTGGTATGTTATTGTGAAAGATATAATTGCAAGTTCTAGGGCATCACAAGCAATTCCCACAGTTTTGATACAATGGAAATCTATCTGTTCCTCCCCACAGGAGACTGGTTCGGTCCCATCTCAGGTAGCCGAGACGTTTGGCCTGATGATTCAGTGTCGAGACCTGGGAGGTGAGGTCTCACTCCCAATAACGGTGCACACCCTTAGACAGGCCATCCAGCCTGGGGAGCCTCTCTACCCAGCCTGCATGCAGTTTACCACACAAGACTACAAGGAGGTAACGTTAGACCACCAACATGTGGCAAACAAATGGGAATGAATTCCTGACTTTCGATGATCCCATTCGGCTTGACCCCCCTCACATTTCCTATGACTGCAGTGACTAATGAGCAGAAGCCACTACTGATTAAGCCTGACGTGTGTTGGGTCGCGGTCTTCCTGTTTGAATGCGAGATCCATCGCCATAGCTGGGGATCATAAATTAGGAATTAAGAGGAGGAAGCTCTTACATACTTTCCTTCCTGTTCCATTACAATTAGATTAGTAGAGCCAACAACATAGCGACCACAGCCTTTTGTGTGTTTTCAGCAGCTTAACACACCCTTGTTTTGAAAGCAAAGTAATTCTATTCAAATTGCCTGCCTGCACCTCCAGAATGGGGAAGAGATTCTTCCCTCAAGCAGTCAGACTGTTGAACAACAAAACATGACATGTTTATTCACACTAAACTGAATGCATATCTGCGCTTCTTCTATGCTGCTAAATACTCTATATTCTACCTCCACCCTACTGTGACAATCAGTGCTCTGTTTACAAGTCAACTTATGCCCTGTCTTGTTGCCTGGCGCACTGTATGTATACTTATAATGTATGAGCACTAAATGAAGCCTGTCTCAAATGTCCTTCTATATATCTTAAATGTGGCACCACTAAAATCCATGGTGAAACGTTGGTTTGTCTCATTATGCACAGTGTATATGGCTGAAATGACAATAAAAACCAGTTGACTTATCCCTGGCCACTCCTTCCTCCATTCCTCCAAGGAACGTTGTCTAGCACGACCAACACCTCGCACAGCTCGATCCAGACTATTCTGATCTGTTGTTCCACGCTGGTGGAATGACCTTCCAATTGCTACCAAAGCATCGGATAGCAGATACCCTCTCCACCTTCAAAAAATTCTAATTCTACTTACAATAAAAACCACTTGACTTGACTATATTATCCCTGGCCTATATTATTCTTGAAGACCCAGCTCTTTCGAGTGTACCTCTTGGCTTAAAATTTCTAACTGCCTGGAATACACTTTGCAATGCATCCCCCCACTCTCTCTCTACTGCACTTTTATCACACTTCTGTATTTTAATCTCATGCCAATTTCCTGTTAGCAAGTTGTACTCTTATTAAGGTTTATGATTGTGATGTAGTTTGATTGTTAATCCTCTTTTTGTAAGTTGCTTTGGATAAAAGCCTCTGCTAAATGCGTAAGTGTATAAATGTAAATGTGCTTTGAGACTGTGAGAGAGCCCTAATTTAGATGACAGGCAAAGTCTGAAGTCCATTAAGAGAAATAACTCACCAATGACTCACCAGTTAGGATCTTAATCGTGGAATTCATTTTACCTAGTTCTTAAGTGAACTTTATTTCCACTTTAGGCCTTACACTTTGCCTGTCATTGAAATTTGGCCACATTGTCTATTGTTAAGACTTAACAATAGTTAAGTTATTAGTTAATAGTTATTGTGACTGAGCTTTCAGTCCTCCTCTCCTCTCACTCTTCTGTAGTTCCTGGCCTTTGCACGGAGCCTTCAGGTAGAGATTAGCCCACAGGCAAAGAGGTTGATTCATGGCTACTACATGGCCAGCCGGAGGGTCCGCTCCGACACCACACAAGGCTCATCTGTGTCAGCTGACTCCATCAAACTACTGTAAGTGCTGTAGAATGGTTGCATTCTTGTGTAGCACTGGACATTGGACATTTCCCATATGGTAGAAAGTGAAGTTAAGCAAACACATTTCAAATGCAGAATTGAATTGGTCTGCGTTGATGGACAATACGTCATTGGGAAAACCCAGGATAAAGAGTCCAATAAACTATGTAGTACCCTGCTCAAGAGTACCTTACATAACCATTAGATGGTGCTGTTCTATAAGTCATCTGCCAAATTGATTACTTTTCCTTCCCTTCCTTTCAACCTTTCCAAAAAAATGTCAAATGAGGCCTATTTTTTATGTTGCCCAGCTAAATGTTTTGAAAATCTTTTCAGTGTTGTGTCAGATTATATTGTGACAGAAACCATTTGCTTTTTTGTGGCCGTTGTGTATGACTGTGCAACTGAATGGAGGTCAGGACGTGTGAAAGCGGTAGCAGGATTTGCTGTAACCTGAGGTTTGCAAGGACGCCTACCAGTTATTCAGCTGGGCTCTCTGCTTTGGCTTTGCTAGGATCGCACTGGCCGAGGCACACAGTAAACTAAGCCTTAGGAACCGGGTTCTGGAAGAAGATGCCCTCATTGCTGTGCTGCTCTGTGAGAACTCGATTGCACTGAAGCATGGTGAGACCCGTCATGTTCAACCCTCAACCACACTGCAACTTGCATTTAGTGTTCTTATTTTGCTTTGGTGCAGATTTGCTGTTACCAGTCAAGCAAGTTCATAGAAGGTTCAGACAACTACCAAGTCCTATTTAAAACTCCCAGGCATAGGTTTTTTGGGTCTTAATTTAAATGACATGCAAAGTCAGTCACTGGGCAGTGTCCTCTGGACAGTTGTGTTGGAGCATGGTGTTTAATTTTAGTTTTTTTACCACTATAGTGCCTGTTCTCCCATAATCTCGATACCCAGTCAGGCAAAGTATTACTCAACTTCAAGCAATTTCAACAGATGGTATTTAAGTTTTGAAGCACTCATGGCTTAGTTTGTGCTTTATATTTTCTCAAGCATTGATAAACTTTTTTTGATAAACAATTTTCCCTGTCTACCTATGAAAAACTTGTCAAGTTACGTTTAAACTGATCATATTTATTAATACTAAGGTGTTTAATGTAAAAGGAAGCATAGCACTATAAAGATAAAAAAAAATTTTTAATGAATACGATTGGTAGGTGTTATTGGTATTACTGTTCTCTAACTAGTTGGTGGTAAATGGCGCTCTGTCTTTGTGTGCTTTGGGAACACAGGGGTCTCGGTGCTTGTTGTTCCACCGGACGCCGTCTTTCCCGGTGATCTCCATGACCTGGAGTCTTTGCAGAGACGCGACATTGCCCTGGAGGGGCTGCGTCAGCAGGTCTTGCACTTTGTGTACGCTTACGCACCAGGGGCAACCACCTACATCACTGAGGAGTAGCTCCAGCACTCTGAAGAGAAGGTAGCAGTGGCACAGGATGTTCTTTTAGAAGGTCATTTTATAAGGCCAGAAAAGGAAGCCACGGTCTGGTGAGGATAATGACCACCCGGCTCATTGGAGGGGCAACATTTCTGCCAAGAACTTATTTTTATCTATTTTAAGATCCTATAATATATATCTGTGCTATTAAATATATTTTTTAAACATACATTACATTTAATGTACAATACAAGCTGCTGTAATTTCATTTTTTACATTTAGTTTTACAATTTATCCTTCACGCCTGCAGCTAATCTAATAATAAATACGTCAAATTGACTGTTTATGAGCATGTCAAGATTCAGGTTGCAAAGTAATCACCACAATCACAGTGCTTGTCAGGAAAACATGAAAATAAAACAAAAATGAAAATACAATATTGTTACACAATCTAAGGAAAACCAACTGTATGTGTAGGAGAAAAAAACCAAGCACTTTTCCATTAAAGTAGGCTTTATTTAGAATCAGCTCTGACCCAAACAGGTATTCATTTGGCCTTCACTCAGTTAATACAAAATGTTGGAAGTGTGAAGACCAATATTGCTTCCAATAAGATAAAAAAAATTGAGACAACGGCAAGACACATTCCTCTTCATCAATAAATCTTCATAATGGGTCACACAAAGCAACCTACATGTTGGGAGTAGAAAAGTATGCATCAGTGATCTGATCTCTCAACCATTTAAGCATGATTCTTCATTCGTGTAGCTAATTCAGTTTGTCACAGTATCACCACCCTATTTGTCTGATGGGTAAACGGCGAAAATGTGATATCATATGCAAGGACTACATAGCACAACTAATATTCACAGTATGCAGTTAAGTAGGGAAAGGCTTTTATTCAATATTTTGAAGTTACCTTTAGGTGGTAGCTTGACCAAAGCAATTGGATTTTGGGAGATAGTCCTCATGTTATTACCCACCTGTGAAAGTAAATACAATCAGCAAAAAGTTTATGGCTTTAAATGATGTAGCAGTGGATATATAATCTGAGCCATTTGTTTCATCATGAAAAACCTACCAGCAGTGTTGTAACTGTCTTAATCTTCTGTTGTAATCTTCCCATCCTTCAGTCTAGGAGGAGAAATAAATAATTTTTCATAAATAAACCACTGCCAAATTAGACAATATGTGCAACTATAAATACATATCAGTTCAGTTCATCACAGCATCACCACCCTAGTATTTAGTCTGATGGGTAAACGGCGAAAATGTGGAAAATCATCATTACATATTAAGTGTGTAAATCAGTTACATAAGTAAACTGTTAATCATTTTAAATTACCTTCTGCAGTCACACAGACAAAAGTCCATCGGAACCTGTAACCCCCAAAAACATTTTTTAGCGGTAAAATCATGCTGTCCTGAGGTGGTCACCTTTGCAAACAGCAGCATAATACCAGATCAGTTCATCACAGTATCACCACCCCAAGTTTTGGTCAGATGGGTAAACGGCGTAAAATGTGAAAAATCATCATAAAACAGCACATACAACATAGCTCAGCATTCAAATTATGGCTTATGGCTGTGGTCACAACAACTTTATCCTTAAACACGAAGATTGCACAACAAAAAATTTAGATGGGTAATACTTCTTTAAATCACCTTCTATGTTCAGTAGTCATTGATGTAGCTAATTCTGTTGGAGGTAACCTGTAACAAAGGAAAATAAATTTTATATATTACACATTACATGACAAATAATTTTGTCATAAGAAAAAAAAAATCACTAACATTGGTCAATTTCAGATCATCACAGTATCACCACCCCAGTTTTTGGTCAGATGGGTAAACGGCGAAAAAAGTGAAAATCATCATATTTTTTACATATAGTTCATGGAGTAGCTCTGTTTGCGCCACAGCTTTAAATATCGCACACACATATAATTATAACATAACATTAACCATGCATAGACAAGTGTCGTTATATTATCACCTTCTGTGTGTTCTGTAATTAACAATACAGAGAAGATACTGATCCTGCACAGGGTAATCTGTACCAGAGAGAAAGGAAAGGGAAAAAAAGAAAAGAAAATGTATTAGGCACTTTCTTGCCATCAGTGCAAATCACAGTAGCACAGGATCAATTTATTACAATGTCCCCACCCTAATCTAGCACTTCACATTACTTTTCTACTAAACATACTTATGTCATTTATGAGTTGAAGATGTGGACACAACTTCAAACTGCGCAGGCGTGCGTGTATGAATGCATGTACTAAGTTGGACCATTCACATCATCCATTGAAAGTTACCTTCTGCCACAGTTTGCCATCACTTATAGAGACTGATGTAGTAGAGGTCACCTAGAAGCCAAGAACAAAAACTTTGAGATCAATGAACTTCATAGTTATCAGTGAAAATTATCATAATGTGGCACAAGCTCAGTTCATCACAGCATCACCACCCTGGTTTTCAGTCAGATGGGTAAACGGCGAAAATGTGAAAATCATCATTGTAGAAACGGCACTTAAGGCACCTATGGCAGACTAGATTTTACGTATGGTTCAAATCCAATTACCTTCTGTCATCATCTGTAATGACGGGAAGAATAATCTCCCGTTCTCTGAATCATCTGTAATGTAGGAACATTAGACCCTTTTCAGTGACAAAACTGAAATTGAAATGTAAAAACAGTATCACACACTGATATTAACCGTCTTTAAACACTTGCTTTGACTGCACCATCCTATTGCATGCCCTCTTGCATACAAAATCACAAATGGTGATCTTACTTTAGCTTATTTATCTTATTTTACTTGTTACAGATTTCTTTCTGCTACTCTTGGGTATTATAAAATCCATGCCCAATACCATCTGTAATGCAGGAACAAGATAGAACTCATCTTGAGAACTTAAACCATTAAAATAAGCAACACCTAAAACTCAGTTAATCATGCCACCATCCCACATGTATTTTTACTGTTAACTGTCCATACCATTTGACACCATTTCTGTAAACTGGATTTAAAAGACCCCTCCTTCATCTGTGTGTAAAACGTAAAACACTGAATTCTTGAAAATTACTGAATTACTTCCAAGCTCGTGCCAAAGGTGTGTATGTGTAAAACATTGAAATGACACTGGCAACAGTTTGGATACATTTGCAAGAGAATGACTGAAACAGCATCCCTCAGGTAGTCACATATCACCACCCCAGATTTGGTCAGATGGGTAAACGGCGAAAAGTGAAAATCATCACAGTGGACGCAACACAGATTCAGTTGCATATTTCACAAAATGAAAAAATAAGCAAACTGTGCAAAAGGTGCAAACTCACCTTTTTGTTTTCCCAAAGAATGCCATTCCTCCTAATCAAAATATTAAAAAAATAATTACAATAATGCGACATCATTTACCTCCAACACAACTGGCCTAAGTAATAAATTCAATATTTACACAAGCATCAACCATCACTATAACACTGAATATTTCACAACTGTTTACTTACTTTAGCAGAGGGCATCAGCTTGTGTGTGAATTTCCCTGTGTGGCAAATGGAAAAATATTTAGATAAATATTAATAGAAAGATCTCCCAACACAATAAATAGTAAACTTATTTTCCTAAAGTCAATATAAAGTGCAGCTGAACTACATGTAGACAAAACAATTTATTCTCATTTCCTTAGCCAGATTATCACGTCAACAGTCAGCCTGAGGTTTTCCCTTGCTTCATCCAATTGACTCAAATATGCCAAAAATTCATTAGCCTTGTCTCATGTTTAAAGTATTGACTTTTCGCCACCTCTAGATAAGCAGCACTGAAGAAACAGCCAATAGGTCTTTGGCTTGATTGGACACCCATGACAAATGCATTGAAGGTCAAAGGTCTCATGTTCCACAGCCTGCAAGCAGCCCCGTGCTCAGCCCATCACAATGGCCTCGGTAGGGCTAAGGCAACTCAAGGTCAGGACCTTTACCAAGACTGCTGCCCTTCAGAGGTACCGAAGTTGAGCTTCTCCTTATGGCGAAGCATGTTAGGCGAGGTCAGTCCCTTAGCGGTGCGGACATACAAAGGGGACCTCCAAGGCTTGGCCAGTGTGAGGGGCACACCTAACAATGTCAGCCTAAATGGCAAAGGGCCAATTTATCCTTGGAAGGATACTGAGCTGCCAGTATGATTTATGGCTGGTCCAATTGGGACATTTAAATCATAAGCTGAGCATGTCGTTTGTTTGCTGATAATTAAATGTTAATAATAACCAAGTGACTTCGTACATATTTCCAATGAAAAAGTGGTCAGCCAAGTTCTGCACAATCTGGTCCACCCATATTGACACAAATGTTTTAGATTCTGCACCAAAGCAAAATAAGAACACTAAATGCAAGTTGCAGTGTGGTTGAGGGTTGAACATGACGGGTCTCACCATGCTTCAGTGCAATCGAGTTCTCACAGAGCAGCACAGCAATGAGGGCATCTTCTTCCAGAACCCGGTTCCTAAGGCTTAGTTTACTGTGTGCCTCGGCCGATTAGCATTCAATGGAAGTACATTGAGGATATGCTATGCTACTGCCATGTGGCTATCTATTCGACACGTGGCCTAGATCTGCCTATATGGGGCAATGAAGCACCTACATCAAAGCTAAGCCACCTCAGCTAAAATACGCCACATAAACGTTATATAACGTTAACTATCATACAGTCCATCGTTACTGACTAGAGAACAAACAGTTCTAGCAACGTTAACCCAGTTTACAGTTTGCTGGTATTGTCCGTTAGCATAGGTGATAATCATGTTCTCCCAAACGGCTAATTACGGAACTAAATGGATTTGCCGTGGAATTCGCTTCGTAATTAGCGAACGTTAATTAAACCGACAGTTAAATGATGTGAAATGTATAAAACCACGTTAGTTTAATATCCAACCTGAAGTTTAAGCAGAGTGCTAGCCTGTTAACGTTAACAAAAACAGAATCCATTAGATCAACTCCCTGCATTTTATGACATTAACTAGTACTAAAATAAAATGACTGATTTTAAAGATACAATTTACCTGTCCCGAAGAAGACAAAACTATGTAAACTGCAACAGATGCAAGATGGTCCATGCCTGCCAGCACGCTTCCGCTGAGAGGAGGTCGAGTGACGGGCGCATGCGCGGAATATAAAGAAACATTGACGCATTAGTGTGAAACAACTGATACAAATGACTTAGGCTACTGCAATAATTATGGATAAGTGGATCACACCATGGTAAATATCAGCAGCCGCCTACGTAATTACCTTAAAATAATAATAATAATAATAATAATATAGATGCAGAAAAGCTGTCATAAACCTGACAGTTTGACATCAACTTTTATCATAAAACACTAACTCGAGAAATGCTATGTTTGAGCAACCTGCGCTGGGATATTTCAGTTGCTTTAAAATTAAGAAACATAAATAAAGGTGTGCTTTAGATAGGCCTATTCATAGACAGTTTTTTCAGGGAAATATTGCACAAAATAAATAGGCAATCAGGCACCTGATTTATTAGGACTGTATGTATTTTTTTCCCCAAATCAGCAGATGGTCCTATGGCTTACAGCATGAAATCACGGTTTATCAAGTCTACATAGTGGTAATAACAGGGACAAGTGCATTGATTTCTTTTTAATTCGTGGTTTTAGTGATACATTAATTGGCTTCATCTTCTTAACTTTCTATGTAGAGTTAAATAGGGGCTTGAAGCAGCTGCTTTGAGTATTTTTAAATGGCACATTTGTGTGTATCCCTGACTATCAATTAAAAAGCAAGTGACATGAGACAATGTTTTTGTAGTGTAATCAAGCACAAACGGCACGTTATTATATTTACATCCATATTTACATTTTATTTATCGATATAATTCACTCAGTTTTTGACAGAAAGCGAAGAAACAACGAACATGTGAAATCGCGTAATTACGTCTGGGAATGACACACCACTATTTGTTGTGCTCTGTCTAATTTAAATATGTATGGACATTATCTTTGTTGGTTTATCTTCATTTCACCAAAGTTCAAAATCCAGGAAAACATTTAGCAAATACTCTCGTGAAAAAAAAGATTGGATGAGAGAGGCGTCTAGGCCTACCTCCATTGAGCGCCACTGACACTCCACTTCACATGACGAATGTTAAGTTATTCACACATGCATTTAGTGCAAATGTTTCAACTGAAAGTGCATAGCCTACAAGTCAAGCATGACAAGCTCATTATCCCAACACACGGAATTTCTGAGAGGACTGGGTAAAACATGTACAGAACTGCAGAACTGAGCGGTGAACCCAGCCTGGCAGAAAAAAAAACTCAAGACATGTCAATTTAAAACTTCATCGTATATACAGTATACGTACTTAATATATTAATGTGCACAGGGAACTGTTTTCCCTATCATCACAATGTGGGATTGGTGTACATGTGAAGTCCAAAATCCAAATGCTTTGTATGGTTGCAATGAAACAAACATTCAGGACAATGCATATATAAAATGTCAAATGTCATTAAATATCAACAAAAACAGGTCTTTGTTAAGTAAGAGTCCAAACCTTCATCTGCGGCCTTGAAATAGAATGACATGCAAGTTAATTATTTTGAGAGGAAGACGATGATGATGCGCCTTGATTTTCAGCTTGGTTGTTTCCAAGGAACTGGCCTGTAGCACCCACATACAAGCGTGATCGCATGGGCCATTTCTGTAAAACACAAGAAATAGTTCACTACACTAACAAGAGAACAGTCACAGTATTTGACTGTACTTTCAGTGTAAACTGCACAGGAGTTAGGCCTTATCCAATTCTGAACCTCAAGGCCGTTGATGACATTTATAAAACAAATTAATATTTTTTAATTTTATTTTTTTTACCACCATGTATGATGTTCAGATAAATTCGAAGTCTTTATCTGACGCCTACCTTTACAGGATGTAGGTATCCATCACCTTTGAGTGATTGTAATGCCTCAGTTTGTCTTGTGCTCTCTCCCTCTTCCACTCCTTCCTCCTGCAAGGTTCGTGTCAAATGGGCAATGTACGTAGTGGCTAAGATCAAAACATCGAGCTTGGACAGTTTAGTGTCCGGTGGCACAGACGGCAAAGTTCTCTGTAGTTCCAAGAACGCATGTCTGAGTGTTTGCACCCGATTCCTCTCCCGGGCAGCGTTAGCAGCGGCCGGACGTCCTCTGCCTCCAAGACTACTGCCCGGGACCACCCTGGAGCGAGACAGGGCCTCGGTGCGCCGGCTTTCAGTCGATAGCATGTCGGGGCTGGGGCTAGAGTTGGGGCTTGACGTGGGACTCTCATCCATAACTGTCAGTGGACCATTTCCACCATCCATGCGGATCGTCTGTCTTCCAACCATAGGGACGGACCACTTCTAAACCTGAATGACAACACATGTCTTGTTTGATAAATTCGACAAACACTGTCAAAGTGAAGAAAATCCTCAAGACTGCATTGTATTCAGCTTTGCAGAGACAGATGAGCATGCGTCTGCAGTCATACAAAGAACAAAATATGTTGCTGCTGCAATATACACCTAAAAGAAAGGCTTCAGCTTAATTATTCATAATGTTTGTTTTGTGATGTTATTTGGAATGTGCATTTGATGCTGTTTGGTTTTGAAGAGATAAACAGCAAAACACATGCATTTTTCATAAAAGAAGTGTCTTGTAGTGATTTGTAGAGTGTCTTGAGACATGCAAAACACCCTACTAAGCCATGCTAAAGTGGGAAGCCTTTAAGAATAAATTCAATCAGGGGTGAGTTATGCTTTGCCATTTAAAGTTGCTCATAATATTAAAACAGTGTGAAAAATGTCCAGCTCACCTTTTCTCCTATGCAATGATGTAAACGCACTGCATACATCAACGTAGTTATCTCAGTTCTCATACGTGGCTGTTCTGGCTGCGCCGCTCAAGAGATGGAAAAGCCGAATAGTCCAGTTTCAAGTCCCCCAAAATCTATATAAACCGGGCGAGGTTAGTGGAGAAGGTGCGGTGATGCCCCCGCGCACGTTGCGCTCTTACCTGAATGACTGCAGAAGTCTCAGGAGCCTCTAATTTATTGGTAACACAAAGAGCTGACAAGTCTTTCACTCCGGTGCAATTAATCAAGAACCCCTTAAAACTCCCTGGCAGCCTCCGAGGCTCCTTGCTCTTTTCACTTTCGCAACTTATTTCTATCGGAGAGCGAGGACCTATTTTCAACGCCAGAGGCAGCATTTTTTCCTGCCGTTGGGGGACCATCTCGTATTTCTCACTGGACCTCAATCTAGAGATAAATAGCGCGCGCTAATAGCATATAAAAACACAAGCTTAGTTAGAGGGAGCTCCTTTTTAATATTTAATCGAAATAACTGATGTTTTTACTGGTGCTCCCATCGCTCATCTGCATCTTACAAAATGGCATCTAAGTGTTGACCTCAGATTAGTTTAACAATTCTCACTATGCGCAAGTAAGAGGATATTTCCATAGTGTTTGTAGTTGCAGAAAGCATACACAGTTTCATTTTCTGGGACACAGCTAATAAATAAGGCCCAAACATTGCAATCAACAGGCAAGCTCGAGGAAATTCTTGAGAGACTAGTAAATTAATCACCCTGATTTCCAAGGTCCGCAAACGGAGATGTCGGCAAATTAATGAATGGAATTATTCATAACGTGTATATCTCAGACTGTTCTTAATAAACATTGTTTTTGTAAGGATGAAGTAACAGTATCGCTCCAGGCCACTAATTATGAGGTAAAGCAAAAAGGTTAAGTAAGCTTCTCTGCTTAATTACTCCCCATCTTTCAGAGGTTACACTCTTGTGTGGTTTTGAGGGCGCACTCAAAGGTATAGGGTACAAAATGAAGCCACGCACCAGTAACACAATGGCCAAAGCATATTTCTTCGATTCACGTATTTTTTTATATCACAGACTTGCAAAAAAGTATAAGTTCACATACGAACGGAGACTTGGAGAAAAATATGGTGAAATCAGCTGGAATTTCTTTATAATCACGTGTTTTGAACTAGATGTACGAAAAGTCATTAAAAGCTGTCACAATTATTTATGTGTGGTTATTAGCAATGAATGAACATGTTACCATATGAAGTCTGGAGCCATGCATGGCTTAAAAAGACATTTGAATCAAGTTAATTAACAAAGCAATTTTGAGCAAAACACAAATTATATTATTATAATTTCAAATCAATAGTTGGATTCTATGTGTGATATTAAATATAGCATGGATTCTGTCTATGTCTTTGAAACAGCTTTGTCATCCATATCTATTCAGATATAGCCACATTGTACTGAGGGTGCAAGAGTCAAGCAAGATATTTCATAATAATTCTAAACAGTGAAATAAGGAATTAAAAAGTGATAATAAGATCCAACATTATTTTTTCTGTAAAGATCAAGCCATTTTAATTGTAAGTTTGACAATAAATAGAAAAAGAAACTACAATAGTCATATTTAGAACATGGCAAAGGAGCTAAAACAGGACTTCTGTTGGATGGCAGAGTAGTCCACAGAGCACAGTGTACTCTATCCATGTGAAATGTTCCACTCTGGCAGACAAGCAACAGTGTCAAACTATGAACTATAGACTTCAGAGGCCAGAGATCCTCACCAGACCCTGCAGTGACAGACTGAGCTTTGCATGGGTGTGTATATGTCTTGTCTATGTCTATGTGTCTTTGTGCATCAGGGGAATGGGGGGGGGGTCTGATGTGTATGACAGAATGAGATAGGCAATAAAAATACTAAAGGTATATGTATGAAACAAAAGAAAAATGTGTCTGTTTTTGGGAGGTGAAGAGGGGCAGTATCTTCCGCTATAACAAAGTCAGATGACTTATTGTTTTATGAAAGTCGGTAAGAAGGTCCCCAGCACTAATTGGGAACCTTACATTCCGTGACCTGTGGCAGAGATGGATGGAACACACACACCCACACACACACACACACACACACACACAAAAGAAGAATAGTTAGGCAAAGTGTCTCCAACCTCACAGTGTTCACATTTACAACTTATTTGGTTCCAAATCCAAAACAATAAGTGTCACCATTTAGGTATTTTATTAGATGTGTTCTAATCAAAAGACATCACATTATGTACATTATGCATTAGAAGTAGAGTAACTCTACTCTACTCTGCTTCTAATGCATAATGTACATAATGTGATGTCTTTTGATTGTTATAGAACTGTATGTTTGCACAGAAATCAATGCTTTAACAGAAATAAATACATTTGGAGAATAAAGAAGAGAGCCTGTAAACAAAAAAATTGGTGAAATGTCATATTATTAATTATTAATATTATTATTACTTTGACTTTTAAAATATAAAAACAATAAAAAAATTAGCCATGATTTAATAACATCAATGCCTTATATGAAGAAATGAAATCCCATGACAATGATGAAGTTATGAGTAAAACAATATTTAATAAATATATATTGCTATTGCTATACTTGCGATACTTGCTATTCTCTGCCCCTCACACTAACATACACACTGAATACTGTGCTGCAGTACTGAACACTATACTTATCAGATTAGAGAGAAAAAGTGTTTGTAAAGAAAGCTCAGAAATCAAAAGGGCAGTGCTGTGCTAATCCTACACATAATGAGCTCATGTTTGACCTATGCCCCTGGTGCTTGTAAGAAAGATGTTTATTTGTACAGGAAGAAAAAAAAAAGACTAGTTGGAATATTTCACAAAGAGCAGACCATTCATCAAACGTATAAAAAGAAAAGAGAACAGTTGTTTCTGCAACATTCAGGTAAGAAGTTTCAAATTTGTAGGTACATCTTTAGTTAGTCAGTTTATGTCAATTGAAATTAATTCCATTACCAGGCATAAAGTCGACACACTTGATCTCTGAGTCTTTAGGTTTAAGCTAACCTTTGCATTGTACTAAAGACAGCTATGTAATGCTGCAATGGTAGAAGAAAGGACACTTTTCTACAGCACCTTAGTTTACGGCATTCACTTTTTGCGCCATCCATCCTGCTCTTAGAGATGGGTTTGCCAAAATCCTTCGTCCTTTTCTTGCCCTTGAAGCTGCCGTAGGGGACGATGTGAGAACATTCAGGGACCCCGTGAAGGGCGACTGTAAAAGAAACATGGTCTCACGACACAGGTATACCAAGGCTCTTTCCTACAGAACCCTTACTGTGATAATCTGCACACACTAGATTGCATGTGTATCTGAAAGTAGCAGTCATGAAATTACATGTCTTTGTTTAAAACAACCCCCTGACAGACATCTAATGTATAAATCATATGAAGACATTCACTATGATGTTATTGTGTATGTACACGTCTGCCAATGCCACAGACACTCTACATTGACCTGTTTGCAAAACTGAAAAAAATCAAGAGTGTGCCTATCGGACACCCAACAGCGCTGAATCTGCTGCAGTGGCGTGTTCTTCTACTCTCACCATCAAATGGGTAAGTGATCTGTCCTGTCATGATTCTCTCATCCTTCAGTTTCTTCTTGGCTTCTTTGGAGGCTTTCCACTTAATTAGGAACTGCCTGGACAGCTCATTGATTTCTTTCCCGTCAAGGTCCTCTAAAGCAAAATAACTTTAGATCATTATCACATTGGATTATCATTTTCATTTATTAAACCAGTGCCCCCCTTAAATTTGACAGTCTTTGACATTATCAATGATTTAAGTAGAAACAGTGCTGTCTGAATTCAAAGAAGCTTTAAAATATGCTCTTTACAGTAAGCCTTTAAATATCATAGATAACAGAAATATTATGAGCATTTCATTATGAGGGTAACATATTTCTACAAATATAACAGTGGCAATTATTTACGTTCCAACATATACTGCTTGTGGGCTTTCTTACCCATTGCTGTACACACAGTTATAAGTCTGTCTCTGTATTTGGGTTGCTGGCAGACAGGGTTTCCATTCAGATCCATCCGAAGTAACTCAGGCAACTGGCTGCACACAATCTCTAAGTCCTAAACAAATGAAATAAAGTTTCTTACAAATAAATAATCTATCTATCTATCTATCTATCTATCTATCTATCTATCTATCTATCTATCTATCTATCTATCTATTTATCTATCTATCTATCTATCTCTTTATCTGTCTATCTGCCTGCCTTTCGGTTGACCATACAGTATGTGTAATTTGAATATAACATAATATAATATAATATACACTTTATCAAGAATTGTCAATTTGTCGACGATGACAAACAAAAAATAAATCATGCAAAGTGCATTTAGTGATTAAACGGAGAGTAAAATCTTACAAAAATATTTTCACAAAGTCCCCAACACACTCCATCGGCAAATTAAGAATACAATTCTTCAAATGTCCAAACAGAGGCAAAAAGCGTCTTGAACAAAATGGAAGCAATACAAGGGGGAAGTACATGCATAAACAGGGCATCAGCTTGTTCTAATAAATACTGTCACTAGAAATGGCTTAACTAACAAGTTCCCCGGGGCAGCAGTCCTCCAGCATGTTGCCCCACAGTGTATGTTTATCTAAAGACACATTAATCCAGGACTGGAAATATGAATACTCTCTGGACACGCTCTGATTGTTCATTGCCTTCCTGTCTCAACTTAAAGTGCTTCCACTTTTCAGCCCGCCTCGCAATCAGCTTCTCGCGGGGTTACCCCAGAGCGGACTGCACAGCACTGCTCTCAGGCGTTTGATAAATGATCGTGTCAGGCCCGTCACTCACAGAAGCCTGGCTGGGAACTGCCCCGGCAGCGCCAAATTGCCCTCCCGTGTGTGAGCGCTGAGAGCAAGCTTGGGCTGAGTCCTTCGCTGGCCCCAGCGGTGGACTAATGATGGCCAGTTATGAACCTGTATTTGACCAGTGCTTCGATCCCCCCCTCTCACAACCGCCCACCCCGCCACCCCAAGCCCTTGCAGTCTGGCCACGCGCCGCTAACGGCCTCTGCAGATACCCATTTGTCACTCGGCTCCCCGCCTGTCATAATCTATTTTAAAAATCTATAATGCCTCCACTGGATTCTGGAGTCCGAATTGTACCAAAGGATGGATTGATCCTGCCAGTGCTGTCCTCACCCAATCAATAAGCGGTCGCAGGGTTGTATAAATTACAGGAGATATCCACTAAACATGAAAGCTGCTCATGACACACGTATTGCAATTACCTGCAGCAGGGATAACTGTCAAGACTTATTAGAGACTAGATGCTATCTAAGTCGATCTGTTTTAAACAGGGGCATCCCAACCAAGGTTTACATTTTAAGATGGGACTGCTGCCACTACTAGAAGCTTGAGTTTAATAAGGGAAACAAGGACTTCCTGGGTTGTAACATTACAAATAAGGGAACAATGACTCATTTTTTCAGTGTTAACTCAAAGAAAGTAAGGTATATCTTTTGCTTCAGATGATTCTCCCATGCTCCCAACTATGTGGTGGACGCAGGCTATCAAATGCGTGATTCAGAGTAAAATCAGCTCGAAGAGGAAAGGGAGAAATTTGCGCTTGTTTAAGTTGTCAGCAGAGCTGGTCCCTGGGGAAAAGCTCACTGATTTGTTGAATAATTTGGAGCCTGTGCAAAATGGACCAGGAACTGTTGGCAGGATTTGAGGGATTTGGTTTTTTAGCACCCTGTTTTCCATATCAATTCACACAACACTGAGGAACGCAACTTTATTAAGTAAATAATCTCTATTCAACAGTGTCTCACAGACCTCCTTGATGCCCCTGTGCAAAGCCACCAAATATCCATTTCTGCTTAACGCTGTGGTGTTATTTCATTTCTGGTACTGTCTTGGATAAACATTATAAAGAACAGCAATACATCTGAAAGTTATCTTTTCTCAGACGTTTGATCTGTCACTGTTAAGAATGAATGTTGGTCATTTTGCATCTACTACTCACCTCTATGTCACTCAGCTTGTTGTCTGACGCATACAGATGGGTAAGCTTCGATAGAGGAGCCAGGTCTCTAATTTCATCAATGTTGTTCTTGCTGATATTGAGGACAGACAATGAGGCCTGATGATAAAACACATGAGAAGTTCAACAGTACAGTGAATATAGAGATATCCCACTCCAGAAATGCTTTTAAAACTCATGTTGAAAAGAAGGAATGTCTGTTTGCCTTTTGGCCTATGCTGTTCTATTTGGTTTCAAATGGAGAGAATTTCCCTCATGCTAAGGGGGAGAGTTGCAGTTCCTGTAGTACGCGTACTGTAATTTCATTAATTATCAAAATAAACAAAATGTGCAGATCTGCCTCTGTTGACTCACGGCCCGAGGAGTAAATAGTTCTCAGTGATATGTCAGAAGAAGGGAAAAGAAGGTGCATTTAGATCACTGAGAGACTCTTCAGAGAGCCAGAGACATTATATGTATGATTTTTTGGACCACCTTACAAGTGGAACAGATACTTTTCATCTCACTTACACTAGGACACACTTTTTGGGTGACCTCTGGTAATTTTGCAGTATGGTTTTACTTTCTTCTCTTGTTAGTTTCCACTCTGAACAGATGTTTGCATGATAAGAGCATCCTAAGGTAGTCTAATATGTACAAAATAAGACTAGGCGGCATATATCTTATGTACCATATTGAAACTAATGTCTTTTTCTAAATTACATTGAATTATTCTTTGTAAATATAATTCAGGACTGAGGAATTGTAGAATTTTAAATGATGTTCTTGTAATGGTTCTGGTCTTTGTAAAGCTTAACTGTGTTGATGCAAGTCGATGCAATATTTTTAAGAGTGTACATGTCTATGTTTTCTTACTAGAAGTTATAGAAGTTTGACTGTGAATTGGGGTTTCTTACTCCAAGCGAGTGCATGGTCATGGGGTCAAAGAGCAGCTTCTCTCCCTTTGGTAGTCTCTGGCCCTCAATGTGCAGCTCCTTCAGTTCCTTAAGTTTCTCCAGACCCTCCAGCACCATGATGCTGTTTCCCCCAAGATACCTAACATAAAAGATCACCTACATAACAGATCACCTCCATGGCTTTGTCACAGTGGCACTGCTACCACCACCATCACACACACACACACACACACACACACACACACACACACACACACACACAGCTCTGGGACCTCTGTCAGTCCCCCTCCAGATCAGGTAACACACTACTGTTGTTTCTGTTATTTCATATCACCAACACAAGCATACCATCAACGTCACCCAGGCAGAGTACACTGATACTATTTCAAAGACTCCGGTTTCTAACCACCACCCCCCCCCAACCTTGTTGAATGCGTGCATGTAACTGTGTATGTCGTGGGAGGTCTTGCCTTGTAGTCACAAACTCACAATTTGGTCAGTTTGCTCAGAGCAGAGAGGTTCTCGATGTGCATGATGTTGTTGTTCTGCATGTACAAGTGGGTGAGGTTGGAGGCGTGGGTAAGATTAGAGATGTGTGTGATCTGGTTGTCATAGAGGTACAGGACTGTGAGATTTCGACACATGGACAGGTCATCCTGTAGAAAAAGAGTTGGTGGTGGTATGGTAGAAGAGTAAGACGTAAAATTTCAAAATAATCAAATGGTAGATACTGAGAAATGCAGACTATCTCTATTGGAATATATTTTTTTTATTGATTTTTTTGAATTGATTGATGTTTTTAACATATGTTTATATGTTATAAAAATGTCAAGTAATACAATGAAAATTGTACTTACAATTTCTTCTATGTTCCTGTTTGAGAAGTTTATATGGGTCACTTTCTTGAGGTATTGTGAGAGGGAGTGGTGTCTTTTATTCTTAGACCAGTTGCTGTATTTGGCAATCAGATCTACTGTTAGGCGGACCATGATTGCTCGTCACACCTAAATGAAAAAAGAAGAAAATCTCTCTGTCAAGACAGTCATGGGACAGTGACGACAGAAGTCTGTAAATGACGAATAAGTAGCGGGTAAGGGAAACTGAAATTTACACAAAGAAAAAAAAATGTCTTTTGTTCAAAATGCCATGCCTATTCACTCCAAAAATATTCTTAAGTCTACATGAAGTTAAAGATAATTTAATGGTAAAACACTACTGTGTATAAAATGATAATTTATTTTAAAAAATGCACAGAGAGAAACATGGGCTACAACCAGCAGAAGTCTGACAATGCTACCCAAAGGTACTTCAGATGATTGATGTTAAAACCATTAACTCCTCTCTTTCTGCCTCAGAAAGACAGCATTCCAAAAACTAGGCTGAGGAGGTCAAAGGTGGAATACACAGTAGCGACAGTCTCTGTGTGTAAAGACAGGTTGAGATGAGAGAAGATCAATTGATTGCCAAGAGTCAAAACAACTTCTATCATAATGCCCCAGAGGTTTGCATATTAGCTTGACCCTGACCTGCAAGACAGCCTAATACAAACCCATCTCCCTCTAACATAAAATTCCTCTCTCGGGGGTGGTAGGCTAGGCTGTTCAAATCACTTGTACAGACACAGCCTATATTTGATCAATCCACGTGCATTAGGTCTGTTGAATGCAAGTCATGATGAATAAAGGACATTTACCTTTCCCACTGTTTAAATTGTCCTGAACCAAATGTCATTCACCATAAAAGATCACCAAAGATAATATCTGATGAAGATATTCCAAGAGGGAAAAAGGCACAAATCCAAAGGTCTCTGATGACAAAATGAAAAACCAAAATAAGAGACTACAGAAGAGAATTATCGTGTGCCTGTATGCTTGTATCCAAGAGGACTTGAAACCAAAGCGTAGCGCTCTAGAATCTTTTGTTGAAACATTGTTAAGTAGGCTACAATTGACAAACAGAAGGATGGATTAAATTATGCAAATACAAAAACTAACATGACTTCTTTGCCTTTGAAAGATTATTTCTAGTCACAATTTTTGTTCAAATCTGATGTAACTTGGCGTTGATAAAACTTTCAAAAGCACAAGATAAAGCATAAGTATTGCTAACGTTCGATTTTCTCTGCAGTACTTACCGTAAGAATCTCTCAGCAACAAATTAGCTTACTCAGTAGTTCAGCTTCATGTACTGATTAAACCTGAATGCTAAGGTACTGACTGTTACAGATTAATCGCCATTGCGTTTGCTTTCACCTGGGCATGTAACCGACTCCAATGCATTGAGGTCGATCCGCCACTTGTTTGGGGATGTGGTTGCTATGGTTGCACAGCGCCGTGGCAGGCAGGAAGTGAAGAAGTCAAGTCGAGGAATTTAGGGACACGTGAAACTCATAATACACATGACCCGGCAGTCATTATTTGTGACAGGGAAAAATGTACAAAAAGTCCTCATCATATTATCCCAAGGTGCATGCTCATATGACGTAGACGCACTGGGATTAACTAAAATTCTTGTGAAAAAAGGCTACATTACCTTCAACCCAAATAAAATAACAACCATGGCCTAAAACAAACATATGAGTATCCACATAGGACATGGTACTTAAATTAGCCTGCATGGTCCTGGCATTCACTGTCTTAGATTCGTCTTAATTAATCTACAGATCAGGCCCAACTTGCAGTTAATTTTGCTGATGTTTCCTTCACACCCATGAAAATTAGTATGGACTATGTTTTGTTCAGAAAAATTGATTGTTCTCAATCAGTGAAATACCATTTTGTTTATTTCTTAGTCCAAATATTGGTCATGGCACTTAATTGTAATAAATCATGCATAGGGCAGCTAATCCATTTGTTTACCAATCGATTAATTTTGGTGGAGTAGCCTATAATATATGGAATTAGCATTTCTTGGCAGGCATTGTCTACATATCTGATGTGTGATAATTGCAGTTTGCACTGTCCTGCACTAGGGAGGTCATAGCAGGAAAAGTATCTCTTACATCTCAGTGGAGGGGGGCAAAAAAAGAAACATTATTAAACCTTGTTAAGTGTTGGCTCATGACCCATGGATGCACTCTTAAGGCCATGGATTTTCTAACTAGACCTCCTTCAGAAATTCTAATGCTGTAATTAGAGCTCATGTTTATCAGTTTAAACATTACCCCCCTTTATACACACAAGCTTGAGCCCAAGATCAAATTACATCCAGTAATAATCCGTATCATTCCTTCTGGCAACATGCAAGATGTGTGGAGGTTGTGGGTGTGCGAGTCACAGCAGTGACCCGTGCATTGTTATATAACGTCAGGGAATGAGCTTCCTGAAAGTGAGTGACTTGCCTCCATTTACGCATGCAGAGTACTTGGCAGGGAGGAAATTGAGCGCTGAGGCTTGTTCCCCCCTCCACCTCTCTACCCACCACTCTTCGTCGTCTTCTTCTTTTCCAGGGCTTTCCCAGTGGGCCCCAGAGCATGTTTCAACCTCTCACTACCACGCTTGTTGAGATTATTTGGAGATCCAAAGTAAACACCATTGCTACCAAATATCTTCAACCCTGGGCAAAGGCCTTTCATTCCCCTGGCTGGATTCTTAATAGGTGGCCAGTGATAAATAGCCATTCATCATTAGTTATACTTATCACTGCACTGAACTCTCAAAACCACTGCTATTGACTAAAAATGTATCAAATGAAACAATGTTATATATAAAAAAAATAATTTTCTTTGAATTCTGTAAATGGAGTGGAATTTCTGTGTAATTTAACAAGGCCCAACTATAATGAGAAACACACAGTCTAAGTAATTAATATAATGTACTAGGGTACTAATGGTAGTGTTGTTGTGTGATAGTACAGGGTTTCAGCCTGATCTTCATGGTGATGATCATACACACTTCTTTAGACTAACTTATTACTGTGCATGTGGTGATCTTATTTGTGCTATATAGAGGACTTGCACATTTATTCCCTTGATTATACTTTAAAGCATGTAAATACAGCATATATGTTGCATTATTTAACTACACTCATTGGTCTTTAGTGGTACTGGAAAAATTTTTTTTTTCCAGTATTAGGTTAGCATTAGCATTAGGACTAACTTAATAATTCTCTTCTTTCTAAAACAAGGCATTAAAATTACAGCATTGTAATGTGAAAAAATCATTATGCTAATTGATGCCAGAGCTGCTATGAGTAAGAAAATGCAGACCCATCCAGTGTCTGTGGCGACGCAGTGCAGACACAAGTGGTGAATAGGGTCCTGTGTGCGGCATAGTGGCTTCTGTGATGCATCATGGACTCACCACAGCGCCAGGACTCGGGATCCTGAAGGATTATGTACCAAACAGAGACAACTTACGCCACGGCTTTCTCTGTCGAGACGTCCCATGCGCGGGAGCCGGTGTTTACCTTTGAGCCCGACACGGCCGGTCGAGTTTGTTATTCCATTATGTAATGCTATGACTGGCTGGAACCAAAATGACTGGTGGTTAGGTTTTTTTTGTGCTGTTGTGTTTAAATGCAGCCATGGTCTTTGTTAAAGTGTTAAACTCAAGTTGCATGGTGTTCAAGGAAAAGGCTGTAGCCTATGCCAGAAAGTCATGGTAGATGGAAATGTCAGAGTATATGTTACACTAAACCCCAAGGAGAATACCTTTCAAGAGTCTGCTGGTATTCACAGTAAAGAAAAATATATTACACGAACCCTTGGGTGATTCGGACATACTGGTAAGGGCTTCATGACTATGTAAGTACAGAAAAATCCAAAGACTGACGGCAGTATACAGAAGTAAGGGGTTTAGGGGCAATAGAAGTTCACAGGGGTTTTATGTGATTGAGTTTCTTTACAGATGTATGGACAAAATCAAATGTCAGAAGTAACTGGCCAAGTGTGATCATATTGATGGCCCAATATGAGCTGTTTGAATGCTTACTATATTTACCAAAAACCCTTAGACTGGAAAAGCTTGGTACATAGAAGGATATCTTAACAAGAATCACAATACTATCATGCAAGTATAGACAAATAAATAACATTAAACTTTTTTAAATTGTTTTTTCAGTTTTATTTAGCTAGCAAGAACAAGGTTACATTTAAGTCTCCCCAGGATGATCCAGAATCTAAGTGTAACAAAAAACCTAAGTATAGAATACCTTTAAACAAACCAAATGCACTTTTGTAAGGGTTGTTAATTGGCAGAAGTATTGACTTGGTTGAAGAGCTTGTCTTTGATAACCTGAGACATCAAGCCATGAATGGCTTCAATAGTCGTCTTGCAGCTGAAACAGAAGGAGAAAATAATGGGCTAAGTATCTGGGTGTGCCAGACAGATCGGGTAGTTGACGGGACGTCTACGAGTCAGAGAGAAGATGAATAAACAGATAACACACTTTCAGGAGAAACTCAAGCAATCACTGCAATTGTTCAGCCAAGTTGCAGTGAAACGTTGGGGACCTCCCACCAAGACAAACTGCTAATCATCCATGACCCAGACAAACAAAGCAAAAACACATGGACTGCACAGCACGCAGTTTTCCTCAATTCTATTTGTATATAAATATTCTATCATCCGAAATAAAACAACGCAGTGGGGCAGGTAAACAACTACATTTTCATTAATGTAATCTGTGCTATGAAGTTATGAATTAATGTTTTATTAGTTTCTAATCTCATTTTAATCACTTTATTTTAATCATTAATCATTTAATTATTTAAGTTTCTTATTTTTTCATCATGACATTGTTGTTTTGTTTGTTTGTTGTTTTGTATGTATTTCTGCGTTCTGTATGTTACACACTCTTGATTGTTGGATACCAGAATTTTCTTTTGGATGGATACTTTTGTTCAGTTCTACACATTTTGACTCCAGTACAATTATGTAACATTTAATCAGCAGATACAATCGCATAGTTTCAAAAATAAATATCTTTCATTTGCATTAAAACAAACACAAAGGAAGCATGTGTTACCTGTCTCTGGTTGCCTTTGCGAGTTTGTCCTCTGACTTTCTATCATGTGTGTCCAGGCCAAGCATGAAACTGCCACGACCCAGTTGAGCCTCTGACTGCTCCAGTTTCTCAGACAGGTCAAATACCTGTCCAGTGGTATAGTCTGAGTTCTGTAGGGCACAATGAGCCACCAAACCGGTCAAAACCCACAACTAAATGAAGTCTACCTGGGTCATGAATATAGACTTTCTGGGTCATGCACGCACAAACATTCACATGCACGTTCAAAACAATACTTAAACCCGTCACAATATGCCACTGAAGAACAGAAAAGAGTGATTATTGAATGTGTTTGAGCCGTTAATGAGTTTTGTGTGTTTGCCAAAACACCCCATCGAAGGCAGCAGACGTTTACTTAAGGTGAGGCAACGTTTACGAGGGTGGGGGTAGGGGGTTGGGAGGCAAGGGCAAACACAATGACATGAAGCCTCAGTCTGCTGGTGACAAAATAATTACTGACAAAAGTTCTTTCCCTGGCAGACAGCCCTCTTCTTTTGACAACTAGTCAATTCGTCATCTTTTTCCCCGGGCACCAACCCACCCACCTCCTGTTTGGATAGTCTGCAGCCTTTTAGAAAGTGTTAAGTAAAGCCTGAGACAGACTGATGGGGCTCACAATGCCACTGGGCTGAAGCCCCCTGTCACATTGTGGGTCTGTTGATAAACAGAATGATCTATGATGTACAGCAGTAGCAAATGCATTATCAGTCAAGCTAACTTCATGTCAACACATTTATTGTAATATCAAGATAATCATTATTTTTCAATACACCAACTGCATAAATAAACAACCCAACAATTGATAATTAAATTCACAGTATTAAATAATAGTATGTAGGCAAAAAGTTTAGTATATCTACTTACTGTCAGAAGACTTGATGAACTTAGAGTGTTAACCCAGTATTTATTCCACAGAAGTTCCAATAATTTGCGGTCGAGAGAAGATTTAAAATAAGTCACTTCCAATGCATAGTACCTGAGCAAAGCAAGGAAAGGAGAGCAACATTAGCTTCTAAACGTACCAAATACATAGGCCCACACTGGCAACTAATATTTTAACAGACCTCAAAAATAACAACCAAATTCTGCCTGTATTAGCAAGTAAATTAATACACTGCAAATTTGACTTCACTGTTACATGTACTAATCAACACTTACTAACAACCAATTAAGGAAATCTTTTTTTTCTCCATCTATATCAAAATAAAGAATTCACAATACCACAAATATGCATAAATCATTGTGTAAACACATATCTTGTTTTGCCAGGATTTCTGACTTACTGTTTGCAGTGCACCCCAAAGTCTTCAATCTTATTCAACGGGATTGTTTGGTATTCTGACGGTCCTTCATCGGGAGGTTTGTAACCCTATGTATACAATAAAAATATGTTGAGGATTTTAACATGAACTGAACAAAAGTTAAAGCTGACAGTGCTTACAATGAAAACTTTTTGGGTAGTTTAAAACATGAAACGCTATAATGCCATTTTCTATAACAGCGTTTGCGCACTCAGCCGACCGGCTCTGTCTCTCGGAGGTGAAAAATATTACCTTGGGATATGTTCTGAAAGCCCCAAGATTAACCTTTCCAGCAGATATGGTGCGAGTTGGGTCAATCTGTAAAAGTACACATAGTTAATGTAGTCAGTTTTTAAGTCAAATCGTGCAGTGAATACAATCTTTAAAATTTGGAATTTCCAATTAAAGATAGACAAAGCTTGGGAAGTGAGCATTTAATAAGACACAGATTGATTTTTGTATCAAAGTAAAAATAATAAGCTGTAAACATCATATGGGTTGACTTTCAAACTCAGTTTTACATTAATGCTAAACAGGGCCTGTTTGCTACCTCTAATGCTGTCTAAAACCGAGGATTAATTGTCCTTGAATAAAGACCTGAGACACAGAATATCTAATGCACACTTACCACAACAGCAACGAAAGGCTCCTGAAATTGCTGGTTGAGCATCTGAGTGCTGACATCGATACCTGACAACCAGCATCCGTAACCCGGGTGACTGTGATACCAACCAATAGCGTTCTCCAAGCGCCCAACCTAGCGGGGGAAGCCATCATGACGTTACTTTTGACATGCCCCACTGCAATAGCTCGAAAAACAGAATCCAACTTTACTTCACAGGTACAGATGAAGCAAATAGTCCCTTACCTGTTTGGCGTTCTCTATGTACGCAGCCATGTATTCATAGGCTGCAGCTTGTGCGTTTACCCTAGTCTCAGTGCCCTCCACTGGCAGAGCAAAGCTGTCCATGATGATCATTGTCTCACCGTCTACCTTTCCCAACATCAGTCCCATCACTTCCAGGTTTCCCCCAGATCGTGCATGCATCACCATTTTCAGCAAAGCCAAAGCTGAGATCTTGCAGTATTTGAAGTAGTGATGGCTGGATGAACAAGTGGGAGAAAAATACCACTGTAAGAATTTAAGATACAACAGTCGTCACAGGCTAACGCTGTCATTTTATTATTATTATTTATTTCATCTTATTATTATTATTTTTTACCAGAAAAAGACTTGCATATGCCATGATGAAATGCAACGACGTGCATTTCATCATGGCATACCCAGCCAGCTAACATTGCAGATGAATGTTGTTATGCTACGTTAAACCATAGTTAAACAGACTGCACAGCTAGTCAAATTGCTAATGCTATCCCATCACTATCCATCACTAGCTAACTGGCTAGCACGTCTACCAGTTAATTATACGTCTTTATGACCATCATATGCAACACAAAAAGGCCAACACTTACTCTTTTGTCCATGGTTTCGCTGCTAGAATTTCCTGTTGCTGTTTCTTGTCATACTTATAAATTTCATCAATACTTTGAACTTCCTGCATGCTATTTGTTAGCTCCCAAGTCTTCTGAGCAATGCTACTTCCAGCCATGTTGCTGTTAAAACAATCTCTCTGCTATGCCTGGAAGAACACTTATGTCTGTAACGAATGGCTTAGGATAACTTTTAAAAAATCCCCTTCATTGACAAAAACGACTGACATAGATAACTATGACATGCACAGGAACATTTCGACAATAAGCAAAGAAAGCTGTGTCAGTACGCCATGACACTGGACTAGACCAAGTTACCTAGTAGACCTGATACAAAACAGAGAATCTCGGATCATCAGTTTTGTCAAGGAAACTGTGACCAGTAAGCATACAAAAAATTAAATACAAATTTAGGTTAGCCCCGCGTATTTCATTTGAGAATTAGCGTGATATTAAAAATAAATTGAATAATAATGAACCCCCTTGGACCTTGGTTTGATCCAAGTTTGCGCAAAGTTGTAATGGTTATTATGCCACCTGCTGGACAAAGAGCAGAGTTTCTGTGATTGCGTTTTGGTGGAAGGGTATGATAGATCTAAGCTAATTTTTGCGTAAGCGGTGTAGATAGTATTCATTGTGACATTATGTAGCCTAATGCTAACAGCTTTACATGTCTCTTGTTGCTCGTTCTGGATGTTCTGGGATGTTGTTGCTCAAGAGTACTAAACAACTCTGTTGTTGGTGATATTGTTGATATTGTTATGCCACCTAGTGGATAAAGAGTATTAACTTACCTTATTTAACCTTGATTATTATTAATGTATCTAACAAAAACCTGCATGAAAGTGAATGTTGGATGGCTCTGTGGCATTCTTGAGGTTTATAGTTATATCATGTGATCTACAAAGAGTAACTGAGCATGCATGTTCTACCAAAAATATATTTATAAAGGTGGTTAGTGAGACCCACATGCCCCTGGTCGGACCTTGGGACTTCAAATATTATTGTTTTGGGGTACTGTTTTCATGTGAATTATGTGTCACACAGAAATCACAACCAAATAACCATGTGGGTGGGTACTGTCCGCGGGACTATGGGATTGACTGCGTTCCCTCCTACTTTCAAACAGCTGCCTGCTAACTGGCTTGTTTGTATACCACACTCATTTTGTAAAGAGAACGCCATACGGTAAATGTATGTTACATTATTCTGCAGATTCACTTATTGCTTATGTGAGAATCAAGTGTTTGCGACGTTTGTAAAAACTGTTTGATAACATTAGCTCGGTTACCTTTGTTCGTTTAACGTTACGCGTTCATTTGGTGAGCTAACCGAACTTAATGGTTTACAAGCTGGCCTAAAGTTTTTAACGTTTGCCTGCGCGGTAAACAGGAAAGATCAAAATTTCCGTAAGTAGCATTTACTGTTGGAGACTTGCTAAATTAAGTCGAAAGTAAACGCTGATGAAAGTTGTCATACGTTAACGATATTTAGCAAACCAGGCAGCTAGCTATGTGTATGAGTTGGTTGCCTAACAACCTCCTTTCCTTCACTGGGAATCCTTCCTTGTCTTTGTCACCGCTACTTTGATTACATATTCGTGTTATTACCACCATAGCTATCTTAAACGTCAACTAGATTTACTACTAGTATATTACGCATCTGAAACGAGTTTAGAAAATGAGCATGAACGTTACTGACAACTGAAGCGTTGTTTGAGTTCTTTCCTCACATTTTTTTTCTGAGAGGACGTTGACATTAGCTTGTGGCAGTTAGCCTTAATAATTTTACTTCGATAACGTTTCAGAAGTTATCGCTAAGATTTTTCACATCTCGAATTTTCCTGACAAGCCCTAACCACCAGTGGCGAGGAGCACACCAGCGATGTAACGTTGATGTTACCAGAAGAGGTTAGAGAGCATCAGTCTTGTGAAAAAATGTCTTTGGACGATGGGGTGCCTTATTTGGAAATGAAGGTAAGTGTTAAAGCCACTGAACTACATAGAAAATTCTAGCTCTGTGTTTGGCATGGCGTTATAATGTGTTCATTATTCTTACTGTGTGTTGTTGTAAGTTAGTATTTGAATGAGGTCAGACAATCCATTTTTAAAGTTTATTTTGATGTGACAGAGTATACCCGATGACTCTTCAAAGGAAAACGTACCCGTAGAGATATCCTCTCAGTCAATGCAGCGAAATGGTACGTTCGCTCAGATGTTTGTTTATCCGTTTCTTTGTGGAGTAATCTACATGATTGTTTCATGAAGTTTAATAATGGTGTTCACAGACGACAGCCCCGGCCTTAGTTTACCTTTAGGCGAAGAATATGAGAGGAAGAAACAGAGACTCAAGCAAGAGCTTCGTATGGACTACAGACGATATATGTCACAGGTATGTTACCTATTTTCATAACTTGGAGTTCAGCCTACCTGTTGAGCCTATACAGCCCTTGTATTGCCACGGTTACAGTGATATGTCGGTTGAAGTCTTTTTGTAGACAAATGACGTTTCAACACGTTTGGGCCAAGAGATTTTCCATTCCAATGCATGGCATAGTTAAGAATGTATGAAACTGCGTAATCCAGAATTCACTTCTTACTTCACACCGAAAAATCTTCAGTTGAGATGGTGATGGTAAAAACAATCGTCACAGCCATTTTGTTTTGCTTTGTTTGTCATCAGGTTTGATTTGTTGAATGAAAAGAGCAGCCCTATGATTTGGAGACTTGAGTCATGCTAAATACTTTGTGACAGATTTGTTCAGTGTTGCCAGTTTGAGTATCATAAAAAACATTACTTTGACTTTTTTTACCACCCTTTTTTAGCTAAAGAAAAAGGACTTTGAAGATCCATGTGCTCAACCTCAGGAACTTTCTCTGCCCATTAGAGAGAGGAGATCTGCTAAGGTAACCATCTTACACACACACACAAACACACACACACACAGTTCTGCATGGTTTAAACACAGTTGTTGGCTAATCTTGATCAAGCAAGAATTGGTATCCTAGAGCAACAATGTTAGTTGATGGTAGAGTTATATCTTATTTATTTTTAGTCTTAAAAACAATCAATGTAAAAACAATCAACAGAAATAATTGGCTTAATTGGCGTTACCATGCGCTTGCAACTTAGGTTGATCATTGACTGATTTTAATTATATATATATATTTATTTATTTACTTACTTACTTATTTTTAGGCAAGGCTAAGAGATGAGCGGAACAAAGAGTACAATGCCTTTCTTAAAGAAAAAAGAACACAGGCAGTAACCAGAACATTGCCAGACTCCTGGAAGGTACAGTTGTTACAGCTAGGCTGCAGCACAGAGTTCTCTAAAGGACCTTAGCGCTAATTATCACAACTCAGGACTATGATGATACCGACCTTGAACCCCCATTTTGGATCTTAATAACTACAACAGAAACATTTGTAGTAATTCACTACTCAATTAAATAAGACCAGTAAGTTTTGAAATGCCTGCCACCTTTTTGTTCTCTGGATAGGTACAAATTGAAGACCGCCTCTCAACACCCTTACCCAAACCAACACCAGGCTCCCCACCCCTTGACCCGAGGGGTCATCTCACCGAGAGGCCCTCATCCAGACGAGACGCTGCTACCCTCACAGATCTCCGAGACCAACGGGCTGCCCGACCACGCAGGCGTTGGGGAGGCATCCCTGTGCGCTTTGACAGGAAGCCCCGGAGGCTCCAAAGTCATTACTACAACTCAGAAGAGGACCTGAGCTATGGGGAAGATGAAGAGGAATATGAGGTGGAGTACGAAGAGGACGAGCTAGAATACTTGTCCAGGAGGAGGGCTAGGCCTAGAGAGCCTGTTGGATACTCAGGGAAGAGGGAGAGGAAAGTCCATCACCACAGCCCTGACAGGTTTGAGCACTGAGCTGCAAACACATGACTCCCAGCGCTGAAGTGCTTTAGCTCTTAAATCTGCGGTGCACATTTTAATCACAAACCAAATACAATCACTTACATTAAAGGTTGGCTCATGAAATGAGAAACATGGGGGGTTAGAACCATGCACCAGTCCAGTTAATTACCTCATTGCTTCAGGAGCATGGAAGGTCCATGTAAGGTGTCATAGAGTAGTAGAGTTCTGGCATCAACAGCTTAAAGTATGCAATTCCATCAGTGTTGCAGTATTTAAAATACTGTCTTCTGCTTGACTGATACTGACAGCAATTGTGTTTATTTATTTGCAGAATCATGCAGGAGAGGCAAGAGCCTGAAGCCCCTATTCTCCAAGCAGAACAACACCTCGAGGAGAGCCGCCGGACGCTGTCAGCCATACTCAACCCAAAGTACTCATCTGCTTCAATTACACTAATTAGATTTTTTTTTTCCCCTCCGCTCTCTGCTTTGAAGCTTACCGCTTCTATTGGAATAGGCAGTGGTAGTGGCTTAAGGGGTTGATGGTTGATGAGAACTGCATTTTCGCTGAGGGCTGTAAAACCCCTTTATTGATTGTTGCCCGTGCAGTGAACTGGGCAGCGGGGGGAAAAAAAAAAACACAGAAAATTAGAAAATCCTCCACTGTCTAATGTAATCTCTTCTGTGTTTTTGATTGCTTGATCATTTCTTTTACTGGTAAAAACATTTTCAGTATATGTTATCTTGTAGCCGAGTGAGAAAGCAGAAACACGGATTAGGACTCTAGCCACAAATCTGTCAGTGTGGCTGGCCTCATTGATCCTAGCCTTGCTTGACTATCTTTGAATCTGCCTGTTTAGCAGTGAGGCGTAAGGCTCCACACAGCGCTAGTGCTTTGATCTGTTTCGTCTGTTGCGTGACGTGGCGGTGAGGCTTAACCCTGGCCCGTTGCGTGGGCTGCACTCCCAGCCGGACAGGCCCATCGATCCAATGCGTTTAATGATGTGACGTGACGAGAAGTGGGTGCAATGGTTTATGGGCCGGTCTGTGCTTCTGCTGAGCTGTTCTCTTCTCGTCTGGTCTGTTCGGGTCTGGCGTGTGCTGTAGTCTGCAGGCAGAATCAGCACCAGCAAAGACCGGTGAGCGAACCAGATCAGCAGCCAGCAAGAACATGGCCAACTTCTCCACGGGGCTCATCATAGGTAAGATTTTACACATACAAACATATTTCACCAGTTATGTTAAATAGTTTGTATGGAATTTAGTGTCTCAGGAGAGTTTCTTTTCACCACTATCTCTTTATCTATCTATCTTTGGAGCTGTAAGCTGAGGGTGAAAGAAGTGAAAATTGATGTACATTAAATTGACTACTTCAACAAGATTCTCATTCGTATCCATCAGGTGTTATGTGGGTTAGTAGAGCTGCTCCATCATGGTATGGAGTGTTTTGTAACAGATGAGTGGGGATGTAATTGCTGAGAAAACTGAGAAGGTTGTTTGACCTCTGACCCCTAATGCCCTGGCTGTGACGTCACCAGGGACAGCAGAGGGGGATGTGGTCCAGCAGAAGAGGAAGGAGCGCTATAGGCAGGAGCTGCTTGAGCAGATGGCTGAACAGCAGAAGAACAAGAAGAAGTAAGTCTGGACTGTCACTTGGTCACTGTCTGTGCTCTCCGTCCCTCTTGTAAATAGCATGGTTGCCAGGGCATCTGTTTGTAGATATTTATTTTTTGGTGCTACAAAGGGCACCTTGTTGAAATTTTGGTATTTGGTTCAGACAAAATCCATGATCCTTTTAGAATTTGCCTCAAGCATCAGGAAAGCACCCTTCACCCATGTTATTTTAGCTGTAAATGAGCAGAGCTGTGACCTTGATGTAGTGAACCACCTAATGGTTACCACTCTGATTTAGGCTGTACTCCAGCAGTTGCCCCCAGAGATCGATTAGAGCACAGGCCCTGTTAGACTGTTATGTATGTTTCATGATATTCATTTTTTTCCTACAGGGAGAAGGAACTTGAACTCAGATTTGCTGTATCTGGAGCAAAACAGGTAAAAAAGACCAAGACTGCTTGACCAGTAAGTTAAACGCAACAAATTACACAAATCACTTTTGCTGATGATAATGGCCCTTTTTAAAGCTCATGAAAAATGTAAACTGTCCCCATGTAACATGAAGCGCAGTAGTGGTGTAAACTAATCATGGTTGTGTTCTCAAGTCATGAACAGCTTAATACCTGGATGTGTTCACTGTAAAGAGCTGACTGGAGCTTGAGATAAGTCATTTTACCTTTACTGTGTATTCACACCAAGAGCTACTAAAGCTGAAAAATCGCTTAAAAATCGCTGCTAAATATCTTGTCGCTCTAATCGCTCATGACATGCCCATTTGACATTTCATTTACAGCCAAAACGCGTCATGGCTAATATGCATACAGATGTTCTTGGTGTGAACACACAGTTCGATTTTCTATTTAAAATTACATAGCTCTTCAACCCTTTTCTTCTTACCCTCTTGCCTCGTGTGTTGCAGTCAGACATTCATTCCGCATGCTGGGTGGGGTGGGGCATAGTCAAAAATATTGATCTGTTCATAGTCATTTAGGAAAAATGCTAACTGGCTTTTAATGGCATAACTGAGAATGTTAACATGAAATAACCTTTTCAAAAGTCCAAAAGGAACTTTTTGGAAGTCGTTTAAAAGTATTAACTTGCAAGTCAGCCCAGCATATTTAAATAAAGGGTAGAATTGCTGTGTTAGTAAGTAATTTATACAGCGCAGTTCTCAACACGGAGGTCTCTCAAAGCACTTAAACATAAAGACGGACGTAGACATAAGATGAACAGAAAAGTCAGTCAGCTTGTCCATGGGTAGTGAGGGAGGCTAAATGGAGACATGATGAGCACTTCTCAAAAGTTCTCAAAAGAAGGGAGGGCAGAAGTTTAACCATCCGGCATGTCAGCCACTCAACATGTCATGATGGCATGCTAAACTTCAGAAACATTTATAGCCATCACTGATTTTTTTCCAGTTGTTTCACCTTCAGTTTTATGAAGCTTTTGAACACTAAAGACGGCCCCTTCAACAGTGGGGATAGATTAGGATAATGAGATTGTTTTTTCTGCAAACAGGTTTGGATGAACTTGATTGCAGTGACTTTTAAGAATGCATAAAGGCAACCCCAGGTTCTTCACTCACAACTGTGAGCCTGTTGTCTTTCAGCCTGACCGAATCAAGCAGTTTGGTGCCGTGAACCGGGAGTACGAGGAAAGGCGGCAGAGGGACGTGCCATATCGGCCAGGTCACATTCTGGACTCCCTAGAGGGTGACTCGACTAGGAAGCCCCCCAAGGAGAGAACTGCAGGCGTGGGTGCGGAGGAGCGGGCACCCCCGGAGAGGCCCCACGTGGCCTTCCAATCCCCCCCACTGGTGGACTACAGCTCCAGCCTGGCCCAGTTGGCTGCAGCCAGTGGTAGAGCCAGGGTTGAGGCCCGGAGTGATGTGGTGGGCCCCGTCAACCAGGACTTCCACAGGAACCTATCAAACACGCTTGGAGAGATGATTGCACCAAGGTGTGCATTAGCTCACTCACTCACTCACTCAACTCATTCATTCATTCATTTAATTAATTAATTCAATTCATTCACTGTTATATTTGTGTTTTGTCTGTGTGTTATCTGTGTGGTGTTTCATTTATTCTTTATCTATACACAGTATTGTATTTGCTTGGCCTGCTTGAATTCAAAGCAGTGTGATTCACCATTCGTTTAGCTGTTCAGTGCTTTCTAGTATCTCTTGCCTTTGTTTCTGTGCCCTACTTTTTGCAGTCTGACTTTGCTCTGTAAGTCATAAAAAGGACACAGTGTTAATTGTAAAAGCAGCACAGCACCTGGCAGAGATGTGTGTGACGTGTCGTCTTTTTCCATTCTCAGGGTCACAGGTTTGCCGCCTCCTGTTCCGCCCACTCTGCCAGATGCTTACCGCACTCCCTATGACGACGCCTACTACTACTACGGAGCCAGGAACCCTCTAGATCCCAATCTGGATTACTGTGAGTCAAACCTTAATGCTTCATTACACTCATGCCATACAGGTAGATTTGCTGTGTTGTGTATGACTTTTCCACTTGGGTATTCTATTTGTGTATTGAAGTGCTTTCAAAGCAAGAGCTGTACTGAGCACATATTTCAGTTTGCCCACTTCTGCCATGTTCTAGAGGTGCTTTAACAAATATATCAAAATGCAGTTGCTTTGAATAAAGTTTGTAAGGCTTTTGCTAGTTATGTACTGTTCAGGTCACTGGTGTGTGTGTCTGTGTGCGTGCGCGTGTGTGTGTGTGTGTGGTTTGTTTCCAGATGGACCTGGAGCTGTAGGTGTGTCCCCTTACCCCCACCTGCCCATGGGAGTCCCCCAGCCTCTGAGGCCTAGCCAGTCAACATCTCTTACACAGTAGGCCTCCTCCTCTCCTCTCCTCTCCTCAACACTGTGCATTTCTCTGTTACTATTTAAGAACCTTTTTAGCTTTTAATTTTTACATACATGATTTCTTTAATTTTATCCACTTTGTTTACACTTATATTTTATCACCTTTTTATCACTAGCTCTAAGGCAATCTGTGTCTTTTTATGAACAGTTTCACTACTAAGAAACCAATTTGATTCAATTTCACACTGCAGAATTGCTTTTTGATCTGAGTGAGACTGCTTTGTGGGGTTTGCTAGTGTTTAGAGTGTCTAATGTGGTGTGAAACTGGGCTTGGCTCAAGGTGCAGATGCACAGCGTGTCCCTTTGAAACAGAGACTCTGACAATTTTTTAAGTAGACTCATTGGTAATCATTGGTTGCCTAAACTTTTCTAACTGATCTCAGTGATCATTTAACATTTTCTCCTTACGCATTGTTTTTAGTGTGTTTATTTGTTTATTTGGTTATTCATTCATTCATTCATTCAGATGGATGGCTAGATAGATACATGAGTGCATGAGTTGGTGATGTTGATGTTCTACCACAGGGTGGTGCTGTTTTGTGTATTTATGTGTGCAAGGCATCTATGTGTTTCCCTGTGAATCCACTTGTCTGCAGATCTCTTCACCTCTCTCTCTCTCCCTCTCTCCCTCACACTCACACACACACTCTCACACACACACACACAGACACACACACACCATTATGTCTGAGTCATAGCAGAATATTTGTTTTTGTTGTTTCCCAACTCACTTAGTCACCCACTCACTCACTCTCCATCATACCGACTGCTTCTGTCTTTCTCTGTATCTATATATAGTTCAAATTGAAGATATGTATTAAGTTAACCTAAATAAAGCCAACGTGTAACAAACGCATTTCATTTGCAGTGTTAAGGGGCCAGTGCATCACCGTTAAAAAGAATAGGCTATGTTAATATATGCATTAGTGACAAGAAAGGTACAGGGCAGAGCACACCCACGATCACATTATCCAAGCTAACCTGACCTTTTCTGTGTGATACTGCACTTTTTAAAATGTCTTTTATTGACTATGCATGCTCTCTGTGTAGCCATTCAGAGACTGCATTCTTGGAGTCTATTCCTTTTAAAATTAGATCATTAGTTGGTAATGTGAAAGGCAGCAGGCAATACCCCTGCTATTTCTCTTTCTAACCCCCCCCCCCCCATCTCCCACTTTCTCTTTCTCCCTGTTATCTAGAGTGCCTAGTCAGCTTGGCATGGCCCCTTCTGGAATAGGAGTCTTTGCTGAAGACAGATCCAAACAGTCCAAGGAGAATGCACTGAGCTACCAGGAGGCTCTTAAACAGCAGGTACACCCTGAACCTCCCCCCACCCTTCTCCACCACACACACACACACACACACACTCTCCTCATCATGCTACAATAAATCATCATTCTTTTAGACAGGGACCACTAGCAGACATGGAGGAAGGATAAATAGTTCTCTCTGACCTTTTGAAGGCTACTGAATGTGTTGAAGTGATGTTTGGTGAAGCTGCCAAATTGGACACGTTTTTTTTTTGTGCTCAGGGTTGGGCAGGTAATAGGAGTTGACACACACAGAAATGGGTGCCAGCCATCTACCCACTCAGATAAGAGAGTTTACTACAGTTCATTTCAATAGTTTAGCTTAGCATAGGCTATTTAATTCCTTTTAGTCCATATTCTCTGCTCAGGAGATTGATTTTACTCTGATAACAATACAACCTATTTGTAATTACAGCATTATACAGTTACTCGTAATGCCACACCTTTAGGTTTAAGAAGGCATGGAGGTCATGTATATTATATGAATAGAATTTAAAATGCAATATACCTTTTCTTGATGCCAAATAAAAGTGCATGTTCTACAACTTAATGTGAATACAAACTCAGCTGCTGTTACTTGTTTTCTTTCTTGGACACAGAATACTTTTTATTAGCTATCTTACCTCCTTTGTAAATGTCACTAACCCTAGATAATCTGACGGATACTTTCTTTTTCTAAAGGAAGTGCATCTTTACCTGCCAGTTATGTTTAGGTGTGCTCAAAAGCAGTGATGGATGTGGGTGGATGGATGGATGCCTCAGGATATGTTTTTAGCCAAAGCAAGTGAGAAACCAGTGACTGCAGCACCGAGTTGCTGCCAAAGGCGACCTTTTAAATGTCAGTTGCTGTGCTTAACTGTACTGTTTTCACCAAGGACTTAAGTGACTGCGGTTGAGTGCCTGTGTAAAATGAAAGAACGAGCGAGAGGCAGACTGCTGAGGCTCTGTATGCTAACGGCAGTGGTCTCAAACACTTTGAGTTTGAACAGAACTGAGGCCAGTCAGACTTGTGACAGCGTGCCATGTTTTGACAGGAAAAGATCAGGGCAGAGTGGAGTCAGCATTTTGCAAAGGTACAGTGAAATTCAGGAAATTTAACAGGATCCATTTAAGTCACTCTACACCAGGGATTCCAGACTGGCACTAGGGGGTTGCATGAGATGAAAAGGGCTCTTATAATCTTCTTTGTAGTGTATGATTATTAATAATAAATGTATATGCAAAAATAGGCCTACTACCAAGTAGACTGGTAATCTACAGTGTACATATCAAATATGTTGCCTTTTATTAGGGGTGCACCAACTAGACTGAGATGCTGAAGGCGGTGCGCAGAAAAGTTTGGGAAGTTTGGGATTCTCAAAACAGCATAGTACACATAAACGTAGTCAGCCTGTAAACCTATTTCTTAATTTAATGTAATTTAATTTAATTCGATTTTTTTTACCTGTGTTTTGTGATGTTGTATTGGATATTGTATTGTGTAAGCATGCTTCGTGTGGGAAATGAATTTTGAATTTGAATGAGTTTGAATTTTGCAAATATGAACTGGTTCCCCCTTTGACGTGAGCCTGTGTGTGGTTCATCAGATCCGAGAACGTCAGGAGCGCAAGCTGCGTGAACAGGAGGAGCAAGAGCGATACGAGGCCAAACTGGAGGCCGAGATGAGGAACTATGAGCCCTGGGGACGCGGTGGTGGCGGAGCCCCCCTCAAGGACGACCATGGCAACCTCATCAGTACGTTTAGACAAGTCACACAGCATTACTATTAACCAGAACATATACCATTTCCTGAAGGTGATTGGTCTGTTTCACAGCACACATCATCATTCAAAAGTTACCAGTTGAAGGTTGCAGTGTTCAAAATGGAAAACCAGCTTTCTGCTTCACACTGCCTAAACCACTATTTAAATGAGTGACTCTTTGACTTTTTGTCAAACTCCATCAGAGAGCAACAAACAGAGAGGACGGTTTGTTCATAATCTCAAAGGGCTATGTTGTTATCAAACACTAAACCCAGATGCCCATGGCAACAACAACAACAGTGGCTAGGATACGCTTTATACTAACAGAAGGAAACACTTGGTTGTCCTAGGGGAGCAATAGAACAGGAAGGGGCAGGTAAAAAGGGGAGGAGAGGGAATGAATGGGGCAACTAGTGACAAGTGAACATGAAGCATCATCACATGCAAATGAAGCTATATACAGTATTTAAACATTTCCCAGCTGTGTATAGCAGTATGGAGCTGATGCAGAATGGCATCTGAAATGTGATCTTTGCTGCACTTGTATGTGTCACTATGTATGTAGTGGATGTACTATGTTTTGTTTGTGATTTTTATCCACTGTGTACCTGAGGGTGATATAGAAAGATGCACATTTTCGATGAGCTATGTTAGCTGACAAGGTAATACAAATGATTTCATAAGGCTCAAACTTGAGTTTCTTTCCTTTTACGTCAGGACACTGAAGTGATGTTTAAGGTTGAATTCCCAGTAATCAGAGGGAGTGCTGGGGCGAATTCTCCTTATTAGAAGTTTAAAACTGTTACATTAAGGCAAAAACTGTGGCTTTTAGGTGGAAGTGCTGCTTCAACATTAGCAGCAAGGACAGACCTTTAGTCTTGTGGTGTCTTGTAGGTGACCTGAAGCGCATGCACCAGTACAATGAGGAGGCCTATTTGAACCCAGAGTCCCGCCGAGGGACAGGCACTATGGGCAGGAATGCCCCAACGCCACGAGAGGACAGGGCCACCCCTGCTCACATGATGGCAGGTAGGACCATAGCCATGGAGTGCTCAATGCTCAATACACAGCCCACTTTCAGTCTTCTTTCTTGTCCTTTCTTCCTGCCTACCTTCCTTCCTTCTTTCTTTCCTTCCTACTTTCCTTTCTCCTCCCTCTATTAAAGCATCAAAGAAAACAGGACGGAAGATGAAGAAAGGAAGATTGACAAATGAGATGTGTTTTTTGTTTAGTTTGTGGAAATGGAAGTGTGTGGATGACTTTGAGTAGCCTTAGGCAGGTGATGATGTATATGTTATCAGAGATGTCCCCTGTCCTTCTACCCACCTCTGAGTCATGATCTAAACACACAGTGACGGAGGGAGGCTTAGGCTGTGCTCCCAGACACAGTGTTTGTTTTGAAGAACTGTGGTGTTGTGAAGCCTGTTTTCTTTTAAGCTCAGAGCCATTTTGTTGCCCCTTCTGCAGGTTATCCTCAGGGTCAGGCTGGATCTCATGCCCGGGGCAACGTGTTCAGGGATGTGCCAACGCCACAACAGATGCATGAGCAGGACACGTACAAGGAGTGCTTAATGCGCCAGGTGAGGCACCTTGGGGCACACTGCAGTGTGGGGGGAAGGGGGGAGGACCAATCACCACAGTTTTGTTCGGACAGCGCAGCCTTTGAGCTTGCTCTTGGATGCTTGGTTGCAGTGCGTGTTTCCTCAGGGTCTTGTTTTGTCCTAGAATACCATCCAACCAGCTGCCTGCAAGATTTAGCCAAAGATTCCCAGCTAACATGCTCCTGCAAAGATTGTTTGAGCCTAATGAGGCCAGTTTACAAATGAGCAAACAAATTTCACTCAGGAAAAAAATACTGACAAGTGTCTTCAGGAGGAAGCACAGACTGACTTGCTTAGATGCCAAAAACCGAAATGCCACAGCTGTTTAAACTTTTAAATCGCTTGCTGAGATTACACGGCCGGATCAGGCACAGTGCGTGCTACCTTCTGTAATTAGCTTGTGCTGTTTAGCCTTTAGCCAGAGGGAGTCTGAATTTGCCATGGAGTTGATGTATTCAGTTCTGAGATGAAGCCTATTTGTTTTCGGTGAATCACAAATGGAAATGCCCCGAAGTGCTGTGCTGCCTGCCAATACAAGCTGCATGGAGTGACATTTCTCTGATGACCTATAAATCATTGTTCACACCGCACCACATGAACCCCCGAATCACAGCAGGAGTGAGAGTGAGGGTTGGAATAGATTTTTGAGCTAAAAGCATGCTTGCATAGGTTTGATAAAGTGTGTGTGCGTGTGCATGTGGGGGTGGGGTGGTGTATAGGTGTGTTTGTGTAAAATATTATATCCATCCGTGCACTTACACAGTGTGTGTGTGCATATATGTTTATTTTGTGTATCCATGGTCTTAAGGTGTGTGTGTAAAATGTTATGTTTGGTATTTTCTGTACTGATGAGCAGATAGAAGAGAAGAGGCGCAAGGAGGCAGAGGAGCGTGAGCGTCAGCGTGTTGAGGAGGAGCGGGAGGAGAGGAGGCTGGCGGAGCAGAGGGCTCGCATCCAGCAGGAGTACGAGGAGGAACTGGAGAAGAAGAAACGCAAAGAGATGGAGGTGATCAAGGGATTTTTTTATAACATAAATATATACACCAGCCACACACACAAATATTACATTGTTAATTGTAGGACAAAATTGGTGATGCATACATTTATAGGTATTGGCCCTAATGCTTTTAGGTAAACATTTGCCAGAAACAAGGGTGAAATGTTTTTGTCCTTTGCAAAGGTCCAAACACATTTATTTCAAGTGTCTCTGTGAGTGGCATAAAAGCAGTTCTCTAATATTTATGAATATTGTTTCATGAGCCCCTCTGCCAAGGCTGTTAGTGTTCCGTCATATGCTTGAAGGTGGTCATTGCCAGTCCATTTAGTCATTGCTGTGAACAGGCAACTGGTGGTTAAAGGCTGTGAAAGTCCCTTTTAGAGAATAAGGTTAGGGGAAGGACATCCCCAACCTTTGGCTCCTTTAACAAAAATGGATGGGCTCAGTGAGATTAGACAGGGTTTTTTAAAACAGGTCTCCAGACAGGCCATGCCCCCCGTTTGAGCCTGAATTTGGCTCGTTTTGGTGCTAATCCACTTGGTTCAGTTAAAGTCAGTGGAACGGCTCCACCCGCAATTTATGGCTTTTAAATATTACTGATGGGCTGTGCCCTTTAAATCATTGATCCAACTTTAATGAGAATAATAGTCTTTATTATGAAAATGTTGTAGGAGCTCTATTGATTTTCAATAAACCTTCCCAACATTTGAAGGTGTTATATTGCAACAAAAGGGTTTTTGCTTCAGATTTACAGCTTCAAATTGATCTGTAAGTAGACCATTAACTAATCGCCATGGAACTTTACTGAAGTATCAGCAGAGATTGTTGATGAAACAGATATTAAACAGATATTAAAGCACAGCTCAAATTCAGCTTGTGTGCTGAACTACACCATCAATCAGTTGGAAGCCACAAAATGGTAACCAATTTAAAAAGGCATATTGCGTGAACTTTCATTTCTTGTATTCATGTCATAAGCTTCAGTCCTGCGGAACTGCTTTTCCAACATTGGGTGGCAGACAATACATGATTCCTTACTTACATATGTATGGGAGGCTGTTTTATTTGTTTGTTTGTTTGTTTGTTTGTTTTAGCTTTTTAAGTGTTAAATTCATCTCTTTGACCTTCGAAGGTCAAGGTCACTGATTGTCTTTTCTCTCCTCCTCTTCATTCTCCTGCTGTGCAGCAAATAGCCAAGAATGAGGAGCTGGTGCGTCAGGCGGAGGAGAGGAGGAAAGAGGCCGAGAGGAGGAGGAAGGAGGAGGAAGAGCAGTACGAGCGCAAGAGACGAGCTCGACTGGAGGAGGTGAGCTTGTGTGTGTGTTTGTGTGAGAGAGAGACTGAGCGCATTTTTTGTGAACGAATGTGACCATTATGGCGTTAATTGAATTAAACAAGCAGCTTTTCCATGGACTGAAGCCAGCTGCACAGATGTACGCAGAAACTGATTACCCGCTCCGCATGAAATTATTTTCACAGGCTTCAGGCTGATTCAGACAGTAAACAGCAGATCCATTGGGAGGATAAGATGCTAACGCTAAAGAACTGGGTGCTACTCAAGAGTGGAAAGTGAAAAGCATCTGGTATGGCTCCACTGCGAGTCAGCCACAGCGTCTGTGGAATCATTGTCATGTGTCAGGTTTTGTTAGACTGTTAACACACGCACACCTTTCTCTCTCTCTCTCTCTCCCACTTTCTCTGTCTTCTATCCTTCTCTCTACCTCCTCCCTCCTCCTGTCTCTTTCTGAAGGTTAAGAGAGACCCGTCTCCTCCCATCCCAACCCTGCAGAAGAAGTTGGGGCGCCAGCGTACCCCCAGACAACCCTCCGCAGACAGCCGCCACTCAGCCGCAGCCTCCACTGTGAGTCACACACCGCACCACATCCTAAGCTTCAGCGCCTCTGGCACCTGTCAATCAAACTTTTATTGACATTTTGGCTGGGAACAGTGGCAAGTGTATGCAAACAACTGGCAACAATGTTTAGTCACTCATAAATGCTGCCCTCAGCCTGACATGGGGAACCACTGCTCGTGGCACAACACTTGGTAGAGCTCTTGTTTCAGGATGCATCAGGCAGTGCTTGGTTGACCTTATTCTCCCCCTTACGCTGACCTTATTCTCAGTTGCTTGCATGCCAGATAATGAATCATGTTTGTCTAATACATGCTGGAATTTCATGGTAGGTGCGTGTGCGTGTGCGTGTGCGTGTGCTTGTGCTTGTGCGTCTGCGTCTGTGTGTGTGTGTGCGCTCCTTCAGGTTCGCTCCCTCTCTGCCCCCCACTCCCCACCTGTGCCCGCACGCTGGAATCAGCTGAGAGCCAAAGGTAAACAAAGGCCCCTTCAGTGAGCCTCAGATGTGCCTTCTTCCCATGCAAGAAGTATTTGTGCAAGAAAAATCTTTTATGTGTGCTCTTCATTGAATATGAGAAACTTTATGCATGGTGCATACATGATGATCTTGTGGCGTTTGGTGTTTATGTGTGTGTTTGTGGTGTTTGTGTTTGTGTGGTGTTTCAGAGGAGAAGCAGTCTGTGATCAGTGAGCTGTCTGCCCTGAGCAAACAGCTACGGAATGAGCAGAGGAGGCTTGAGAGACAGAGGCTGCAGACAGAAAGAGAGGAGATGGACACCCCTCTCAGAGAGGGGTACGTACACACACACAAACACACACACACAGAAAGAGCAAACATAAACAAACAGCCTGCAAACAGACATGTATTGACTTTTCAAATGGACACGCATCTCTGATGGGTGCATGGACACGCACACACACACGCACACACACTTCTTTGATTACTGCCAAGTGAGGCCGTTCATTACATTCACCATCTGGTCTGAAACTGTTTTAACTAAGTTACACTTTTCCTGTCTAGAGAGAGGGACATTAACACAAATAGAACATGCACATCTTTTGCAGACAGAGAAAACACACACACACACACAGAGTCTTTGACACATTCTGAACACACAGGCACACAAACATCCATATAAAATGCACATATCAACATCCCCATCCTCAGACACAGGCACACTTGCTGTCCTCTACATGAAAGCTAGGCCTGTGTGTATTAGGTGTGACTTGGGTATTAGGTCTGTGTGGCGGAGCTTGTAAGCGGCTTACGCTCAATATCCCCCCAGTCCTGCTCTCATTCTGACTGATAAAGCACTGAGGTGTTTCATATTCTACACTCCTGGCACAAAGGCCCATAGACCATCACAGTGTAGTGCTCCGTTGCTCATGAACCTTTCTTTTCATGAACCTTTCTTTCCTTCCTTTCTTTTTTTCCCTACTTTTGTGATTTCTTTTCCTCTTTTCTCCCTTTTGTTGTTGGTATGCTCGTCATAAAGCTCTATCTATTAACCGACTCACAGTGTGTTTTTGTCAACTTTGTGGGTTTGTGTGTAACTCTATGCGTTTCTGCTCTCAGGCGTCGAGAGCGCCCTCCGGTGGACGTGTTTGATATGGCACGACTCCGCATGCAGGTGTCAGCCAAGAGGCCATCCTCAAGAACCTACGGCCCAATCAATGTCCAAAACATCCATGACTTTAATGTGCTCAGAAACAGAGGTATGTTACTACCTGTCCAACGACACACAAAACACACACACACACAAACACCTCTACAACCCCTCTGTCCCAAATTCACACAATCAGATGTGTAAATATGCTGTGTTGTAGTGTGAGGAAACCATACTTGACAAGGACACAACAGTGTTCATGTATTGCAAATACATCAGTCATACATTTGAGCTCATAGAAAACATAGTTAGACAGCCAGTCTCATGTAAATGGCCTCTCCTCTCCTCTCCTCTCCTCCCCTCCCCTCATCCCCTGCTCTAGTTGTATGCATTATTCAGCATTCAGGGCTCCAATGATATGATATGCCACCCACTGCTACTGGAACTCAGCCAACACCATTCACAGCCACTCAACCCCTTCATGTTGACCCCATGCACACATACACGCACGTACACATACACATACACACACGCACGCTCACACATACAGAGAGACACATAAATGCACTTGCTCTGACACACACGCTCACACACACAGATCCACTCTGCTATATTTCTTGAAATGGGCTTCTGCCAAGTCGGGCCGTTTATCACATCCATCTGCTCTGAAAACCTCTTTAACTAAGTTTCACTTTTATTGGATTTCTGGGCACAGTGTCAGAGACAGCTGTGTATGTTTATGGGTGCACATCTGTGTGTGTGTGTGTGTGCACGCACAATGTATCCAACGTGTGTGTGTGAGTGAGCATTTACATGAAACCTGCTTGTGTGCCTTCATGTGTCTTCATGACTGCATGTGCGCCACACATAGCCTACATCATTGTTTGTGTGCTTATCTGTGTGACCACTACTCTCTTCTCTTCAACTGTGATCATTAGCTTATTACTCACTTAGTCCTCTCTCTCTTTCTTTCTGTCTCTCTTTCTCTTTCTCTTGTCTCAGGGTGCTAGCCATCTATTTATAACAATAGCAATAACAGTAACACTAATGACATGGCTTGTATTTTATAGATGGAAGAAGAATCTCTGTTTAGCTTGCCTTGAACAACTCCAGTCTCAATAGACACATGAGTACTAGTGACTGTGGCAGCAGTTCCCCAATGTTTTAAACAACGTATGTTAATTTTAATGTGTGTGTGTGTGTGTGTGTGTGTGTGTGAACTCAGGGTTAGCTAGTGCACAATTTAGAAATCCTTAGTCTGTGTCTGTGTCTGTCTGTGTGTGTGAGGGTGCCTGTCCTATGCGTGTATTGGGGGCTCAGGGGTTGTCAGTGTCCTGTGTGTGAATAAGTAGTCTGTCTTTCTTTCTTTCCTTCTTTCTCTCCCTCTCCCTCTACTCCCCAGCCCCTATGTATCTGTCTTACTCATGGTCTGTCTGTATATCACAGTGCCCAGATCAGTCTTTTTCTCTCTCCCTCTTTCTCTTCCTCTTTTTCCCTCCATCTCTCATTATGGCCGCCTTGGGTGTAAAAAGTGCTGAGTCATGCTCCGTCTCAGTGGCCAGCAGAGCGTCAGGCAGGTTTGTGGGTGGTTGGGCATCCCAGTGAAAATCTCAGCCCTTCAGCCTCTCGGTCCTGCTGTAATCACTGGGGCTCAGGGCACTCTGCCCATACCTGCTGTGCTTGCTGATGATGCCTCCCATTTGTCCTCACAGCACCCCTGCCTGCTGAAAAGCAGCCGTGCTGGTTGATTGGCTGACTTAGAGGGGGGAAGTCCTCTGTGATTGGTTAGGGTGGGTCGTCTTTTGGTGCAAACCACTGATGCTTGGCTGTTGACGCAGACCTGTGTGACTTGAGAGCAAGCTGTGTGTGTGTGTGTGTGTGTGCGTGCAAGTAAGGGTCTGGTGTTAGTGCAGATTTCAGCAAACAATATAGTATATAAATATAGTATGTTCACACAGTATGTTCTAAAAAGTGTCTGGGATTTGTTTGTGTGTGTGTGTGTGTGTGCGTGTAGACAGCACATCCCGTGAGGCGGTGCGTCAGGCGTTCCCAGACCCCCCATTAGATGATCGCAGTCTTGAGCTCCAGCAGCAGGCTTTGCTCCGCCACCAACAACACAAGATCAACAACATGAGGAAAGACAGAACAGGTTAGACACACACTCACTGGCACACATGAACAAAACAACAACAATATTGTTCACATGATTGTTCACAGCAGCATTAATTACCCAACTGACACATTATGTGCATGTTTATTTATTTATTTTTTTATCTTATTTCTCACTGAATCAGCATCACACACACACACACACACACACACACACACACACACTGCATCTGTCTGTCATGTACTAAGTGTCTGTGTTTCCTTTTCCGTCTCTCTGTCTCATACTCAGACAACCACAGATCTTTAAGTTAGTCATATTGTCATTGTCATTTCACTGCATGTTTCATTCATTCACCTGCGGCTCTCCTCTCTACAGACTACTTTGATCTCTCGTCTCCATCTGGGCCTCCCCATCGTCAGGTAAGTTGACACTTACACTGCAGGATTCAAAAAACAAAGGCCGGTATCATGCCTATGCTGGGTTGGTGTGTTGGTACAATATGTAAGTGTACAGTAACAGGACAAGTTATTGACATGATAAACATGACATGTTTATTTTTAGTTGTATTTTTACACAGGATTTTGAATTTGCTCAGACTTCACACTTTGTCCACCCTTTGTATTGGGGCCCATATTTGGGCTCTAAGAAAAGGTCTTTTGCATGAAATGCAGTTATTTTGTGAAAAGGAGGTATTGAGCTCATTTGTGTTTGCTGACTCTTCCTCTTCCAGAGAGTGGAGTCTGTTGAAGAGGGTTCTAGGCCCACACTGCTGCAGTCAGAGAGTGCCTTCATTGGTGAGTGTATGTGTGTGCGCGTTTGTCTGTCTTGATGTGTGCATGGGCAAATGGGCAAGTTTGTGTTGATTGTGTGTGTGTGTGTGGAGGGGGGGGGGGGCTGATTTTAAAAATGGCAAGTCTGTAAAGCAACAGCATGGCCAGCCACTCATCCACTCCCTCTATTCATTACAATTCCTCCGTCTCCATGATGATGTGTCAGAGGCGTCTGGTGCCTCGCCTCACCAAATTTTCCTTTAATCTTCAATTCAGATGTGGTAAACAGGCAGTGAATGAGACACTAGAAATTATTATTATGGAGAATTATTAGTGGTAGAGTCCTTAAAAGGATTAAGGGTTGGTGTGTGTGTGTGTGTGTGTGTGTGTGGTGCGTGTGTGCGTGCGTGTGTGTGCTGTAGACAAAGTGTCCCTTGAGGGAGACAGTCAGGCATACCCAAATGCCCCATCTTATGATCCCAGTGTGGACATCCAGCAGCAGGCTTCACTACGCCACCAACAACGCAAGAGCAGCACCTTGAGGAGAGGGAGAACAGGTTAGACACACACAGGAAGTAAGCAGAGAGGGAGGGGGACATAGGCATGATCTGTATTGCAGTACTGCTGGGTATAACATTGAGGCGTATTCTTTGAAGCAAAGTTATTGGCCTGCCCTGGTAGTAACCACTGATCTCAAAACAGCACATCAAATGAGAAACAAAAAATGTTGAGTGTAGTGTTTTGTTGTCAACAATCAATGGTTACTCCTGGAGTTACCCTGGTTGGACTATGACCTTGCTTTGTAGTGTGCACTGGTCCATGTTTATGCTCAGGATCAAGCTTGTGGTATTGAATTAGTGGACTGATTTGGCACTTATTAAATTAGATTCATTTTATGTAGCTCGCAGGTCAATTTTGTATTTGCCTTGTCATTTAAATTAGGCCTCACGGCGTCTAGAGAGATAAGGAGGAGGGGAAGAAGGGAGAGAGATGGGGGGTGGAGTGGTGTGTCTTTTTCTCTCTCTCTCTCTCTCTCTCACACACAGACCCTCACTCACTCACTCACTCACTCACTCACTCGCTCACTCGCTCGCTCGCACGCCCTCCTGCTGAGACCACATGGCAGCCCTCCGCAGTGTCAGCAGGGAGCCTTGGGCATGCAGCAAGCCTGCCACTCTGAGGGCCACTAGAGCAGTGGCATTTATGGAGATGGAGGGAGACTTGACGGCCATAGAGCTGTCAGCCAGAGGACACCATGGACATGGATGGGGACAGGGATGAGGAGGTCACTCAAGGATAAATCAGATCTGTTACAGTGAGATGGACTTGCATTCTTTGCATTTGCAAGTGTGTGTGTGTGTGTGTGTTTTATAGTAGTATGCAGATGTGCAATGTCCTTCTGCTTGCGTTCTATGTCACTCCTAGATGAACAGAGTTATAATGTGCAGATGGCTTTGACTTTGCCCCTATGTGTGTGTGTGTGTGTGCACGTACGTGTGAGACTGACTTGTGCGTTTCCCTCTGCAGATTCCCATGACAATGCGTTCCCAGAGATGCGAGGAGAGCAGAGAGAGAGGCAGAGTTCAGCGCGTGAGAGGAGGCGCCTGCAACGCAGGATTGAGTTTGATGAAGTAAGACAAATCTGCTCTCGATGACCCTCTGAAGCACTGAGCTGGCCTTGATTCTGATTGCAGCCTTTTAAACTTGAATATCTGCTTCACTTAATCAATATCTTATTTCTAACCATTTTGTATGCCATTTTCTGAGATTTTATTGGTTGAACCAATCAATTAAGCATCAATATATTGATTGACTGAAAATAAGTTGGCTAGTTGACTTGTTTGTCCCTATGTGTGTGGTGTGGATAGATTTTATTTCTGTTTTATTTCAGTGTGTAGTGTCAGCATTTTAATGATTGATTCATCAGATGATGCTAAAAAAACTATGTTAGACACACTCAGAATGCATTCAGCTAAATCAGTTAAAAAGGATGGCACATTTGTTTTTTCCTCATTGGGAATTTGGAACTTACCATGGCCTACCATAGCTTTAGTTCAGACTGGACTCAGTCTGTGCAAGTCCTCACACCTTTGTGTGTGTGTGTGTGTGTTTGTGTGTGTGTGTCTGTGTCTGTGTCTGTGTGTGTGTGTGTCTGTGTGTGTGTGCACTGGAAATGGATGCTCCGTCTGGGCAGCTCGAGGCAGATGGACGGACTGATGGACAGTCTCTGGAGAGCATGAGGGAGCGCAACCACCAGAGGATGAGGAGACTGGAAGACATGAGCAAACAGAGTGGAAGAGCAGGTCAGGAGAGAGAGAAAGAGATGGGACTGGGGAAATGACTAGTTGGATGTTGTTATTGAATGACTAACCATTTAGATGGGGGGGCAAAGTGGGGGCAAATGGCCAGTTGCATCTTGCTGGGAATGTTAATGTTACAAATCATATTAGCTCATAGCAAGCATTCGTTACATTGAGTGAGGCATTACATTAACAGTGTAGGTGATCTCATTTTGGTCTATTTGCTGCATACATTTACCACCCAATACAGTTGACAAACTGTTACACACCTAAATGCAACGTTAGTGTTAATGATGCATAGTACAGTACCAGGCATAAGTCAGTAGCATTAAAATGATGCTATTATGTTAACACAAAGAAGTTGCTTCAATGTTTTGATCGATTCTCTCTTCTCAGCAGAGCTGTACCCTGATGAGGACGAGGAGTTCTGGCAGACATCCTCCTCTCCCCTGGATAGGCGCGTCTCCGTGGACACTGTTGCCACAGAGCCCTGGCTGAGACCCGGCACCACAGAAACACTGAAGAATTTTCTGGCGAGGCGACGACCGCTCAGCAAGGAACCCGTGACTGAGGACTGGGAGGGTCCCTCCACTTACCACGGGTGACCCCAGAACAGCACCTCTTAGCTGACTCCTAACCCAGGTGTCTGGGACTGGCCTCTTCCAAGGCTCTCACAACAGAGATACACAGGTGCCTCAGGCCTCTGTAGGCTAGTAGAGTTTGCACTGCATTCATGAGCCACTGACTGTCTTTTAATATCCATGTTTTTATAATGTCTGTCTTTTCTCTTTTACATACCTACTCCTGGTAAATTAACTTATTTCTCATGTGTGCCTAAATGCTGAGTAATTTAGTCATGTGAATAGCATATGAATGTTGATAAGAGTTGGAGCCTGAAGAGTTTGATGCTTTTGGTTCTCTGGAGACAGAAGTAGTGGCCCTTTAGTACAGACAGTTCAGTCTGTTATGCTTTACTGCGTGTGTGTGATAGTGCTTTGTTTGTACATCTCTTGGCATCATTGGTGCCTCTTCTACTTTTAAGGAATGTTTGATAAATTTTATTCAGTGAATTTCTGTCCTTTCCTGTTTTCAGGAAGAACTGAATCAGCATTAATCTAAATGTTTATTAGATTAAATAAATATCTATTTTAATAATGTTTGAGACTGAGTCATTGTTTTTAATTCACAGAGATCCTTGTTTATACCAAGGTATAGACCGATATTGACTTAACTAGATGTGAGTGGGAGGGTTTTGCTACTTTGCTACTACCTTCTAACTCCTAAATGTTAATGTGTCCTTTGGGTAAAATGTAACAACTCATCTCCTTGCTAGATGTATAGATGAAAAGCCAACTGTAAGGTAAGTTACCGAGACTGATGAGGAGACTGTGGTTGAGACCAATGATAAAATCCACAAACATTAAACTTTAACTTTTCACTGCTATGCCGACAATACCCAGGTACACATCAGCTCCAAGCCTTCCTCGCAGTCCCAGCTGCCATTTGTCAACTGTCTGCTTGGATAGAAATAAAAACTTGGATGACTTCTAATCTCAAACTCAACTGCAATAAAACTGAGTGGGCCCCTGTATCACTGCTCAGTAAGCCTGGTGATATGCTGTATCACTGCTCAGTAAGGCTGGTGATATGCTGGAGGTGGATGGCTGCTCCTTCACTGCATCTTCAGACGTCTGCAACCTTGGTTTCATCCTGTACTTCTCGCTGCAGGCGTTTATAAAAAATATCACCAAATCTGTCTTATTTCACCTTGAAAAACATCTTAAGATTCCCCTCCCCCAAGCACACACCACACCTCTACCCCCTTGCCGCACTTATTCCTGTTTTTTATTGTTTTGTTGCACAGTGACCTTGAGTAGCTTGAAAGGCGCCATATAAAATTAAGTTGTAATTATTATTCATTCATATATTATTCATTATTCATTATAATTCATTACATCAGCACAAATAAACCAAGTTCAAAAACTTTATTGACCTATGACCTGATTAGAATGCTTCGGATGATAACCAGCTTTGTACAGAATGTTGTACAGGCTTATTTTTTTTCCACATAGAAAACTTTACAGTGCTGTACCATTATACATCTCTTCTGTTCACTCAAACCAGGAATGCTTCAGATCCACACACGATCATCAAATGTTTGAAGCGCAGCTAACATTATTCATATGTTCTATACATACAACCCACCCCGAAAAACAAACAAAAAAAAAAGATTTAAATATATTAAATTTTTCCTTAATTTTGTACACATACAGTGAAAGCTACTTCAAACAGGGATACAGACCAGTGAAATCAGATGCAGTTCACACACCCTCATCAGCTCTTCGATTTTTTTCCGAAGTTCCAGTTTTCAAGAGAATCCCAGATGCGGACTTGCAGACATTTTCTCTTAATTAAAAAAGTGTCAGTACATATAAAATGGAATAATTTAACTTATCAGTTTATATTGTAGCAATCAATTAGAAATCTCATTGGACAATAGGGGAGAGATGTCATAGTTAAATAAATTATCACAAAAGTAAAAATCTCCAGTGCATTTTGATAAAGAAAACAAGTGCAGCAAAATTCAGAGGAACCAAAACAAAACAAAAAAAGAGAGAAAGAAAATACAGAAATAAAATCTAGTGTTACGAGATTATTTTACAAGCTGCATGTCTGTACAACTAGTTTTCATCCAAAGAACTATCAATGCTAATGTTATCCATTAGCGATGCAAAACAAAAAATAGGATCGTCAGGTAACGGGTGTTACTGACTTGTTGGAATTCATCATTGATCATTTGCTTGTTTGAAATCGTTTTCATTCAGGACAGCTTTCTGAGATAATGTCAAGACAAAGAAAGAAACACTTCCTTTTTAATATGCCAACCTTCTGAAGTGTATCAGAAGTCATGTAATTTGAATATTTGTCATTATACAGTATGATCCTTTAGATGATATATGCTACTGTACAAAGCGTGATCATTAGTTCAAGTGAAAGGGGATTTATTTATTTATTTATTTATTTATTTTTTATACCCCAACCCAGATTCTGTGATACTCCAGGGAATTTCTGGTATGTTCTATAAGATCTGCTGGAGTGCTGCAGAGTTATGAAGATAGGGGAAGCAGGCAGAGGATGTAGTTCTATCTGGCAGGGGCTCCTTCGCACCCTCTGGGGGGGGGGGGGGGGACCAAAGAACCATTTGGACGGGTAGATAGAAGAAGGTTGTGGTTTGGTTTATTATAGGTTGCCTGTGAGGGATTCTTTTGAGTGATTGGGGGGTGGGAGGGGGGACCACTTCTCAGTCTGTGGAAGGTTCTAGGCTTCCTGGCTGGGGTCCTCAGAAGGTCCCTGATCAGCTTCAGGCAGCTGGGCAATTTGAAACACCATTCCGATTCTCAAGAAAAACTTCCGTAGAACAGCCCGGAGCTCCGGAATCAGGTCGAACTGCATGATCTCACACAGCAAGGGGTAGTATCGACTGGCATGGGCTTTGAACTGCAGGACAAACATATGCACACATGCACACACACAATCAGTATTCATTTCAATAGCTGTAGAGCCATAAACATTATTCTTGTGCAGGTGCAATTAAATCTGAACCCCATGTCTGCTGATCCCATGTCTGTTGACCTCTGACAGAGCAGCAGTGAGAAATCAACATATTTCCCCTGCTACCGCATTAGCAGTTTAATTGAGCTTGATTGGAAAGGGCTCTTGATTATTCATTGATGAGATTAGACTGCTGGGGCTCTTCTAAAAATGCCATAGGAGGCACATGGGAGAGGCAAAGCAATGACTACAGGGCAGGTAGGATAAAAAACGTTTGTCTTTCGAAAGGCTGTTTCTCTATCTGCAACTTCTGACTCCTGAAACATAATTTTATTCCATCTATAGATCACTAAAGGTGATGCTTTAAGCATCACGTTTGTAGCCTGCAGAACATCCACAAATTCATAGATCTGGACTACACTGCTGCTCCTCCACAAATCTGTTCCTTTTTTCCTATATTCCTACACTTTTTTCCCCAATTGAACTGATTCAGCTTTGGTTCTGACTCTCACATGCTGAAGAGCAGTCATGCTTCAGTAAATTGATGTGTAAGTGCTCACCCTGTCATCACTGATCTTCAGGATCTTGGTGAGGAAGAGGAGCAGCAGGTTGGTCCAGGCCTCTCTGTGAGACTCTGAGGTCAGGGTGAGGAAGTAGGCCACAGCGTCGCTGCACACACTAAGAGACAGAGAGAGAGAGAGAGAGAGAATTAGAGCCCACAGCTGAACCAAACCTCCAGTAGAATGATCAATTTTTAAACTCCCTCAAAACGTGTGTAAAGCTAGTAAACAGTATGGTTCTGAATTGTGGAGTTGTGATTTACTGGGCAGTCCTGTGTGTTATAGTATGCAAACCACTGACTGTCCTACACAGCTGCTCAGGCTAGCAGTGGTCTTAAGCGTCTGCTTTGACCAGTGTGATGGTGGCCACTGCTGTTAGTCCAGCTGCCTCCAGCCCCTGTGGCTCTTTGCCTGTTACATAAGCACCATCTGCCCCGCACACACATACAAACACGCACACACACAGACATAGGCACAGGCACAGACACGCATGCACGCAAACATACATACACACACACACTCCTCTTCCTCCCACTCCTACTGCGTTATTTCATCACTTGCCTCCAAATCTTCACTTCACTTCACTTCACTTCACTGCACTACCCACACCAACATGAGCCAGCCAGCCATCCACCCCCACCCCCACCCCCACCAGCAGCAACAAAACAGCAGTCTACGCACGCACCCACGCAAGCACGCACACAGACACATTAAGTCCCACATGCAGAGGCATACACACCTATTGACCAGATGTCTACGGGAACTGGAAAAGAATTGCCTTGCAGTCTAGACTACAGATTATGCAGTCTGCATCCCAGAGACAGACACCACTGTCACTGAGTCAGCTCTCTGTCAGTTATCCTTGCCTTCACACACACACACACACACACACACACACACACACACACACACACACTTTTTTTCTCCTTTTTTCAACTCAATCTCCCTCTCTATCCTTGCTTCCCTTCATTCCTCTTTCAGCATCTCTCCATCCCTCTCTTTCTCCAGCTGTTTTCTCCATCACTCACTCCATTCCCACCCTCCTCTTGCCCCTGTCTCTCCTTCTCCTTCTCCTTCTCTCCTCTCCTCTCCCTCCCTCCCTCCCTCCACACTGACTCTCACTGTCAGTCTTAGAGCCTGGTACTTATCTGTGCCTTTAACAGGGGAAATGAAGGCTGGAGTCCGAGGCAGGCATTATTAAAGAGCAGCTGGGGACAAGCCCCCTGCCAGAGCTCTACTGGCCTTCACAGGGATAAACCTCCCACAGTTTCTGGAGCCAAATACCAGGAGAGAGAACAGGGCCAAATGAGGGCCAGAGCCGGGTCAGATTAGTGTCATAGCCATGCCAAAACCGGATAAGAGATCAGGGCCAAGATGGGAGTAAATTGAGTGCCTGTCACTGTTTGAATCTGAATTCCCTTGAAACACACATCACCTGAGCATGTGTGAACTGGGAGGCTAGGGAGAGGATAATAATAGTCAGAGAGAGAGAAAAAAAAGAACAAAATCCCAAGAAGGCTTGGCTTCATCTCAGAGACTGCTTCAGCCCTATGGTGACCTGCAGAGGTTTCTCTGGTGTGTTGGTTTGGTCAGACAGAATGTGTGCGTGTTGTTTCCTTATAGATGTTGGTGTGTGTGTGTGTGTGTATGCATCTTTCTACACACAGCTGCATTCTCTTCGCTATCCCGTTTATCCTATTGATACACACTCCCGGCGAGAAAAATAAATACAAAGCCACAGAACGTGCCCTCACCTCTCGTTAAAGTAATTAAAACTTGTTTATGCAGTGGAGCTATTTGCACAGGCACATCTCGCCTCTTCACAAACACACACATGCACACACCAACACACTCTCTCACACACATAAACACACAAACACTTTGACATTGAGTTGAGTTGACATTATACCTGCATTCACATTTGAAGAGAGAAACCACATTAAACAAACATACTTATCATTACAGGCATGCTAATGGAGAAGCGTTCCTTTGAGGTCCACATAGAACCAGAACTGCACCAGCATATACTGTTCACCCAAACACTATTAAAAACACTGGCTCACCCAACACTGAATAAAAGCCCAGCGGCTCATTAGTGGGAAGAGCTGGAGGCTGTATGATAAACAACCATGGAGACGTTTAAGTGTTAGAACCTAGCACATTAGTTTGAGTGTTAGAACCTAGCACATCAGTCTGAGTATTAGAACCTAGCACATAAGTCTGAGTGTTAGAACCTAGCACATTAGTCTGAAAAGCAGTGGCTGTATAGATACCCTCTCTTTCACTCTTATATTATATTATACTCTTATATTCACTGGACCAAAGCCTCTGACGGCTATGAGAGTGCATTTAGATTAGATTGGATCTGGTTCACACTAAATTTGATCCAAATCAGATCTCTTACTCATGCCACACACACATGCACACACACACACACACACACACACAGAGGTTAGTCTTACTTGAGCAGTTAGGGCAACACTGTGTACACACACACACACACACAGAGGTTGGTCTTACTTGAGCAGTTAGGGCAACATTGTGTACACACACACACACACACACACACACACACACAGCAGTTAGGGCAACATTGTGTATACACACACACACACACACACACACACAGAGGTTGGTTGGTCTTACTTGAGCATGCGTCTCTGCACCTCCTCCCAGGCGTCCTGGCGAGAGGGGTCGGTGTACATGCGGAAGAGGATGCGCAGACCACACGCCAGACTGCTGGTCTCCTGCTTCAGAAGGTTGGGCTTGGACTTCCCCTTGAAGCCTACACACACACACACACACACACACACACACACACACACACACACACACACACAGTCAGTCCACCTTCGTTACCCCATGACATGATATTGCCCAACACAGACTCTTCATTCTCATTAAAGTGATTGGAAATATTAAACATTTCCTGGGGTAAAGATCCTTGATCCATATCCAGTCTAGATGGGAGGTTATTTAAAGATGTCTGTTATCTACATCTGGTCACAGCAGAGAATCTCTCTCTGTTCAACATGAGGGCAGTTACTTGTGTCTCCTTTCAACAAGTGTTGGCCTTTAAAAAGCTATCTGGGGACCCTGTCAGTGCTTGTATGGCAAACACAGTGGCAGGCTCACCAACAGTGACATTCTGCCCAACACAAAGACTTCAACTTTCCTCCACTGATGTGGAAGGTTTGTACACTTTTTTGTCCCTTTCGCTGTACTTTTGTGGGTGCTATGCAAGGTACTGGTCAGTTCCTAGTGTCTGTGTGTGTGTGTATGAATTTCTTTTAGGAAGCCTACTCCCATGTAAATGAGTCTATTACTATTGTACACACACATCACATTTTAATTAGGGGTGCACTCAATTTACATATAATTCTCTTCATTATAATTCTTAAACAGAGACAATTTACTCCTAAGAAAGTTCTCCAAAGTAAACAGTTATTGCCTAGCTTATTTAGTTCATAAACATTAAATTAAATTAAATACATTAAGAGCTGGTTAACATAGCAGCCGTCTTGTTTTCAAAGAATTACTATTATGATTACAGAAGCGTAGCTGGGGCAAAACAGCAGTGGGAAACCAGTTAGTATGCAAGCCTGAGTAATTCAGAGCGAGAGACCCACCGGCCTTCCAGAGTGCCGTCCTCTGCTCATTGTTGGAGTTGAAGGCCTTGGCAAAGCGATGCGACTCCAACAGGCAGTCCAGCAGCTTGAAGAGCTGCTCTGAGGTCAGGTAGCGGTACATGCCCTGGTCCTGCGTCTCCACAGGCATGTCTGCGTCCAGCGCGTCCCTCTGCAGAGAATCGCAGGACATGTGTTTGAATACTTTAATATGGATCCAAGGAAAAGGCATTAGATCATGGTGAATTGAGAAGTGTGCATGGGTCACACACTTGTGCCAATACACAAATGAACACTGACTACATATGAAACTTTAAAGTCTGTAAAGTCTATATATGAAACATCATCCTCTCCGTATTTGTATAAGCACTGTGCTGTTAAAAGCGAGTTATGTCAGAAGCTTGAACCACTACTACTAAATTCAGCATCATTGAAAGCCAAGAGTCAGTACTACCTACTAGTACAACTCACATATGTGTCATGAGGGAACCTCCAGTGGTTCTCGTCTGAGAGTACGGGACTGTTGTTCTCAGAGGCATGAGGTCATGTTGGCTAACTAGCTCCTGAGATGCTAACACTGCAGCACATCAGAGGAGAACCACCAGCTTTCTGGGGAAGTTCTGCACCGTCGTAATCACAGACAGAAACTCTTACAAGAGTTTCGGCTCACAGCGTGTGCAGTGGGAGTGAACATCTGCTAGGCGTATCATTATCATTTGTCATGTCTGAAACTCATACGGGGGGGGGGCTTCCAAGGATGCAGATGTGGCCCAGAAATAGACTGGCCCCGGAGGCGACGAGGCGCAGACATCATCACAGTGGATTCCCTCGACTGAGTTTGTGAAGCATAACACTAACAGCTAAAAGGTCAGATCATTCCATCCCAGGGAGAGGGAATAAAAGGATGAATGTCTACATTGTACGGCAGATCAGCGTGCGACTTGAATCTCATATCTCCTACCCTACCAAAAATGCACAGAATAAATTTCCATGATTTGAGAGAAAGATTTATGAGAGAGACCTGCAGCTGTAGCTGTCAACGCAAAGGGTATCATTGTTATCAGTCATATTTAATTTAATTAAAAAATTATTCCAACAATGAATAAGTTATCATAGCGAAATTAGGATGATAACAAGAAATAGATGGAACATATTAAATACTGTAGACAGATCCTGGTGGAGGCCTCACCTGAGCAGCAGCGAAGTTCTCGGCGTCCTCCTTTTTACTGGTGGCAGGGAAGAAGACGATGTTGTCTATGGTCTGAATGAGCTCCAGTTGGACCACGCACTTGATAAGGAGTGCAGCAAACAACCTCTGCTCCTGGACCTCTGTATATGACAGACACGCACGCACGCACGCACACACACACACACACACACACACACACACACACACACACACACACACACACATAATAAGGCATGGAAACATTATCCAATGTGTTTTTCTCCATCAATTACCAAATGTTTCTTGCTCAACATTAGTTTACTCCAAGAGTAAATACATGGCTTAACACATTGACATTGTTTGATTCCATTAACACACAAAACAAATACTACTGATGTACTACTGTAGTGCTTGTAATGTGTCAAAAAATAGCTAAACAACCTAAAGGCATACATCTCATTAAGGAACTGAGAAAAATGCCAAGTCTTACAATTAAAAGAGTCCCAGGTAAGCCTGCGATTTAAAATAATAATAATAATAATAGCAATAGCATTTCACATTCTCACCATGTGGATTTGAACCATCATTTTCGGAGTTGACTGACAAGGTAATAAATGCGATTTCAGCTTCATTCAGTTCAGATTTGAACGCAATCCGCGTTTTCAAACCGAAAGTGCTTGTAATTGCATGATTAAGCGATAGAGGATGATGAAAGAGCCTTCATTCACCCCGTAATGAGCCATTTAAAGTGACTGCAAAGCAGGTAAATTAACCTAAAAATGTTGCCTGGTACCCTTTAAGTTAGAATAATACATTTTGCCTGTCTACTATTGTGCTTGGTATGACTGCTGTATTATTTTCAATGTGGCATCGAACTTACTTGTGGGGGTCCTTGCTCTGGGCCCATCCTCATTCATGCCTGAGACTGTGCTGAACTGAGACTGCCTCCGGTTGTCCATGGGAACCCTCTCCATGCTGTTGATGGACTGCTGATCTTCTGTGCGTGCCTGAATGTCTATTGACTTCTGGGAAATGGAGTCCTGAATGGAGTTTTACACAGAAATTATTACTGTGGGCTAACAGCACGGCTTCCTCAGTGAAATGACTTATGTCCAATTACTACAGAGTTCCATCTCCAACATTGCTGACAGGCCAAAGTAATATTATGACTGCATGTTTCATTAAAGGTACCATTAGGGCATAGATAACTTATCTGAACTAATTTGCTGTCACCACTCAGTTAGTTTACTGATACCCAAGAAAGAATGGATAAAACCTAGACATTTTATAAAAGTAAAAGTAACTGTTGTTTCTTGACGTACCAGCTGCTTGTCTGAGTCCATATTTGTGATATGATCGCCTTCAGCTCCTGCTGGTCTCCATGTTAGCAGCCTAAGTGTTTGACAAGCCAGAAAAGGAGCTGACTTAGAATGTTCACACAAAAAGTCTTTGCAAGAATTACGGCTTGTCACTGACCAACTGTTTCGGCACATCTGTTTTTATCAGTTCATTTCAGCCTCCATCTTAAAGAGTCTGAGAGTGTCCCATGGCAAGAGAGACATAAACTAAGCATTACATTTGCTTCAAATGGAAATAAACCTGACCCCTTGTCTTTAGTGTGTGTGAAAGAATCTGCATGCTCTGCAAGTGAACTCTGTATCTTACGCATGAGGGATGGTGGTCTTGAAGATGTCCAGCATGCAGTTGCACGTCTTGTCCCAGGTCTCTGGGCTGAACTTCTCCCCGTTCAGGATGACCACGTTCTCCAGACAGTTGGTTCCCGATCTGGCCAGCTGCTCGTTATCTGCAACAGGACCCAAAACGGATGCAAAATCAGTCCAATGGAGTGAGTAGGTTACCACATCAGCATAAGAAATGGTCTGATCTGCTACTACTGAACCATGTGGACACACGGCTCTCTACATGATCATGGCTATAGGTAGACTAGCCATAGAAATTCATTAATCATGAGTTTGAAACATAATAAACCTGTAAAAAAATTAAAAGAGTATATGGCACTTTTTCCATTTTATATCTTGCTTAGGGAAGCGTTCGCCCACACTTTTATAAAAGCAAACAATATAGAAACCCAAGAGAGCTCACCTTGCTGAACACACCAGTAAAGCTGGGCTAGGATATCATCCAGCAGGACGTCACTGAGGGACTCAAAGTACTGTGTGAACACGTCACAGATGGCATAAAGGGCGTGGTTGCAGGTGGTGGTCATCCATTCTGCTTTCTGTGGACACAGAAAACATCATGCATTTTAAAATGATGGCAATTTTACTCCAAATTTGAAATCAATTTTAACAGATGACTGCATTTTGCTAACAACTAAAATGTCATGTGTTGCGTTTTCATAAATACTTCCTGCATTTCATTATCATCGCTATTCTTATTCTTCTTACAAACTACCGTGTCTGCTGTGTCTAGCATTTGAGTAACACTGCAACCATCTTCCCTGTGTTATTCCTGGCCCAATACTGTTGACTTATTACAAGCTCAGATTTCCACCCTAACACCATTATGCTCTAATTGTGCTCAACAAAGTCTTGAATTACTGGCCTCTGTCTGCTGCTCCGGTAGCTTCATGTTGTCAAAGATCCTGAAGACGATCCGGAACAGGTCCTGCCACCAGTGCTTCTCAAAAGTGTGTCCGTAGGTCTTCATGATCTCAAACATCACTGTCAGGCCCCTGAGCATCAAAACCAAACATGTTTATGTTTACGTTTACAATTCTAAGACAATGTTTTTAGTTCAAAGTGACTTACAGTGATTTCAATAAACATTACATTACCATTAAAATAATCAGTTTGGAGTGAAAGTCATGTGGTCTTAATAGCAAAGAAAAAGAACATGGGCAAACAGGTATAACAAACCAGTTATATCCAGCTCCAAGGACACCTCACTGTGCGACCTATACTCGACCTCACTGACTCATCTGATTTTATGAGCTTATTTAAAACCCAGCTGTTCAGAGAGTCATAAAAACTGTTCAGATGTACAAAACGGAGCTCCCGTTTAAAGACCTGGATTATGGGTGTGACAGAACAAGAGGAGACTACCTTGCTGAAGGGACAAAGAGGATGATTTTGGTGTAGAGGCCTTTTGTAAGAGAGTAAGCATTAAACATTAGAAATCAATAATGGCTGGTGATGGTGATGTACCATTGCTTTTATACTGATGGGTTTGAGGTGCACTCAAACGCAAATTTTAGAAAGCAGTACTCAGTGTAACCAATATGTGTACCATGATAGTGGAATATCATTTTAACAGAAGCAGGTGTGTCCACGTGCGTCCATTTCCACACAATCCTGGTTGTAGGCCAGGACAGATTCAGAATGGAAGTGCAGTACACAGAAATAAGAGCAATCTCTGAGGTGGATTGGTTAGGGAAGGCACCTGTGTCTATCAAAGTACTTCTGTGTGACTGGGCCTACACCATACACCCTCCAGCTCAACAGTGTGCAGTTACAGGTGAATGAGACTGTTATTACACTCTAGTGGCCTACTATGTGTGAGTGTACTTAACATGATGGTGCAACCCCGAAAATTGGAGCACAGAATTTGTTAGAAATCATTTATGCAATGTGGTAAATGAGCTCTCAAACAAAGAGGTGTGTGTGTGTGTGTGTGTGTGTGTGTGTGTGTGTGTGTGTGTGTGTGTGTGTGTGTGTGTGTGTGTGTGTGTGTGTGTGTCTCTCTCCTCTCTGGTTACCTGGTCCTGACGTCCAGCTTGCATCTGTTGATGATGCAGGAGAGCTCAAAGAGGATGGGGAACCAGCCCCGCACCCACACACGATCCTCAGGGGCAACATTCATATCATCACTGGTGTAGTCTTTGAAGGCCTAGGACAGAGACACAGAGAGAGAGAGAGAGCGAGTGACTGAATGAGTGAGTGAGTGAGTGAATGAATGAGTGGGTCAGTGTGCGTGTGTGTGCGAGAGAGAGGCTTCTGAGGTTGAATATTCTTTCATTAAACCACAAATAAACCCATCACAAAGACAAACAGAGGAAATGGAGGAGGAAAGAAAGGGGAAAAAAAACGAAAGAAAGAATGGTGCTGATGGAGGAAAGGAAGGTGAATAGTGTGATGGACTCTCATAGCTTGAGAGGAGAGGGAGAGAGGGGGAGAGAGGGAGAAGGCGAGGGCGAGAGAGAGGGAGGCAATACTCAATATTGTTGCCGTGGGAGGAGTAAATAAGTATATAAATATGTAGAAGCCCACACTAAGCCCTATTTACAGATCACTGGAGCCAGCCCATGCAAACCCACACACACGCACGCACACGACAGCCTTTTCACGCAGCAGCAGCAGTCTTCTGTGGCTGAAATCACTAATCCCCACTCAGAAGCATCTACCGTGCAACAGGGCTGCCCCATGCACACCAAATCATCCTGTTCCAGCTAGCTGCTGAGGCAGTCCAATCCACAGCAACACACACAACCCAGCCCAGCACAGCCACAGGCTGAGATGCACTTTAGCATTCTGCTGTTTAGCATGCTCTTTAAGGTGTTACTAAGCTTGTTACATACAGGTTTTAACATTTTAATTTCAACTATCTTAAACAGTAAATAGTAAGCAAGTGCCAGTGATATTGGTGACAAATGATTATCTATCTACTGACTCATTTGGAGCAATCAGAGACTTAATCTCAGTAAAGCATTCGTTCTCAAACTAGGGTCCGCAGCACATTGCCAGGGGGTTGCGATTATGAGGGGTCCCCTAGGGAATTTACATTGGACTTCATTGGACTGGGGTCCCCTGACCAGTGAGGTTTGAGAACCCCTGCAGTAAAGGATGCAATAGGGTCCTGCAGGGGCAGACAAGAGAATCCAAGGGGCTCTGAGAGGTTATCTTTCCTAAGAATGTTGTTTCTTATGTGTTACGTTTTGTAAGTACAGACTGTAGGACTCGGAGTCTGGCAATAAAGATGATATGAATGATGATGATGATAACGATTCCCTCTGGTCACAATAAAGTTGCTCTACCATTTGAGGCTTCAAGTCTAGTCTGTCCAGCAGCACTGACCTGTGGTCGGTCGGACACATATTTGGCGCAGTGTCGGATGAGGCGGATGGCTTCCATGCTCGTGTCGGGGAAGGAGGCGTTGCAGGCAAACTCGGAAAGGCACTTCACTGCGTCCTGGAAGGAGTCGATGGTGGCCAGGAAGTGCTTCTCAAATACATTCGCTATGATGGGGGGTTGGGGGTGAGGGGTATAAAAGCAAAATAATTTACTGGGTTGTTAACACAAAGAAATGTCAGAGTGAAGAAGGTCCTTTTATAAAACGCAAGGGAAGGACATTGAAATTGTATGTCATAGTGATCAGCCCCAAAAGTGTCTCCACACCAATACGCTACGTATAAGCATTCAAAGTCTGTATGTTATGCCCTTCTAAAACATGTTTGGTTCTACGTGGAGGAATGAAAGCATGCTGCACTGCAGGAGTGCAAATGGATGTAACTGAATAAAGAGTGTGACACATAAGCACTCATTTACTGATTCAACTCGCCTGTGTGTGTGTGTGTGTGGAGTCTTGCGTGGTACACATGTCTACTGAGGCAGTTTTACAAAAATGTGAGACTGTAGTTATCACATACAGTATTGTGGCATAGTAATTCTATCTGTCGGGGGAGCGGTGCTACTTACTGACGATGTGTCCAGTGGTCTGGAAGGCCAACTCCACAATGCTCTCGTCCTGGTCAGATGCCGCCAGGTGGAAGACGGAGAAAATGTTCTTCCAGCCTGAGCGGATGTTGCCTGCCTGCGAGTTTACCATCTGAGCAATGCAGCGCACCACCATATCCCTGATGGTGGGAGATCTGAGGGAGGGAGAGAGAAGGAGAGAAAGAAAGGTGGGAAGAGGAGTGGAGAGAGAGAGAGAGGAGATAGAGGTTAGTACACATATATGTCATCTCTTAAAAGAGAGGCTCATGGGAATGTTTCTCCCTGGCTCTCTGTGATGGCTACAAAAGTAGGGAAGGAGGGAGAGAGAAATGAGGAAAAGAAGAAAAGGTAAGACACAGACTGAGTGACAGAGAGAGAGAGAGAGAGAAACACAGACAGACAGACAGACAGACAAGTGACAAACAGTGTGAAATACAGAATCAGAGAAGCCAGGCAGAACAGCAGAGAGAGAGTCAGCGGGACATGGAGAGAGGGACCGAAGGAGGGAGAGAGAGAGAAAAGGGGAGGGAAAAGGGGAGGGAGAGAACAAAAGCAGAATGGAGATAAAGACTGGCAGGTGTTTGTCCTTGCAGAGTGAGGGGAAAATAGAGAGAGAGAGAGAGAGAGAGAGAGAAAGAGGGATGTCTGGCCTGTTTCAGGCGAGCTCTGATGAATAGGAGCCTGGAAGCTAAGAGGAGTTCACAAACCCTGCCAACCTCCCACCCCAGCCCACAAACACAATGCAGGGTCTGACTGACCTCATAGTTTCTTTCTCCTATGCTCTCTCTCTTTCTCTCTCTCTCTCTGCCTTTCCATACCCAATATCTCTCCAGACACAGCTTCCTTCCTTCCTCTCTCCCTCTTTTTCAGTCTCAGGAGTATCATCTCTACCACTCTGTCTTTGTCTTTCTCTCTCTCTCTCTCTCTCTCTCACACACATATAAATAGAGCAACATTTTGCAGGTTCAGCAGGATGTAAGTAGGCAGGACTCTGTACATTTTATACATTTCTGCTGAAATATGTCCAGAAACTAAATCACCCTCTCTGAATCTCCTTTTAAACTATGACTGAGGAGAATGTGAATGTGTGTGTGTGTGTGTGTGTGTGTGTGTGTGTGTGTGTGTGTGTGTGTGTGTGCATTTGTGCAGTGCATCAGCCACGTGTCTGCCCTGAGATGGTGCATTGCTTTCTGGCAGCGACTCTGAACTCGGGGGTGTGATTAGACTCCAGCTGACTTCACACACCCAGGGAAGTTTGTTTTTTTCCCTTCAATGTAGAATTCTTTTTAAAGACAAAATAAAGCCCCACAGTAAATTGGAGTTGTAGCTTCTCAAGTAAATCTAGGATTCTCTACCCCCAAGTCAACCTCAGCAAGAAGATGTAAAAAAAAATTCAACTGGACAGAGAAGGGTTTTCTCTCTCTCTCTCCTCATTACACCAGGGCTCCTTCACTGGCCTGGGGGAACTATCTTTGTGGAGAGCCCCTTCAGCAGTTGCTAATCAAGCAGGCTAGCATCTCCCTTCCAATTAGCATTCAATCACACAGGCTAAATTTCTCAGTCTAATCACTCCTCTCTCTCTCTCCCGCCCAGGGAGCATGTTTTATTCATGTCAATGTGCTTAGGGAGTAATGGATCTCTGGGTGTCTCTCTATTGCTTTCTCTTGCTGTTCGTTTCTTACCTGTTTTTCTTCATGATGTGTTCAAAGGGACGCAGGAAGTCCTTCTGGAAGCGGAAGTTGGCCAGCTCCCCCTTTTCCAGAAATTTCATGGACAGCTGTCTCAGCGAGTCCACCGCAAAGATGGCCACGTCCTCATTGGGATTACAACCAACCTGAGCAGAGTAGCAGAGACAAGGAGACATTTGAACACACATGTATTTCTGTCTCTCGTTTTCTCGCCTTCCAAACTAGGCCTTATTCTCTGAATGTCCAACAGTTTAGTGAAAAAGCCTCCTCTTCATTTCTGATTCACCCTTTATCTCTCAAGTGAACTTATGCAAGATCTATATCGACACTATATGTGACTGCAGCTCAGAAAAGATTTACTCTGTCCCTAGTATATTTGAGACTTTATCCACTATCACTCTCTCCCTTCCTCATTCACACACACACGCACACAAACACACACAAGCACTGCTGTGAAACAACTGCTGATGAATAAAAGATGTGCTGCTCCTGTGAGCCTGACCACATTCACCACCAAAACAGTATGAGTCCCCATCTGACCTCTTCCCTCCTTTTGCCCACCACCCCCACCCCCACCCCCACCCCCACTGACACATGATGAGACAGGCGATGGACACAGGAATAGGGCCATTCACTACCTTGTTGAAATGGTCCCCGATGACCTCCCAGATGCGGGACCACTGCAGACGGATGCGGCCCATGTTGTAGTAGGAAATCTCCACGATCTTCTGCAGGCTGAACATGCGCGGGTGTGTGGGTGAGGCCAATTCATCCATGGACACGGCGCACAGCCAGCGCACAAAGTCAACTGAGGACACAGGGAGCACAGTTTGTCATACAGATTCTGGTGACGGTTTTCTGACGTAAAATACTAAACGACACATATATATCTCACCTAGAGGTCTATGGTGGCATTCACACAGCAAGCAATAGTTCATCAATTGTTTGGTCATATTTTGGGTCTTGCAATAAAAAGTAATTGTGGTGCATATGTTTCATACAAACTCTTAATGACTTACCAATTGCATTGCCATCCAGTCTGGTGGAGCCCGTAAATATCCTACAAAAAGAGCACCGCAAAAATGACGTCAGTGTTCATTGTCCACACTTGACCAAAGCTGAAGAGGCAGCAGAGATGAGTGATGTGTGTTTTGACTGTGTCCAACATCAATCTGAGGTCTCCTTACCTGTCCACAGCCACTACCACACTCTGGGAGCTTGTCTCGCCGATGGACTCCTGGATGCTGGCAATCTGCTTGCGATCCACATTCCCCCCGACTGTGAACCAAATGACAAGTCAGGCAGATGAGAGCATAGTCATTAAGTCGCTCTGGTATCAGAAATCTGCCCCCATTCCTGTACCCAAAACACTCCCTCTCACACTCGCGCACACACACACACACACACACACACACACATACACACTTCACCAGTGCCTCTATGAAGGGATAAGAAGGAAAAGCAGGGCCACAGCTTCAAAGACGTGGTGGAAAGTTCACTTGCTCTAAATTCCCCCTTTGAAAGTCTTAACATGATGTCCACTCAGTTTGATACGGTCACCATAATTATCTGCAATGTACTGATAACCTATAATAATGCCTACAGGTCAACCAATTATAGATACCCAGGTAATACAGCATAACGCAGTATGCTGTCGGTCTGTGTGAGCAAAAAGCAAAAGACATTTGAGTATACTGTGAATATCTATATGTATGTCTTGTTTTTAAAGTATGCACACTACCACTCAAATGATTAGGATCACTTTGAAATGTTGTTTTCCATGGAAATAATCATGAAATCAGACTCCCAAGTAAGTTGTCTATATGTGCATATAAGATATACTTTTATTTCTGTGTTTCTGTACCAGACACTGACTGTGTTGGTACTCATCAGAGCTGAGCTTCTTAGTGATGGTGTGTGTTTGTGTGATGGTTTTAGTGATGGTGTGTGTGTATGTATGTGTGTGTGTATGTATGTGTGTGTGTGTGTGTGTGTGTGTGTGTGTGTGTGTGTGTGTTTTAAAACACTAACCCAGCCCCAGGTACTCGTCAGAGCTCTGCTCCTTGGTGCTGGTAATGAAGCCCTCTTTGCCGCGGACTGTTCCTGAGATGTAGCGGGCCTTCACTCCGGTGCCAATTAGCTGGGCCAGCTCCAGCTGACTGATACACTTCAAGATCTACAGGGAGCCACAGCAGAGATCATCACTTTAGACTCAACTCAAAATGCATAAATATTATTTCTCCGAAAGTCAGAAGCAAGGGATAGGCGGAGAGTCGTCCGACCTCGTGCCATGAGTTGCCCAGGTAGTTTCCGTCGGTGTGGGCGACAGTGATGAGGGTCTTGATGGTGTCGATGTTCTTCTGCTTCATCTCGGTGATCCCTGAGCTGGCCGTCAGCAGGGTGAAGCGTGCCAGAGCCTGGACATACGCATCACGCTCCAACTACAGAGAGAGGGAGAGAGAGGGAGGCACAGATAAGGATATCAGCTGACACATATAGATCTATATTCATATACTATGTTATATATCATGTATACATTGTGAGTGAGTACTGAACCTAACTCATAGAAACACTCATTATACCAGTTAGGTATTTAACAAAGCTACTCTGTTTCTATTCACACTGATATGTGTGTGTTTCATCAAGAATTTTTGCCAAAACAGCCCAGCAAAATTAAAAGCAGCACAGTTCCCACCATGTTTGAGAATCAGAGATGTGGGCATTAGTGGTAAACAACAGTGCTTAAACCACATCTCATTAGTGATCCATTTTAAATCATGTTTTCTCATTGTCACCTAGTGACAGTCCTCAAGAGGAGTCTCCAGTCTTTGCTACTTATCATTGGCTGAGCTAACCTCTGTTGCCATCTCTGCATCATCTCCCATGGCTGCTAACGCTGCAACAGCCTCAGCCTACACACCTCTGTTGGTGTGCACCTTTGTGTGTGTGTGTGTGTGTGTGTGTGTCTAAGGATTTCCAGTATGTCTATGCATGTGAGTGAGTAATTTTGGCTTACTAGAGAGGTAGAGGTAGCGGTAGAGAGAGAGAGATGTATGTGTCTGTGTGTGTGTCTGTGTGTGTGTGTGTGTGTGTGTGTGCGTGTGCATGTGTGTGCATGTCAGGACAGTGACGACGATACTGTAATTTTCATGACATGCAATATTTCTGAGAAAGTTATTAAGTGAATTAAAGCCCTGTATCTGCACTTGTCCCAGCGTTAAGTGACAGGCAGTCACATTTAATCACTGACTGAGATGGCACAAGCCATTAAAACTAACAAGGCCATTTTTGTTGCAGCTCAGAAATGTCCCCTCTATTAGATTTGGAATTATATGCTGTAAATTGGCCCAAATTATTATTGGCTGAAATGATCCACCGTCTTGCTTTGGAAGAGTTTGTCATGAGTGGGGCTCTGTTGGAGTAAAATTTAATTTTAACGCTACAAAACGAGAGATTTCTTTTTTCTCTTCCTAGGTTTTATTTTCAGCTTTAATTAAGACAGGACAGACATGATGGCCTAAGAAATGAGTTTCAGAGAGAGATGTGAGAGTGAACCAGTCACTAACAAATGGTAGCAGAGGTGGTCAGAATTGAACCCAAACTGTTTACCAAAAAGTTTTCCAAAACAGCTAATAGCTCTGAGATGTGCCAAGCCTGGTGATCTTACCTGGATGGTGAAGATGCAGGCTATCCTGATGGCGCACCGGATGCCCTCCAGACAGAGCGATGCAACCTCTGTGTCATCACAGTCCTGCAGGCCCACGCTAAAGGCTGCCAGGAAGGGCGTCCATGCCAGCTGAAGAGAAAGAGGAGGAGAAGAGGGAGGTGGAGGAGGAGGAGAAATGAGTGAGAGGATGAGGAGAAACAAGAAAGACAAAGGAGATGGAGAGAGAAGAGATGTGACTTTGGCCTTCATAAGATTAAGTCATCACACATGAAGCACCGCTCTTATCCTCCACACTCTCCCAAGGTGGCGAGTCAAGAGTGAGGGAAATCCCTGACAAACACATCAACGCCACAGAAATCAGTGAGCAAATCGATGAGAAAAACATCAATGAGGAAATCAGTGTGTGGACTAATCAATAATGAGGAAAGGCAGCAGCGTTGAGATCACTGAACAAATCAATGAGGAAAACCTCACTGAAGAAACCAGTAAACAAATCAATCGTGAGGAGGAGATGAGCACTAAGTGAGTACATGCTAGAGCTAAATGGCAGAGCCCCAAGTCAGAAACATCTTACTGGAAGAGAGGGGGCGCCACTGTGACTGAGGAATCTAAATGACTTTCTAAAGACAGTGTTTAAAGCACAAATAGAGTAGAATCTTTTGTTGTTTTGTTGGTGTTGGTTGAACTCTAGACAATTAAAAAGGGTAATGTTTAAGCCAGCCAGGCATGTGTTAAAATATGACGATTTGCATATAAGAGTGAGCAAAAGGAGAAATACTTCATGAATGTATGGGTATTTAGCTTTAAAAATGGGCTGTGTTTGCGTGCATGAACCCTACCCTAAACATGGGCCTGAGAGTTCCAGGTGTAAGAGTGTGTGTGTGTGTACCTTAAACATGGGTCTGACGTGTTCCAGGTGTGTGGCACTGGTGAAGGGGGCCTGGACGTGACTGACAGCCTCCATCAGGGCTTTGGCCGTCTTTGCCATCTGCTCCATTTCCACGTTATACAGCAGCCGCCTCTGCTTCTCACTGGCCACACCTGGACAGCACACACACACACACACACACACACACACAGTGTTAAAATCCACACAGTGGTGCAAGGACACGACAGTTATTCAACAAATCCTGAGTTTGTCTCAAAGCTATTCCTTCTCCTCTTCAAGTTCTGTGTGACTAAAAATAATGAGTGTGCCATTTCATCTGCTAGGCTGCACCTGGGACTCGTTATCTATCTCCTTGGATTACAAAAAAATGACTATAATCCCACACAATTGTCATGTATCCTTTCCAACATCTGCCTTGGAGACTTGCTGCTTGGACCATTACAGCACTTTAATGCTTTACATGTCATACGGCAGGTGTTTCATTCCAACATGCAACACCTGGGACAGGTATTAAACACAGCATTGCCATTATCCCAAAAGCCTCACCAGATACATCCCACAAGATGTAATGTCTTAGTAATGCCACAGATGTCTGCTTCTAAAATGGTCACCATTAGAACAAGGGGAAGAGTTCTGCTTTCAAGAGCTCTGCTTCTCAGTTTGTCATCAGCTTCTCAGATGTTTCATTGTGAAGGTTTAAATGATAATCTGGATTATACGGAGGACCACATCCTGATGATAAATAGTGTGAGATCCTGGGTCGACATGATTTAAACAGTTTGTAAGACACTGACCACAGAAATTTTGAGGCTAAAACGCTAGCGGCATGCTTCAAACCAAATGCAATTTGAAGCATTTTACTGCTCATCTCTGGACACGGTGGGACCATAACATTAAACCAATCCACAACAAATCACTCCAAACACTCTGCGCCAATCAAGACAAAAACACGTGGCATCCTGCTCAGCACCAAGCCTCCATCTAACACAGGCATTCATCTCCCACAGGCTGCACCCCGCCCCATGGCCCCCACCCCAATTCCAAACCACTGATGCTAAATCAGCCGTCTGGAGTCACGCAACTGGAGCTGAAATCTATGGCTGACGACTCAGACAGCTGATTCATAACTCCATCAAACAGTCATTCAGGGGCGGCGCCGGCTGTCAAATAAGCCATGACAACCTCAATCAGATGACAGTAATGAGAACGAATCCATGTCCACGAGCAGGTAGAGAGGAGGGGAGTGGAGAAGATGAAGGGGAGAAGAGAAAAGAAGAGCAGAGAAGGGAAGAGAAGAAGAGAGAAGAAAAAAAGGGAAAAGAAGGGAAGGGAAGAAGACAGATGAAGAAAGAAGAGGTGCAGAGGGGAGAGAAGAAAGGAGGGGAGAAAAAGAAGAAAAAGAAAGGTCCAGAGGAAAAGAAAGACATGAGAGGTGAAGAAACAACAGTGGAGAGAAGGAAGAGGAGGATAATGAGAGGGAGAGCAGACAGAGTGTGTAGAGGAGAGGCAAGGGAGAAGAGAAGGAGAGAACTCACTCTGTTTATTAGACTTGATGGTTAATTCCTTGGTCTCCTTCATTGAGATTTTCTTGCCAGCAATCTCGTCGTAGATGGCTGACAGGTACTCCTCCGGCAGGTCTTTGCTGTCGTTAATCCCTCTGTTCATCTTGATGTACTGCTCTTTTGTCATTTTATTTTTTACCTTGGAAATGGCAAATTAATATCAGAAAGATGTTTCCCTTTCCTAAACTCCACTGACAATCAGCAAAGCAGAGTAAAACGCCAAAATGTCACTTATCAGAGTTGCTCAGTGTGACTTTCATATCATTTCTCATGAGCTCACTGATAAACGCTGTCCCTGTCTCTGTCTCACAATGTCTGTGTCTGGTGCAATATCTAAACATAATATCAGCATGCATTTGTTCCACAAGGGGCTTGTCGTGTGCTTTTACCTGTGGGCTGTGGAGATCTGTTGTCAACATGATGATCGAGTAGGCCAGGACATATGCCGTGTCTGCACTGGCAAACAGTGTTTGCCTGAGGAAAAGCACAGAGAAATATATATATATATATGGTAATGTAAAACTGAAAAATATTTTTTTTCCCCATAATGCATCCATAATTTAAAATGGGATCATGAGTTTGAGGTACAAATTGCAGTTTGATAAGAGATTACTTGGACATTATCATTTTTGCACATTTCTGGAATTAGAGGGTTTTGCATATGAACTCTTCATCTCTTCATATATATATACATAGATAGATAGATAGATATAGATAGATAGATAGATATACATAGATAGATAGACAGAGGCAGAACATTGTTCTCCAATGTCATGGCATAGTTCCACCTCCACAATCTCCACATGGAGACGACCAATCTGATGACCTCACTGACGGGAGTACTCACCCCTGGTTGCATTCTAAGTATCTAGCAGCGAACTTCTCCATCAGCCGATCAATCTTCTGAGCCTCCCCTGGGAGACGGAAGCCTTCAAGGAACAAGCGGAGCGCAGACACAAAGTCCTTGCCCTGGAAGTCCATCTGGTCCACATAGGCGTACATGACTTCTTTGTTAAAGCGATCATTGTCCCCCAGAAACTCCCCCACCTGAGTCTGCAGGGAGTGAACACAAGGAGTGACAATGTGAGAGAGAGAAAGAAAGAAAGAAAGAAAGTGAGAGAAAGGGATGAGGTATAGAAAGACAGATACAGAAATAGAAATAGATGGACTGCTAGAGAGACCTAGAAAAAAGAAAGAAAGAAGGAAAGAAAGGAAGTTGGAGATAGGGATACGGAGGTAAAGAAAAATGGAGATATATATAGAGAGAGATAGACAGGTCAATAAAGAGAGTGAAATATAGATACATATATAGAGATATAGACAGGTCAATAAAGAGAGTGAAATATAGATACATATATAGAGAGATAGACAGGTCAATAGAGAGAGTGAAATATATCAACAACAGATCACAGAAAAGGTCATATTAGCCAGTAAATACAGGCAAGCAGATAGACAGAAAGAGAAGTGGTTAGAGAGAGAATATAAAAGTCTGCAGAAATGTACGAGACACACAGTTTTCACTGCTTTGCACTCCAGTAGCAGCAGAAGCCCTGCCTGTGTGTCAGTTTTTAATTAGGAGGCCTTTGGCATACTAATCCAGACTGCTGTCAGTAAGAATGGAGCACAAAGCACCACAGTCACCTCCATTTCCCCATAAAAAAGTGCTAGTAAACACACATTTCACTTGTCAGTTCAGCCCTCTGTCAGATTAGCCCTGAGGAGTATTTGTGTGTGTGTGTTCTTCTGAATATGCTCTAATCCCGATTACAACCATAAAAGGTCACCCTAGGGGGCTGACAATCTATTAAGTGCAGTTAGAGAAAACACACAAACAAACACACACACACAACACAACACAGCACAGGGAGTGCCTCCAGTCATCAATAGTAATGTTGAAGATATAGAGCAGGAGAATGCCTAACTGAAGGTTAATACATTTAATAAATACATATTTATAATGTCAATATTATATTACCTGGCTGGTACCTGATCATTATAATCTACACTCTTTTGATCCTGTGAGAGAAATCTGGTCTCTACATTTAACCCAATCGTGAATTAGTGAAACACGCACAGCACACAGGGAAGTGAAGTACACACTAACCCGAAGCAGTTGGCTGCCTGCTATAGCAGCACCCGGGGAGCAGTGAGGGGTTAGGTGCCTTGCTCAAGGGCACTTCAGCCATGGTCCACTGGTCTGGGTTCGAATCAGCAACACTTCAGTTGTTCAAGCCCGAAGCCCTAATCAGTGGGCCATGGCTGCCCCGAATGGAATAGCTCATTTGCTCATTAGAACATTCTTCAGAATTACCTGAATGACACCATACTCAATGCAATTAAAAAATATTCTTGTACATGTCTGGCACCATGTTAACCAATCCTGGAATAACACAAGCTAAAAGAAGAAATAATTCTTGGTATAGTTTATATTTCTGATTGCCTATAAAACCACTAACAGGCAACATGACTTTTGAGGCTGGGTTGTGTTAGGATACCACACCTAAGCAGATTCACTCAGCCCTTATTTAACAGACGAATAGAAAATGTGAGAGTCATGAAAACGTACAGAATCGAGCCTGTCCTCTTGGTGTAAAAACTGGGCAATGTCCTCTGGGGTAGTTCCCAGCATGCCCTGCTCCTGCAGGTACTGGATGCCCCTCTTTGGTTTCTTGTTGAACCTGTGGAGATGGCCAGACGTGATGGTATTTTCAATGGAGAGCTTATCTGAGCTGCAGACACTGCCATTTTCCACACACAAAGAATACTTCTTTTGGGCTTTAAGGCTTTAATTGTTGCAAGGAACCCTGACATTATACCTGTCTAGCAGACCGGCAATTCAACCAAGTCCTTAAAAAGAATTGATAAGAGCCATACTATAACTGCAGTATAAAACACCTGAATTTGACTTTTTTATATTATATATATTTTTATATTTAGACTTAAACTAAATATTATCCATCACATCCCACCCAAAGCCACACACACGCACACACCAGTAACAAGAAATACTATGCCACAGGTGTTTGAGACAGGTGAGAGAGCAGGTGGGCTTACAGGTCAATGCCCTGTTCAATGATCTCCTTCTGCTGCTTGAGGACCTCAAACTGCTCAGGGTTGTCGGTCCCGGACATCTGCGTGCTGTAGCTGCCGATGCCCGAGGAGGCCGTGGAGTCCAGCGAGTTGATGCTTCCATAGCGGTTAATAGTCTCTGGGTGTTTGCTGTCGTTAGAATCCTGCTCCAAAGGCTTCTCTTGGCCTGAGGGCAGTGTGTTTCATCCATATGCATAAACACACACACGCACGCACACGCACGCACAGCAGCAAAAACAGGAAGAGGAACTAATATGAAATCTGAGGCCCATTTAAATAGTCTGCAGCAGTGTGCTAGCAGGGCATCTGGTGACACAACAAAATGATTCATTAGCGCTCCTGCTGGAAGGAGAAAAGTGCCTGGGGTTCCAGTCTGGTCTCTGTGGTGCTACACTACTACTGAGTGTGTGTGTGTGTGTGTGTGTGTGTGTGTGTGTGTGTGTGTGTGTGTGTCGCTCTGTGTGTATGCATCTGTATCACTGGGTGTGTGCCTATGTGTGGGTCTGGGTGTGTGTGTGTTTGGGAAACAGAGTGGGTGTTCAGGGAACATTAAAGAAGGCCATTCCTTCCATAAAGACCTTGGCCTTCCATTAAGACAGTAGTCTGTTTCCATGAGTGCTGGAGGTGGCTGGTTCCAGCCCCTGCGGTGCCAAGCCCGGGGGATAACGACACCGCTCAGTGTAAGGCGAGGCTGGGCGTCGCAGAGAAATGGGACTCTTATTTCACATCGGAAACTCGCTAAAACATTCAGTGCATCACCACAGGGGCAGAAACCAGAGATGGCAGCCAGGCTTCTCATTTCAAGCTCCTGCACTTCAGAGAATGAGGAGGAGAAATAGAGAGAGAAAGAAAGGGGGAGATAGAGAGAGAGAGAGAGAGAGAGAGAGAGAGAAAGAGAGAGGATTGAGAGGGAGAGGGGGGGGGGAGGGAGAGAGGGAGGGACAGGGAAGATATATCCTATGTAGACGGCATAGCTCACCTACTTCACTGAACAGAAGAGAACAGGAATCTATTTCTACACCAGCCACAACAAACACAGTTTCACAGAAGCACAATAAGATACTGCCCAGCGGGGCTATTACTGCCTATTAGAAGCATTACTATTTACAGTGCTAATATCTTGGCCAAAGTACACACAATGCACACGCACACAAGCACGCACACACACACACATTCAAGAACCCAGGCCAGAAATCTGAGACGAGGCAAGCACAGATGCAGAAAGGGCGATGATCTAAAGGTGACCTACGGCAAGAAGGGATCTAGCGAGAGACACAGAGCTCTACTCTAGCCCAATCACCTTAATGGAACACCACTACACCACTGCACCCCCTCCCACGTTTAATCAGGTCTACAGTCACTGTGACGACAAGCCTAGCACAAACACAAGACACTAGCCACTAGAGCGCTATTACCTGCTCTCGCTTTGATGTCAGCCCGCAAGACAAAGAACAAACAAGGTCAGAGCCGCCCTGTTAGCGTAGCTGAGCGGTAGATGTTTTCAAACAAGCACAAATGACAGCCATTAGCTGACTCACAGAGAAGGATGATACTGTGCCGTGGCACCAACAATGAATGTGCATGTGATTGTGTGTGTGTGTGTGTGTATGTGATTGTATGTGTGTAAGTGTGTGTGTGTGTGTGTGTGTGTGTGTGTGTGTGTGTGTATGTGTGTGTATGTGTGTGTATGTGTGTGTATGTTATGACCTTGTAGACTAGCCTGGGAGAAGAAGAGCAAACTTGGGAGCAGTTGAATCTTATAGCACAATGCTATACTTCACGACCGCTCTGGGGAAGCTGCGGGTCTTAAATCTTATCTCTTTAGCACCGTGACTAATCAAGTGGTCCTAGTACATCAGCACATACCATGGGTGTTGTTAATGACGGCTGGTGTGGTCCTAGTTCCCTGAGATTACTCAAATGCTCAAAGGAAGGGGGTGGCTCAGCAGTAAACACTGAAAAGGGAGAGCCCTAACATTCTTGCGACACGATAACGAGAGGCAATTTACATTCATTTCCCTAGAGTGCTTTCTTATTATGACCACAACCTGGTTTAACAACCAATACATTTTCTCTGGCTCTTCCACATCAACTGAAAAGGTCTTGTTACTGATTACTGTGACAAGGTAACAATTTTAGGTACCGTGAAGATAAAATAGTGAACACTTTCTGTTTGTGTGAACAAAAGCATATTTATTGAGGCACTTGATCTTGCAATGGACTGGTTTAAAGAGTTGGGGAGGAAATGCTTTCAGAAGCTTCTGTGTGTAATGCCGTGGTTTAACCACTCTAAATTCTCCCCAAGCCTGAGGTACTGTGAGGTATTAGCCCTGCCTGCGCTCACTGGGGCTGGGAGAGAAGCCATGCCCGATGCGGTGCGGCTGCTGTTTGATCCTTGGCAGACTGCGGGAACCAGAGGATTACAGGCCCTCGGTCTCCACGAACCTTCCCACAACCCCCCTCTCTCTGAGCCTGCAACACCCACCTCCCCCCCCCCCCCTCCCCCACATCCGCCTACTCCCTGTCAGCACCCCACGTCCAATCCACTGCCCCCACCCCTGCCCCAGGAGACCCCAAACACACACACACGCACGCACACACACACACAAATACACACCCCAAGCCAATCTCCTTCCCAGGAGCTCCATCTTGTGACATTGTAGCTGTTTGATTAAGATTATAGTCCTGCCAGAACCGCCTGTACCACAACGCTCTGCTCCAAGGCTAGGGGGGTCTCTGAGCGCCAAACATTGTTTATGCATGAGAGGCGCTGCGGATGCGTCAGTTAGGAAACACTGCCCACCCCCCCCACCCCACGTCCCACCACCACCCCCCGTGCAGTGTGATGTCGTGCCTGGTGGAGCAACACATGAAACACACAGATCTATACGGCCCACGGTGCAAATTTCAACTGTTTGTTTACTAGTCAGTCAAGTGGAACACTGGTGGCTGCTATGGTGCCTAACGTTTCTGTTAGCTGACGGAACCTGTATCAAACATCAAAGGCAATCAATGAGTGTATGTGAGTGTGTATGGATATGTGTGTGTGTGTGTGTGTGTGTGTGGTCAATGCTTTTTCAGCTCTTACCCAGGCTGGTCTGGGAGTTGGGGTTGACGTATTGATCCTTGCTCCATTCCACCATACACTTGAGGATTGACACTAGACATTCCAGTCCCTTCTTTCTCAGAGTCAGCTCCTGAGGTACACACACACACACACAAACACACACACACACACGTTCATATGAGGACGCTCAGAGAACTGAAATCTTGAACATACTCAGGAAAAACAAACAAAACAGAAAAACGTGTTTGTTTATGTTTATATCACCAGAGTGTACTGCCTAACTCCAGGAATTGATTTACGCAGACCTCTCTTTAGAATTCATACAACCTTGGCACAATTTGTCAAGTCCATAAAACATAAGGGGGAAGATGATTAAGTGGATATGCCCAGAACATAAGGAGCAAGAGAGGACATCTGTCATGAGATGCTAGAAAATCATTTGGAATTCAAAATGGAGTTAAAATTATCATTTTTGTTCAGGAAGTCATACAAAATTCAGTTTTGGACACTGTGCTGTGCCGTTTTCTCTCCCTAGAAAACTTTATTCAAGCTTTCCCTTTCTGTCAAGATATTTCCATAGTGGACCTTTTCTGTGACTTTTCCTGGCACACAGCACCTTTCCAGAACTTTCCCCTTCACTTACAAAGTAGATTATTTTAGGATTCTGCCACAGGCATTAAAAAAGATTTTCAAAAGACCTCAAAGAATACAACAGGTTGACTCTGAATAGTAAGCAGATATTGTTGCAATTCAGAAGTTAAGAACATGAAGGATAGAAGCTAAAGCTGAAGATTTGCCACTCTAAAATGTCACAGTTTTTTTTTTTTAAGCGTTGCGTGCCAGTTGGTAGATTCATGACATATTCGGGGGTTATCCAGCCTGAGGAGGGCCGCTCACCTGTACGGGGGTCGTGCCGAGCTCATGTCCTGCCCGACCCTGTGCAATCTTGGAAAGGTCATTGACGAGCCTTTCGAATATATTAGCAGCATTCAAGTCACAATCATAGTTCACGTAAATGTCCACCACGCTCTGAGCATCTGCAAGCACAGGCAAGAAGACAAGAAGTCAACAAAGAAACACTGGACACTGCAGGACAGGTTTTCTTTTCCTTTAAAGGTGAGGGAGAGTTTCAAAGATACCCACCGGCACATATCCTGGTGAGTGTCTGAATGACCATCCACTTGTGGTCATAGGAGCTGGTGGATGTCTCAAGAATGTACAGAAAAATCTCCTTGAAAAACACCTGAGGAGAGAAGACACACACAGTAGCACACACGATTACAAACACAAGAGGACTTTAAAGTGCCTTCCACACTCCACTGAGCCACTAGACAGGCCCGGGGAGCCAAGAAGCAGCATCATTGGGAAGAGAGATATCTGAAACAGGAAAGAAACTGCAGATGGAAACACACATGTTAGATTAACTGCCATCCTGGTGGGGACAACATGCATCTTAAAGACATCCTGAATGCTGGCAGTAAATCAGATCACCACCAATGAGGCTTAAGACAGGGAGGGAGATAGGCAGAGATGAGAGATGAGAGAGAGAGACAGAGAGCGCGAGAGAAAGAGAGCAAAAGGGAGTACGTGTAAGAGAGTGTAAGAAAGCATGTGAGTGAGTGTGTGACAGACAGAGAGAGAGAGAGAAAGAGCGCTAAAGGTGGAAGCAATGAGTTGTGCATGAGAGGAAGGGAGAGACAGCAGGAGGGGACATGTAAGTGAAAGACTGTGCAGCAGCTGAACAAATTTACAGGACTTCATTTCTGATCGCCTCTAACCTACTTCAACCTTGTCAGAAAGCTGATTGGCTGACTGATGGGAAGGCGTGAGCAGGTAAACTGTGTGTGTGTGTGTGTGTGTGTAGGGGGGGGAATGGAGTAACATGCACCTCAATTTGCATCTTGAGATGGGTCTTGAAGTTGGACAGCAGCGTGAGGAAGATGGAGAGCGAGAGCTCGAAGACCTCGGGGACGGCAGACACGCCGTTCTTGGAGAGCGCCACACACAGGTACTGCTTGATGGCGTTGATGAACATCTCATTGGTCTTAAAGATGGGCCCGGCATTCTGCAAGATGGACAGCAGCAGCTGCAGCGACAGCACCTTTGACCGCAGCTCGTGGGACCTGTGGGTGGGGGTCGGGGGGTGAGAAGGACAGGGCAGGGCAGGAGGTCCATGTCAAAGGTCAACAAGACAGCGAGACAACAAAAACGTCGCAGATGGCCGAAATGTGAGGCTTAATTGGCTATTGTGACAGTGTTGGGGTTCATCAGGCGAGCAGGTGGACAGGGAAGGCTACTGTCAGTGCATTCAATAATAGAACACTACGGGTGTCGGGAAAGACACAATCACAGTCACAGTTTCATTACCTCAAAATAAAAACTAATGCCCTGGAAATATGAATCAATATTCCTTTACACATTGGGTCAGTAATCACATGATGTGCCATTCTACATTAACAGCCACTGTTCCATATAAACATAGCACTATAACATATGAACTCTATAGCATATCATGAGATACCTGGTGATTCCTACCTCTGTATTATACCACCCTCAAAATACTGAGGTCTAGATATGTTTATGCAACGGTGCATCTACCAGAGTTTGACAGGACGTGACTGTTATAGCACACAGTCTTAATGGGATAGTGAGTGCTAACGCTGGCATGCTCAGTAGACAATGGCTCCGTAGACACACAAGATTTAATGCTCTCCTGTCCACTTCACTTCACTTCCGCAACACGATTGGATTAAACAAGATTTTCACAAAAATAAACAAATAAATAAATAAAAATTACACCCCATAACAAAATAAAAGGTGATTTTTTTTCTGTAAACATGTCAAAGCTGATGTTACAACTTCATCAGGCCCACGACAGAAACATACATTCATCGTTTTAAATGAGTCAGCAAAACACCGCAGTATGCATCTAGAAAACACACAATAATTCAGCCATAAATAACCAACGCTGGACTTGGAGGACATTTTGAGAGCCAGCAAAGAGTTTTCTGGTAGCGCAACACTATTTTTCATCTTCAGGCTGGCTGGCCACACCAGCTTTCCCCCCAACAATCAATATGGAGGATGTCAAACAGCTGAATCACTGCGTCTCCTCAGTGAATAGGCTCCGGGGCCAGGAACAAATAGGCCCAACAAACAACACAACACCCTTAAACAACAGCAGACTGTTCACCCAACTGAGGAACCGATTTAGAACCTACGCTCCTTGGAAGACCGTACCACAGACCAGAGAAGGCCTAGACAGAGGAGCGTTTGTTACCGTGACTGAACATTGCTTTTTAATGCCTCTGGTGAGACGGCATGTTTTGTTTACTTACTGTATACTTAAATGCCGTGCTGTGGGCAATCATACTTAGACAAAAATCTGCAGCACTGCATTATAAAAACACAATAAAGGCTGTGCCACTCATGCAACTGACAGTTGCAGTCACAGCCTCAGATTGCTTTCTATTAAGACAGAAAATCTATCTTTCTTGGTATCTGATTTCAAAGCAGCAGCTGAAGTAGTGGTGGGGTAAATCTCCAGATGGGTCTTGGGTGATGGGAGATGGGTCTTGGGTGTGTTGGTGTGGGCGGGGGACGAAGGAATGTGGCGAGGGGTGATGATGCGGAAGGCCAAAGTCTTTCTGACACACAGAAAGATCAATACCGCAGTGACAAACACTGCAGCCAGGCAGATCCACGCTCTCTGGAAATTAATGGCTGCTCTATAAACGCCTTTGTCTAACACACACACATGCGCACATACACACACAGAGATATAAAGACATAGACACAAACACAGACACACACACAAAACACCATGACGGCTTGGCTCTTCTGGGAAAAGAACTATTCCTGACACTCCCAACTACGAACATCTCTCCTCCACTGATCTCGAGTCTCCCTGTATGCATCCAGTGGACCATAGCTTATACCTCTCTACTACAGTATTATACAGAGCACCAGCCATCTTGGATTGAATTACACACACAAACCAGATTCGCAAAATCCACTTACACAAACATGCCAATCAGATTTGGAGAAAAAAAAACTTCCTTGGTGAACACAACCCAGTTGGCAACCGCAGCATTCTCAAATTGTGTTCAAGCCATTACAGATCTGATTATGTCGTCTGGTTATGTTCAGAAGGGGAAAAACATGGGTGTCGTGTGCGTCTTGGTGTATTTTCTCTGGAGGGAAATTTTATGCTGGGATAAAAAGCACGTACTTTGGATCTGGAGGTCCATCAGAAAGAGGCTTCATGGACAGCTTGCAGAGAGAGCGGAAAACTAAGAAGGCATCCTTTTGCAGAATGTGAGAGAACTTCGCACCAGGTGCAGCCCCTGTGGTGGTTCCCGATTCCTAAAACACAAAAGCAAAGCAGAACAGGTACATAAACACAACAAACATTAACAAACAAAAAACTGAAAAGGCGAAACGAACATGTTTTGTTCATATTTACCAACAACAAAACTGTGATTCACAGTTCGACATTTTCAGTCACATGCTCTACAGTAGTAGACCAAGAGTACAGAGATTCATCCAACCTGACTATTTTAATCCAAATGAACTGCTTGGTACTTGTTTGAACATTAATCACCAGATGAATCACTTGGCCACACAAATACAGTCATTAGCCCACATAAGGCCCAGGGGTGTCAGAGGTATATCAGCAGCAACCAGCCCTGAAGGGCAGCACGACCACAACCCATCCTACAGTCCTCCAGTCTTCCAGCTTCCATAACTCCTGGCTGCTGTAGCCTGCATCTGGAGACCTACCGCAGAGCCTGGCTCAGTCAAGCAGGCCTGATCCAACGTTAGCGCTGGCGGGCCCTGAGGGAGAGGAGTGTTAGCGCAGCACAGCCAGGTGCGTTTGATTACCATTACAGGCGAAAAAAAAAAAAGACAAAAGAAAACGGGCAGGATGGCAATGCTCCAGAGGGACCAGACACAACAGCTGGAGAGGGAAAAACCTCAACATGCACACCCGTTTAAACTAATGTGGATCTGGGTCAAAGAGTCCAACCAGATCACAGCCGATTCATGCTAGAGGTTGACTTGCACATGAGGCAAGGAGTGGCACATAACTGAACCTGCCTGGAAATTTTATTTCAGTTTTTGGAGAGTTTTGGAGGACCAATGAGTGAGTTGGAATATGTATTAATTACTGAATTAGTGGATTACTGGATGAATATACTGTTCCTTAACATGTTCCATAGGATGTGTCCAGGAGCTATGTGAAACCTGAACAGTGGTAAGTAAAACAGTTTCAGAATTCATAAATCACATATTCGCTGTAACCGCTCATTAAGTGATGTTATTCTAATTAGAATATAATTAGTTGTGCATCAGCTAAATAGTGAAATGACTTCTGTTAAGTAGAACAAATACTTTGCTGGGCTTTCTCTCTCTGAAGTGTGAGTTTCCCCACCAGTGGACTTAAGGGAATGCAGAGCTTTGTGTTCTCACCTGAGTGTCATTGGAGGAGACGGAGAGCCTATCATCAGGCAGGGACGGAGTGAAGCTGGCTGAGATGGGCGTGCCGGGAATGCCGTTAGCGTGCACATTCTCGCTGTCGCTGCCCAGCGTCCCCTCGTCCTCCAGCGAGTTCGGTGTGCCCTCGGCTGGCTCGGCCTCTACCTCGGCTTCGGGCTCAGCCTCGCCAACCCCCTCCTTGGCATCTGAACACAGATGAACAGGGTCCAGGCAGTGCCCTTTGGGTGGAATATGCACGTGTAAAAATAGCACCGACTACAAGGACCAGCTTCAAGTGCTTGCCAGCTCAAGGAATTAAGATGGCAGGTCACTTCTATAAAGGCAATAAAAAGTCCTCATTTCTTGTCAATCATCAGTGTGTCAATCCTAACTTACTAACGGACACACTGACTGAATCACAGAGTAGCCTCTACACCCTCACCTCTCAAAGAGTAACTGCTATTAATATGCTTCATGATTCATGCCAGTTAAGTCTCTTTGTGTTCTGGCCTTAATGGTAGTAACCATAGGGGGCATTGGGATTCAGCCAGTAAAGTATGAGATATGTTGACTGCCTGGAAACATTTGGGTATCTAGGAGCTTTATCAATTTACTGTCTTCTTTCTATTAAAGGCATTAACAATGAGTCCAAGGTTGTTTAGCAGCGCCTGTCACTCGCATTCATGGAAAGCCCCTAACTGGCCTAGCGCACAAAACCGAACTCACCTCCTGCAACTGTGTTGACCACTTCCTGTAGGATGCTCTGAACTATCTCCTGGGCCTTTTCTTCATAGTTCGGTGTCTCTTCTTCCTCGACAGCATCCTTGCTGCGCTGGGCTGCACCTGTGAAGATGGAGCAATTCGGTGCATAATTAAAAACGAAAAACTTAACATGCTTGGCTGTTCTGCAACGTTGCTGTTATAGTCCCTGCGGTTCCAGTAGTTATGTAATTTGGTATTTAATGAGAACGTTTAGATGGTGAAGGTTATAACCGCCTCGCTGATATAATGCACTGAGACAGAGAGGCACCGTTCGGTTCTTACACTAGAGCAAGTTCTTTGATATTTCAACAAAGTGAATTAAAGAAATGTCATGGTCAAGCAGTTTGCACTCTACCATCTTTACTTCCCTTTCCTAAAGGCATTTCAAAAACTGTGTTGCCTAATGTGTGTGTATTTGTTTGTTTGTTTGTGTGTGTTTGTTTGTTTGTTTGTGTGTGTGTTTGTGTGTGTTTGTTTGTGTGTGTGTGTGTGTGTGTGTGTGTGTGTGTGTGTGTGTTGTGTTTACTTTGCCTATTTTGTGTGTTCAACTGCAGCATATCTAAATGGCAGGACAATGTTTTAGGCAAATTTCAAAAGCAACACTATGGATTTTCCACCCCCGTGTTTTAACTGCTCTTGTATGCACACCCCACTCACTCTGTGCGGCAGCGGCAGTGGCCTGGTCGGCTTCAGTCTGCTCGTTCTCGGCGGCACAGAACTCGGAGCCGTTCTCTGGCTCGGGGTTCTCATAGTGGGGGGGTGAGGATGTGTCACCGTCGCCCCCCTCTGTCTCGGCCTTGCTCTTCCCCCCTCCCTCGGTGGCGGGTTCCTGGGGTGGCGGCCGTGGCGGAGGGGCCTTGGCTGGGGGTGTGCTGCTGCTGCTGGCATGCTGCTGCTGCTGCTGCTGCTGGGCTGGCTGGGGGGTTTGAGGGGTCTGTGGGGTTTGGGGCGTCTGCTGCTGCTGGGGAGAGTCTGGCTCCTGCTGACTGAGAGGAGAGTGCTGCCGGTGCCGCTCCCGTTCCATCTGCTTTGCCTCCTGAAGCTGGGGGAGGGGCGGGGGGCAGGAAGCAGGTCACACATACACACACACACACACACACACACAGATTCACACAAGCAAACGCACACGTGGACACAGACACATGCACACACACAGACATGAACACACAAACAGAGGATTACTATACAGTACTTTGACCCAGTAACTTCACATACCACTTCACAAGCCCCTGCAATTACAAGCCTGTTAGCACGCACATACATGGACACACACACACACAAACACACACACACACACACACTCGCCTGCCCTTCCACATCATCCTATGGGGAGACTCAGGTCCCAAAAGCCAAGCAAGGACTCAGGAAACCCAATGCATACCCAGAGTAAACATTTGAGTGTATCAGAGAGACAAAAAACACTTTCAAACATACCGGTTTGGGATGTGTGTGTGTGTGTCTGTGTGTGTGTGCGTGCGCATCTGTGTGTGTGTGCGTGTGTGTTTGAGTGTATAAAAAGTGCATTGTTACATGGAAATCAAAAAACATGCATATGAAAGAATGATCCGGTCTAATGCAAAAGCAAAGCATCCATGCTTTGTGTCGTCAACTGATGCACTCATGTTAGGCTGTACTGGTAAAACAAAACAATGGCATAACTCAACAGTAGACTTGTGTTATATGATTCTTGGCTTTTCTTCACCAAAAAAAACAATTAGATCTTGGAGAAACCATAAAAAAACATTAAAAAGACTGCTTTCACATGTCCACAGACTGTGTTATCCAAGGTAGTGTACCATAGACAATGCCAAGCAGTCTGAAATGTTTCTGTTTGACTTCCCAGGCAGACATGTACTTACGCACTATGTGTCTGAGCAGCTTGAGCTATGTTTGTGTCCATGAAAGAAAATGCAACATTCTCGCCCAACCCTTTAGTACACAGAACAGAATGGTACATTTTGCTTATCTGTGGGCTGCTGAGTGCCTTTTTGTGAGGTCATAAACTAAGTGGTCTGTTAGCCTGGAGCCTGTCTAAGTGTCCTTGTATGACTTCCTCTGTTACCACCAAATTCCCTGAAAGCTCTTATATTACTGGCTTAGACATTATATCTGATACTGTATCATTACAGCTTTGCTTAAGACTTTATATCTGTATTCATGTAGTGTGCATTCATGTATTGTACACACCTATGATCAGGCTTAAGCTAAGCTTAACCTGCAAATTTGGAAAGGGATTGAGTGACTCTGGATACATAGTGTAAAGAAAAAACTACAAACAGTAAATATCTACCATCATGTATTCTAAAATGTGAATGAACTAATTGAGATGCTGATAAATTCCTGTGATCAAAACAAGGAAGACATTCAAAGCAAAAATGAAAAAAAAAAAAAAAAAAAAATTATTCATTTAAACATCAATGCTAACTAGGTTGCAGCCACCAAAAATAATCTGCTTGTCTGTTTCTCACTGAAGCAATATTTATGCATTAAGTGAAGAGATGGTTGAGCCCTGCACAGTCACCATATGCACTGAGATTACATGTGTGGGTGTAGTGAGAGTAAATAGCTGCCAAAATGGAGAGTTTGATCCCAGCCCTTAAATATCTGTTCCTTTAAGGCATCCGGGATCAAGCTTCTAGGGAGTTCTGAACCGCATTCATTCATGCAGCCAAAAAACAGGCACATTTGGTATGCTGCTCATGACTAAACTCCCTTGGAAGCATTTCAGAGGCACTCTCTGCATTTTAATCCGTCCTAATGAACGTCGTGCAATTATCGCACGACAATGTGATGTGGCGTGCGTTCACCGGCCAGACACGGAACGCCTGTCGAGGGCCCGTCAGCGCCCTGGAGTGGGCTAATTAAGGAGGGTCACGAGTCTATCACTACTCGAGTATAGCCACATCAAACAAAGACAGCTAGGGCCCAGAGTGCAATTTCCCCCATAGCAAGACAAGAGTGTCAGAGGATGGAGAGTCAACACTGTCGGTATCACAGCCCGACTATTTAAGCTCAACTCACTCGCGGAGGCACAGTTACAAACAGTTTTTATGTTATGCACATAATTCCTAAAATCAATCATAAACAGGTTAACAACAGGTCGCCAGTTTCGAGCTTCAGAGAGTATTGAAACTCTGAAATGAAAACTGTATGCTGAACATCTGTTATTTGCTCTAATCAACATGCTTTTTTATGTTGTTCATACATATACACTTAAACACTCACTCACACACACACACACTCACATACACTTCATTAACCGAAAAGAATGGAAATAATCGATAACATTCATACACATACTTAAATATGGAACCGAATGACTTTGGATGTGGAAACAGTTGCAGGCAAAAATAAAATTGAAACGGAAGCCACGGCAAGCACATTTTCAAAAAAAAGAGAAAAAAAAGGAAAAATCACGACATCAGAGAGATAAGAGAACTACTGTAGAATAGAGTACTGATGGATGAGGCCAAAGCACACAACCAGAAGAGTTCAGATCAAGATCAAGCAATAATTCAAGGCAGTCCTCTACTCTTTACCTGACGATCACGCTTTCTGGAAGCCCAAGTTATCTTGTGATTTGTAAGCTATATTTCGAGGAGGGGGGGAAGGGAGAGGTTCCAGTCAAGAAGAAAGAAAACACAGGTTAGAACAAGCGTCTTTTCCCCCCGTATTGCTGTTTGAGACGCGCGGAGGGGACTTACTGCTTGGTTTTCCATGCGGGCGAATATGACATTCAGCATCTGGGTGAGCGTGGCCTTGGCTGTGGTCTGGTTGATGAGGTTCTTGCTGGCCAGGTAGATGTTGTAGCATGTTCGCACTGCTTGGAGGACCGTCCCCTCATGGATCTCGATGTGCTGGGACGTTACTGCAGTGAGCAAGGCCTGATCAAAGACACCATCCCATCAGCATTAATTGTCAATAGAGCGTTTATCACCCATCACTGTCTGGTGTGACTACAATAAACAGCAGGATGATGCAACAAACACTGAACATGCCAATTACCCGCAACAATTCCAAATCCTCTGCCAAAATCTTGAACTGTTTATGTTTAGAATGCAAATTGTGCATGTGCAGAATGAAATTCATCATTACCAGGGCTGGGTGCTTATCAATGTATGTATGCTTTGGTACCAAACACTAACTTTTTTTAGTACTTTGATACTTACGCTGTCTAAAACTAAAATACCTGGTACCTGGTGACTAAAGAAACCCCTGAAGCTGCAAAGCTTAGGTCAGTTTTATATCCTGCGATGGACCTGCTTGCTGTAATCTCACCAATGCACTGCTCAACAGATTGCTGCATTTTGACTTATTGCCACCAGTTGTCAAATGTGCCATCACAATTAAAATATGGCAAACTGTTGACAGTTCAGTGTGTATCATTCAGTACAATTCAGTAGGTACCCCACCTTAAATATAAATGCTCTACATATTCACCTTGAGCGGTTCAACATAAATTTTCCAAGCTCGGAGACGTGGTGACAAAGCTACTGAGACAGCTCAGCCCACATGCCCTCAATCGAGTGAACTTTCTTTCAGGACATTTCTAGACAGTCTTACACAACCATGAAAACAACACTAGGCTGACTTGACAGAAGACCAGGAGAAGCCATTCAGGTTCGGACTGGAGTTCCACATCCAGAAACTAGGGCTGCGCACAGCGGCACTTGACCCAATCAAGCACGAAAGCGGGTCGCAATGACTCCCTGTTTCATAAGACATGACAGGTCAACAAAAGAACCTCCTCTTCAGAGACGGCACGGCAGACGCCCCCCATCACATTATTCTCTTCGCCATGGTAACACAGGGTAATATAGCACAGCCAAACACATTCTATTTGTTCAGCTCTTTCACTACCCCAAAGCATCAAGGAAGCCCCATAAGAGAGAATGGGGTTTCATTCAACAGATTAGCTCTTGAACAGGTAGCAGACTAGATATTCCAAACCAATAATGTTCTTAAAACTCCAGATCTTCAACCCCTTAGATAAGCAGGGAGCATTTACACATCTGAAGTACAACATTTATTCACAAGGCATCAATAATAAAGTGAGGTCATCTATTTCAGAGGCTTAAAACACCATTATTTCATCACTCTTTCTTGTTTCAGTGGAAAAGTCTAAAGATCTGGAGAGATCGTTAAGCACATCTCATAAACAATCTTCCTGCAGGGTGCATCTACATCATTAAAAATTGGGGCTTCAATCTCACCTCCATGGCATTGCCACTACATAGCTATAAAAACTTGAAAATCTTCTCAAGTCGTGCTGAACAAAGAAATAAAATTCTGAAGTCTTATTAACTGACTTTGGAAGGGACGCTCATGGCCGTCACCACAGTGTGGCATCACACTTGGCGTTGGGAGATGCAAATGGGTATTGCAGGCACTGGAACTTGTATTCTGGTGAATGGAAAGTGGATCTATAGCCCAGCAAAGCGGCCAACATGGCCACACAAACCTTAATGATCTGAAGCTGGACGCCCTCATCCGTCTGGGGGCCCTGGAAGCAGCCACATATTGTCTCGATTATCCTGTCGATGAGCTTCTTGCCAGGGGCTGTGCTGTCCGGGGCACTCCCCGTCAGGTGCCCATATGCAATTAATTTCTGCCAAAGCCAGAAAGACCAGGGAAAGCGTAAACATTAGACCACAGCAGTGCTTAGCATGTAAACACAAACCAGACCCGTGGTTTAAACGGCTAAAATCTTATAGTCACTGAACTGTACAAGGAAGCCTATAGCGGTTTGTGTGCATGGCTGACAGTCATCATGGATTAATGAGGTGCATGAATTGAGGTTGTTTTATGTAGTACAACTGTTCACTGAGCTCAACAGCATTTTAACTGAATATCACAATACAAAAGAGTTGCCGTACATGACTACTGAATAAACTGTATTCAGTGGTGTTCAACAGAACACACACACACACACGCGCCACACAAATTTTAGTGGGTTTCATCCCGGCTACTGACCTGTAAACAGTCTAGTGATGTGCTTACGATGCGTGGACATTTGGACTGACAGGCCAACTCAAACGGCAAGAAGTACTTATCTGCCTCGATGAAGTTGGTCTTTGATTTGATTGGCGGCAGAGTGCTGGAACCTGATTTGCTGTCTCCCGTGGGCGGACTGCAAAAGAGAGGAGATTGCCGTGTCGGTCAATTGACTCCAAGACCATCCATCAAAACTATTCACACTGCACATACACACACGGACACACACACTCACACACACGCACACAGACACACACACACACACACTCTGCAAACATCTACCCCCACTGCATTTTAAATATACACACTTGTCCGCTCTTGTCCACTCTTATTATAAATTGATCAAATTCACCCTTTGTTTCAAATCCAACTGCTTGGAATTGCATGCTGCTCAGTCCAAGCCACAATGTTTCCCTTTAAAGAACTGTGTACGCACAATGGAGTACACACAGGCAGAATGGAAAGGTTGGGGAGAGATTTGCTGAAACTAACAAAAAGCATTCACCTATAAGGTGGTAATGTACTGTAATCTCATTGCAGAGGCACAGCCCATTGTGCTTGACTTTTCCATGCTGCAAGGCTAGACTCGGCCCCCTGACTTTCTCCTCACCACATTCCCAGACCACTAAAGGAGGGCAAACGAAGGCAGCCTTCATGTGGGCTAAAACCCAGCCGGCCTTAAGTGCTTTGTTAGTGCCTTGGCTGACGTGACAGAGTTCTAGTTCCTTCAGCTGGATGACCTCAGCGAGAACACTGGGACACTGACAATAGTGGGAGGAGGAGTGAGAGAGAGAGAGAGAGAGTGTGTGTGTGTGTGTGCATGTGTGTGTGTGGTTGAGAAGAGACAGTGGTAAGTCTCCTCTATGTCATCATTACAAGATGACTCACCTTCACTGAATCAACCAGTGCATCTATATGTATGAGACGAGTCTTGTGTGAATGTGTTCATGGGTACATGTCTAGGAGAAAGGGAGAAACCAGAGAAAAAAGAGAAAGAGAAACAGGGAGAGACGGTGTGTGTGTGTGTGACTGTAGGACAGCCTCACTAACTGTCAGATAGGTGACCACCCTCTCCTCTCCCACCACCCGATCTACACTCCCACCCCCATCCCGCACCCCCGTCCCTCCTTCTCCTTTCATTAATCTGGAAACAGCGCTGATTAGCCTGGTCAGGTTTTTAATTGACATAAATTGGGAGTTTAGCCTGAGCCACATGGGACAGGCCTCTGGAGTCTTTCATGGAGATTACAGGCTTTATCACTTCGGCCATCCTGGCTGGCTCGGGTTTCTTCAGAAAATGGCCATAGGAGTGTTGTAATACTAATACCATGTGCACTGAATGTATCTGAAGTTGAATGCAAGATACAGCTGGATTAAGGTGGCTGTGGACGTGAATGGGAACCAGGTCATGGAGTCATAGATGGCTAATCTGGATGCTGCTAAACAGAATCCTCTGGGACTAAGGGAGGGAGGAAAGACAGGGAAGTGTGTGTGTGTGCACATGTGTGTGTTATGTGTGAAGGAGAGAAGTTGCTTAAAAGCCTGCGGGGACAGAGGATTTAAGGAAGTGTGAATATTTGTGTGTGTATGTGTGTGTGTGTGTGTGCGTGTGCGTATGTGTGTGTGTGTGTGTACAACTGTGGAAGGGGAATTATTCTATTGTTCAAATGAAGAGGAAACTGTAGAAATATCTTTGTGCTGCTCTCATGTAGGGGTGTGTGTGTGTGTGTGTGTGTGTGTGAGAGAGAGAGGGAGAGAGCAAAAGAGAAAAGTAGAAAGAGCACTATTGTGCAGTGAAAAGAGACACACAAAGAGTGAGGGCACTGCCATGTGTTCTATTCCTCTGCCATGGTTGCCCAGCAGCGGAGGAGTGGCAGCACTAACCCCCGACCCTAAAACCCCCAACTCAACCACCTCCCTGCCACACAGCCACCAGAGGAGAGCCATTAATGACACCGAGAGAGGCTTTTAGGAACAAGAGGAGACCACACATGCGCATACACACACACACACACACACACAATGACACACAAAACCTCTCAAGTGAACAGACACAAACACTCACTCTCTCTCCTTCACTCATATGCACTTACTCACATGTTCTCTCACATTCATTCCTTCATTCTGCCTCCCTCTTTATCTTTTCTCCCTCTCTCTCCCCCTCTCTCTCCCCCTCTCTCTGTGAAGGGCAACCAGGGACACAAACACATGACACACTAGTAACAAAGCAAAGCGTACAAACACATAGTGGTTTGAGGAAGTTGACTTACCTTAACTTCTCCGACTCTGCCTTTATCTCCTCTGCAAGAGAGCAAACAGAGGGAGAGAGAGAAGTAAGCAAAACCCATGACAGACAGACAGACAGACAGACAGACAGACATGCACATTCACATAATGACCTACATTCCCCCCACACACAGCAGCTTACTTTTTTACAAAACCCTCATCTAGTCTGGTTTCCTGCCCAATAACAGCAGAAATGCTCTGATCTAGTACCCCCCCCCCCTTCCTGACTGCGTCTCCCAAAGGCCTAGAGGCTCCCGAAGTGCGGTGATTCTATGATTCAACATGAATTTGAAAACATTGTGAGTAAGCAACTCTGCTTTGAAGCTGCATGGTGAGACAACACGCTCCTCAGAGAGGAAGAGGATGTTAACTTCATTCTTCACACAGTTAATTCTCCCGACTATATCTTGCATTTCGATTTCTATCTGTTGTCAGTGATAAAGGACTATGGTCAGACGGGCGTATGAGGGCAAGTGTACATATTGCTCCGAGTGTAAACAGAATTAGTATCCAATCAGTGCCAGTCTGCTGAGGGTGTCTGGGAAGCTGTCAGCAACCATGCCAGTTGTGTTGTCCCTGCAGATACCAGGAAACAAACACAGAGCACACACACACACACATACACACATACACACACAACAGTCCCTGTGCCAAAGTGATTCAGAGCACTGGGAGAAACAGCCTGCCAACATCCACTGCAGGGAGAGTGAAGGCTGAGAAAGATGTGACACAGACACACACAGACACACACAGCCTCAGGACAGAGATACATCACTCCTGCATAGTGACAGAATCATTAAGCATTCCACGAAGCTGATGAGATTGGAGATGTATTAGTGTTTTTAATACTTAATCTTCATTCTGCAGAGCAGCCCATGAGAAACCTACCCTAAGTTTTCTAATCTCTGTTAGCGAGAGTTTGCTGAACTGTTGCCAACCCTGACCTGTGTTAGTAACTGGCTTGGAGTGAGATGGAACAGAGGAGGGGAAAAGTCCATTTGTAGTTTGAATGTGAGCCTTACTGGGTTTTGCTGATACAGACATAGTGTTTCTCTTGTTTCCTATTCTATCATAGCGAAGAGTGTCTATTCACCTGTAAAAAAACCCAATGTAGACCCTTAATAACACACACACACACACACACAAAGACAGCTTGGATAAACTGATTTCAAATGAAGTGAGGGACAACTCTAAAGAACTAAAGCTATGGAAATGTATTTAGCTTTGAGTCAACAGTCTCACACAATGCACTCTCTATCCATTGTGCGAGGAAATCACACATGTAAACAAAGAAAATAAAGTTGCACAGAAAAAGTTCCTGTAGTTGCTTTGCATTTAATGGGGCCATTCTCATAGCGCTGCGGCGGTCATGGGTGACTAAGTGCCACTCTTAGAGGAACAATGGAACAGTGAGTCTCTCTCTCTCTCTCTCTCTCTCACACATCACACAACATTGTTCACAATCCTGAAAGGGCAAGGGGATGCATGGACCCTCACTCTCTTCATGTTTCTCATCTTTCTTCCTCTCTATACCCCCTTCCTTTCCCTTGGGCTGCACAATAATGAGTGGGTGGAAAGACAGGCTACAGAGAGAGAGAGAGAGAGAGAGAGAGAGAAAGAGAGACAGAATGAGAGGGGTGAGATATAAAGAGGGTCCAGGCAACGCCCCTCCCTCCCTGTGAACAATGATGAGAGGAATAGGGGGTAGGGAGGAAAAGAGATGGAAAGAGAGGGAGAGCAAGAGAGAGGGGGACAGAGAGAGAGTGAAGGAGAGGGAAGGAGAGATTGCTGAAGGTAAAAAGAAAAAAGTACAGAGGTTAGGAGGTTAATGACCTTGATAAGCACCGAGGTTGAGTGATAGCCCCTCTCTCACACCCTAAACAGTAATTAGGTGGAAGAGGAATGGACAGAATAGGAACGAGAAGGAAAGGGATGGGAGAAAAGGTGTCAAATGATAAAGTCAGTCCCTCTCTCCTTTCCCTCTCTGAGCTGTCAAAAAAAATATCAAGGGGGGAGCTAAACCCTCCCACAACTCTGAGAAGAGAGAGAAACAGAACAAGAGATAAAGAGATGGAAACAGAGTGAAAGATGGCTGAAGAGATAACGAATGGAAAAGAGAGGGGGCCTCAACTTATATCCTGCTGAAAAACATGCATGTGTGTGTGTGGTGTGTTGTGAGGCCTGCAGAAGAGTGCTAGCGGTTGCTTTGGCCTACTTCACATGTTTCTGAGGGGGATATATAGGCGAGTTTCAACTGCAGTGCTACTGAATTGACCAACTGGCAAACAGCACGCATGTAATACAACAATGTGACAAGAGTGACCCTAGCCTATAGTCAAGGTGGGGAAGAGTTCCTAAACAACCTTCAGGGTAAAAAGCTTAAAAATGTGATCATTAGTGAATGGATCAAAGTAAATGGAAACATACAAAAATCTGATCATTCAGGGTAAGAGAAATGCAGTTTTAGACATAAAATGAAAATGTACCACTTAATCTATGAGGGAGGAACCTGTTTTGACTATGTGGAGGGCCAACATAAGGAACCAACCAATCAAGCATAGCACTTCCTCTATGGACGGGAAATCTCAATGTTGCCATACCACACAAAAAAACAACAGTGGTTGTTTTTATCTGTTACAATATAAGTGCCTTTTGTAGAATGTTTTTAAACATTTAAGTACCATAAAATATTCTCTTTGCACCACTTGGTATTTTTAAAAGGTTGACCATCATTGCATAAGACGTTCTTGTGTTTTATCTGAACAGAGAGTGAGAGTAAACTATAATGCCATTCTGTGCCTGGAGCAGGAAATTACACTTTTTCTTCAGCACTATCGGTTACCACGCCGAGACCTGAAACCATGGCAACGCAACAATTGAGACGACATTCACCGTGGAGACGCTGTATTGTGAGCAGCATTCCAGAGACTTGCTGACCGCCACCCTTAATTCTGTTCACCTGAGACCCTTCATTGAGTTCCTCTCACTCTCTCTGTCACACACGCACACAGAGTTGTTTGTACTGATAATGTCATTACAACTGATAATGTGAAATAAAGTTGGAAGTACTGTAAGCTTGTTATATTTCATATGAGCCACACTAAAGACTGCAGAGAAGAGATTCTCAGCACTGTCATGCTGGGAATTCTGACCTTGAAAACACTTGCACTGCTTTAACCAAAAAGAATCAAAAGATCACACACACACACGCACACTACACTCTCTCTCTAAAAGACTCTATTCATGAATACCGCAGCTTAGCTGCAAATAATAACCTGTCACAAAGCCTGTGCCCATCTCACTAAATAGACAGTTGTTGATGGAGATAATGAGTTTACATCAAAGACCTATTGTCCTTAATCACCCACTTCAGAATGTATACATCACACATTCTCACACACACACACACAAGGAACTATTCCCACTTTCAAATTCACTGCTGTCATGGAAAGGTTGTATTTCTAGTATGAGATCCAGCAGGCCTTTTAAACAGCTCTCTGGCATAGTTAGTGCAGCACAGCAGCACCATTAGGCCACCAAAACACTGTCCACCAAATAGCACAGTCACGATAATTATACCTTATTAAAAAATGAAAGCTCAAGCCCAACTGAAAAATAAATCAGCCCTCAGAACTGATTATTAAAAACAGTCATTAAATGCTAATGCACAGGGTCGCACACACATAGATACACACACACATACAAACACACACACACACACACACACACACACACACACACACACACACACACAGAGTGAACGAATTTGGGTGCCAAAGATCCCATTTCAAACTATTTTGAAACCAGTGACAACCATGGTGGCTGTTAACTGAGGCCTGTTGTGTAGCACAGACAGCAGGAGTTTCGCTCAGTCTCACTACATTTCGCCCAGTCTCCAACAGTCTCCCCAGAGCCTCCGAGCTCCAGCATTCCTCATGGGCCTGAGAGAATATATCAACCCAAATAGGCAACGGCGTGTGTAATTCACTACGGGTGCCATCCATCCCTCCAAGACTCTGCGCACTCTATGCATGTGAGTGTGTCTATGTCTGAACATGCGTCTTTTTCTGTGTGTGTGTGTATGTGTGTGTCTGTGCCCATGTGTCCAAACCACACTGAATCAATAGCCCCTGGCCTACAGCCCTCCCAATAGCAGCCTATAAAAGCCCACCATCCCTCAATACTCACAACACAGTTTAGAGTTTGCCCCAAAAACCTCCAAGAAACCCTCTGCTGATTTTGTTTTCGACTAAACAGCAAGCAAGAACCATGAGACAGGTACCTTAAGATACTGGCTGGCACACACACACACACACACACACATATATATATATATATATATATATATATATATATATATATATATATATATATATAGATAGATAGATAGATATATATACACACACACACACACACACATATGTACTGAAAGAATACACAGACAATAAAAAGGCACTGTACTGCATTTTTGAGGATGTGGTAACAGATCCCCCACCCCCTTCAGCAAAGTAGCCCTTGTGTGAAACTCTGCCCAGGTGGTGGAAAAAGGAGCTTTCCGGAAGCTCCTGTCTAACATTCAGACAACATCAAATAGCCTGGCTGACTGGCCAGCCTCTAAAAGCTCAGTCGGAAAGGTAGCAAAGAATGTCACCCGCATCAGACGCACGTTTAGAACAAACACACGCTGTGACCTTTCAGCCACTGCTTTCCCAGAGTTAACAGAAACAAACTCCACTGACAAGCAGAAATACAGCCTGGGCTGACTTATTATGTCCACCAAGAAGGTTATGTTTTCACCAGCGATGTCTGTTTGTCTGTGTACTGTCTGTGTACAAAACAACTTGAAAAGTACTCCACAGATTTGCATTTGCATCTCAATGTTCGAACAACATGGGTATTATGATGAGGAACAGATGACTACATTTTGGTCATGATTCGGAAAACCTTCTGGAATTTGTATTGCATCAGTGACCCCATATTGCCTTGGCGGAGGTCTGCGCTCTACAAATGCTTTTCTAGTTATGAATGGAATTTTAAAAAAGAGCCCAGAGTGAAGCATTTTAGGAGTAATTTACTTTCGTCATTGAGCGCCATGTTGCGGAACAATGAGCGTGACTGGTGAAATGTGACCATGTGAGTACTGAAATGCTTACTGTAGATTTTAGCAATAGCCTAAGCAAATCTGTTAGATAAATAGTGTCATAGTGTTATCAAACTCCAGCGGGTTCACAGTAAGGAAATTAACTCCATACAGTCCTTGACCTAGCTGCTCTGATTTTATATGATGACTTGGTGTTGTGAGATCTCAGTGTTGTCGAGGTCTCTGCTCACAACACAGAAACCCTCCTTCACCTCCGCCGCCACGTTGTCGCTAGGAGCCATCATCGGGGTGGCTGTCACCAAGTTGCTGTTGTCATGAAGCAGCACAAAGCTGGTCAGACTACAGCCAAGGTCTCAAACAAGGGTCATTAGTCCTCTTAGTGTGTGTGTGTGTGTGTGTGTGTGTGTGTGTGTGTGTGTGTGCTTGCATATTTGTGTCAGAGAGCGAGAGAGAGAGAGAATCTCTGTAGATGTCTGTAGATCTGAATATTTGTGTATATAGGCCAGACGTGTTCCTGTTTGTGGTTTTTGAGTGTGTGTGTGTGCGTGTGTGTGTCTATGCAGGTGTCAGCCTGTATATGTAAGCATGTGTGATCAGTTGGGCAAATGGGAAGTGTTTTGACACCGACAGTGACATGGCAGCCATTCGAGGACAGAAGAGTGTGAGTGTGTGTGTGTTTGACCACCACAGTAGCCGGGGACAGACAGTGAGTGGTGTGTGAGTGGCCATGTCACTCTAGCCTCACTCCACAGGGAATGTCTCTCTCAATCTCACCACCTCTCCCTCCCACACACACACACACACGCACACACACACACACACACCTCTCTCCGTCTGTCTGCTGTCCTTACTTTCTCTTTGCCTTACGTTATCAGCGTCTATCTCTCTCTCTCTCCCTCTCTCTCTCTGTGTCCAGACCTCTCCCCCATGTTTCCCCCATCTGTCTGTCTGTCTGTCTGTGTCTTTAGGGGTGAGGACAAGCTGTTGATGTGCTACTTAGAACCAACTAGCTGCAAATGGCCAGTGACTGAGGTCTCCGCAACAAACATGAGGATGCGGCACATGAAATAAAGAACTCAAGCTACACTGTCTACGTGCAAACAGCGTGATGCCTCTTCTCAATAATCAACAAAACAAAAACAAAAATCCAGCTCAAGAATATCCACACCTGCATACATTTCCATCAACTGTGTACTGCAAATAAAAAATTAACATTAGGCTAATCAAGTGATCTGATCAGTTGTGGGATCAACATCTATGGACAGAAATGTGAATAAACGCCTCCATCGACTCGCATTATGCCTTTTTCGCATCAAGAGTTAATCCACCCCGCCTCAAGCTAATTAAGTTTATATTCGCAATAGTGGACTGATGCGAGTTTGCAGGTGTTTCCAACCTAGGATTCCTTATTTGCATAACTTACACACACTTCAACTAGTTGGATGGAAACCCAGCTACTGACAATATTGGGGGCAGGTGGTCTAATGCACATGTATATGTACATTTATACTGAATGTGCACTAAATGTAGCCTAATTGCACTAAATGTAGCCTGTCTCAAATGTCTTCTATGTATCTTAATGTGGCACCACTTGAATCTATGGTGAAACGTTGTTTCATCTCACTATGTACAATGTATATGGCCGAAATGACAATAAAACCCACTTGGCTTGACATTTACATTTAAGCATTTAGCAGACGCTTTTATCCAAAGCGACTTACAAAAGAGGATAACATTCAAGCTACACAGGGTAATCACCCTGAATCAATTCAAATGGTTTAATACTGTGGGGATATTTCAGTGACAACACTAATAGAAACACACAGGCTAGGCAAATGGCCACGAGATGAAGGAGAGTGTACCCGAGTGGCAGCCTGATTTGGCACAATCATAACCTAGACTGCACTTCAGCAATATGTGGGGAAGAGAGGAGAGGTGGCAGGAGAAGGAGACCCGAGGCAAAGGAGGAGAGGAGAAGAGATGACAAATGAAGAGAGAGAAAAGAGGAGAAGAGTGATGAGAAGGAGAGAGGAGAAGAACCTCAGAGCCAAAATATTGGGTGTACCTAACGTGTGTGTGTGCATGTGTTTGTGCATGTCTGTGTCTCTGGCCAGGGGCATCTCCATCTTCAACACAGGGAAACTCACTCAGATGTATCAATCTATGCATTTGTTGTGTGTTATTCTTTGTGTGTGTGTGTGTGTGTGTGTGTGTGTGTGAGGGAGCATATGAGTGTGTCTCCATGTGTGGAGTCATTCTGCAGTGAGGCTGCGGGCCAAGGCACAGTGTGCCTCCGGAGAACCTCTTTCAAGAGGCAAAATTCCAGGCCCTCCTCCCTTCCTCTCTCTCTGTCTCTTTCTCTGGTGTCCTCCCTCTCCCTCCCTCACCCATAGCCTGTTCCCTAATCCCCGTCCCAGCCTTGGGCCTCCTCCAAAGCCCTGCTCCATCCATCGCCCATGGCTTGCTCTTTCACTCTGCACGGCTGGAAGCACAAGCGTCCGGGTCGGATCAGATTCGCGCTCAATCCCCCGTCACCTGACTGGAGCAGTCCGAAGCGTCTTGTCTTGCCCCTTTCCACCACCACCATGCCGTGAGATATTACCATTTCAAAAGGCACAGTGGAATTAAATGCACCGACGCAGTCTCCGACTGAGCTTGATTTCTGCCTTGCAAGGCTGCTGATTTCTTCTAGGCCCCCCCCCGGCTAAAATTGGCAGCCTCTCATTGCCGGGGTTGCAGCCTCTCATTGCCGGGGTTTCCTCACGACAAAAGAAAGTCAAGCATACTAAAAACTGAAAGCAACTAGGAGGTGGAAACCCAGTCCTTAAGTCTCATTAAATCAGCCTTAAACACACCAACACACTTAACCTGATGCACACATTTAAAGCAAACTAAAGAAAAAAAAATGAGTTCAAATACAATGGCTGCCCACCCAAACCTCAAGCATCTCCACAGCCTGTGAACACACAGCCCTTACACAATCCCTGTCTCGTACACTCCAAACTTAACGTCACAAATCAAAGCATCAACCCAACAACGCAACGCAACCCAGTACAGAAAACCTGAAGCATCACTGAGAACACTGTCAACCAATACCCTGTAGGTACTGCAAAGCAGCATAACACACCTAAACTTAAGACTCTGCAGATGCAGAATGAATCTGCAGGAGGAATCAGATTAGCACCAACTGTGAATCTCAGTGGACAAACAGAAATTAACCTGTGTCAGAGACTGGATATGCTTACGCTTATTTATATATACGTAAAGACACGTCAAAATGTATTGTTTGTATGACGCTATCTGCATTTTAGTGGTCTGCCCTCCATGTTGGTGAGCCACAGACAATGTTCCACTCTGTTGGACTTTAAAAAGCTTTGTTCCTCCTATTCTGCAAAGTTAACTAGAATAGAAGACAGCCCTCTCCCTAAATGTGGAAAGGATGCCTAGTTTGATTGAATCTCATCAGTGTTCTTGGAGATCCTATAAAAGAAGTACACTGTATTTTAAAAAAATAGTCTGTATGGTGGCAGTAACTTCCCCTAGTCATGAAAAGATGATGTCTTTATTTGACTTAACACACGTGAAGTTGTTACCCACCTACTGGAAAAGACATCTGAAATGACTGAGCTCTGTCTGAAAACACACACACACACACACACACACACACACACACACACACACACACACACACACACACACACACACACACACACAGTGGCAGCTGCTACTGCAACCACTGCTGCTTCCATGGTGAAGTCGGGGGTGGAGAGAAGAGATGGTGCTGGTGATTGAGTTGGGTGGTGAGGCACGAGGGGTGGGGTGGGGGGAGGAACAGGCTCCTGACATTTCCATTGTACGAGGTGAAAGCAAAGGTTGCCCAGGCGTAATTACATTTGGAGGCAGAGCAGGAAGTGTTGCAGAGGGTTGCCGAGACGACGTCACGGGTGGGCCGCAGGGTTGTGTTTACACCCCCACTAATCAGAGCATCGCCGTGACAACTGATTTAAGACACGGCTGTGCCCAGTTAGCTGGAAGGCTGGTTAGCGTTTAAGGCACGATGCTGAAAAAGTGTTAACAAACACACGGACAGCCCAACTGAAAACAACAACAACCAAAAACAGCTTTCTGCTCACAACAGCAGAGCAGAGTATTTAGCAGTCACATTACTCTCAAGCTCATTGTTGATTTGTCAGCCCTGGGGGAGCTCTGTATCAGTGGTTAAGATGAACCGCTAAACAATTCAGGAACAGCCCAAAGCTCTGCCATGGACTGCTACATCTGCCACATATACATACATATACATATACATACATATGCTGTGGCCACAAAAGCTGGAGCCAAATTTAATCGAGACAGCTGAAGGTGGCTGCCAGTATAGTGCCAGCAGCCTTGAGAGGGTGGGCTTCAGGGACAAGGGTACCGTTTGTACCTTCTGTACCCCTGCCATATCCACCAGGAACTTGTGTTCCAGTGCATTCCAGTCCATTTTAAGAACATTTAGTAGATCCTTTTCTGCTGTCGTTTTATGTGCCTTCAACAGACTGCTGAAGAGTTCAGGTTTTTAGTGCAACAACTGATTGGTGCCTCTATTAACTGTTTTACAGTATCAGTACACACACACACATACACACACACACACACACACACACAAACGCACACATACACATAAATGTATATGCATGTTCAATGTACATACTGGAACTTATAGTACATAAACACTGTACACGTACACGTACACGTACACGTACGTACGTACACACACACAGACACACAAACACAGTAAATGTTTTGAGTTTATCTCCACATTTAATTCTGAGTGTGGTTCCATGCAATACCTCCACTCCACATACATTATCCACTGAAAATCTACAGTCTGAATAAGCAAGTAATAGCATGAAGAGCCAGTGAATAGGAATCATCCTCCTCCTCCTTCTCATCTGTGCTTTGGCTGAAGCCTGCAGTCCTACGCATCTGTTACAGGTGTCTGCTCTCATCTCCCCTCGACCTAAATTAGCAGGACACCCTGCTAGCAAGTCTAGTGGCAGCGTCTCCTTCAGCGTTGTGGCAGTGAGTAGCCATTAAGACACACACGTTCCAGAGAAAGGCCTGTGTATGTGTGTGTGTGTGTGTGTGTGTGTGTGTGATCTCCCTCGGCCACTCGTTTACTATGCGGCATTCCGGGTGCTACTGAATTCACCCACTGGTCTCAGATTGGACGGAACACTGGCACAAAGCGATCATAGATTATTAAACGCTGCGGCCGGCACTGAATACCTGCAGTGAGCTAGCGAGGCCCTTGCCAGGGCCACGGTCATGCTAACCTTTCCCCCATTCAAACTCAACCACTTAGATAGCTGTTGATTGGGCTAGTTTACTCAAATGTACTCTTGTTGTCTGTGTTTACATGTTTAATGGCTGCATTTACTGCAATTTTTGGGCACTTATTTCTCTACTCTAATTAAGCTGCCTTGCCTAAGCCCAGAAGACTGTACTGGGACCTGCTGTCTTTTCATTGGCAGGCAGCTACTAGACACCGGGCTCTTGAAGTAATCTTCAGCAATGCTGCCACACCTGCGTAGGGGTGTGTGTGTGTGTATATGTGAGAGTGAGAGAGACAGACAGACAGGGAGAGAGAGAAAGAAAGAGAGAAAGAGAGAGAGAGAGACAGACTGAAAGTTAGTGTAAAAAAAAAGCCCCTGGAGTCATAGAAACGAGGCGGCAGCCGGTGAAAGAAATTAATTTGCCATGTTCACCGTGTGACCACAAAGCAACTATGCCCCAGTGGTAGAAGCTGTAGGCTCCTCGTCAGACTCCAACCACTTCTCCCAGCACCTGCATCTCACCTCATTTCATGTTAAATGAATATGCTTACAGTGTGTATGAAAGTGTGAATGTGATACATGTATATGTATGTGTGTTGTCTTAAGTTTACTGATGCTATATTGCATAGTGTCATACAGCATGGGAACAGTCTGTGGTTTTGAGGGAGGGGGTCTGAACCACTGACAAGACTATTTCCTGTAATGGCAAGGAAAATAAAAACATGCTTAGTGCTTTGCACAACAGTACTTCTCTTTTCTGCCCGACTCCATCAGAAAATCCCCCGACGCGCCTTAAGAATCATGACTTGACTGATGGCACCCGGCGTAACATTGATCATACTCAGGGAGCACAGCTTGCCGTGACTTGTGTAATAAAGGCCTCTGGCAGCTGTGGTGACAAGCTAACGAACCTGTGGTCATGGAAAACATGCTATTTGGAGGAAGCATGTACTTCTGGACTGGCCCACTGCAATGGAGAAGGGAGGCTATCAGGTGACTGCTGAATAATAGATACGGATGACAACTAGTTTGAATACTGTTTAGCTTGAGCCTTGCAGATGAACTGCGTGGGTCTGTGTCTGTCTGTGCTGTGTTTTTCCATATCCTTTAATGGCACAGTAACTAATTTTGCCAAAAGGTTGCTGATTATTGGACTTTGGACTAACAATCATAGCAGGGACCACAACACCCCTCCCATCTGTATTCATGAGGCCAAATTATGATGATTGGTTGGATGTATGGCTCAGACTGAGTCGCTTCACTTGTTACCCTATTGCAGACCAGGGACTGTGTACAAACACCATTTTGAAGGACCCAGACAGAATAGCCAGCTATAGGACGCAGAAAGCAAAATTTCACAAGCACTGATCTGAACTGTGGACTGGAGCAGCAACCTACATTTAAATGGATGAGGATGTTTGTCACATCACTGCTGAACAACAATTTAGCAAGGCTCAAACGGAAATTTGTCACCGATTGTGAAAAAAGATTACACATCAATAGCTTGCTCAATTCAGCTGTGCACCTGCTCTGCAGCAGTTAAGAGCAACAGAATCATTTAAATGCTACAAAATGTCCTCAACGATTACGCACGATTTTCATTTTGACCAGGATGCCTGCATGCATTTTTCTTAGTCAATAATTTGAAGAAACAAACAAATAAGATTATGTTTACATGCCCAAAAAGTTAACATTATCCATCTCATTGTAACCCAGTGCATTTCTAATGTTATTATCTTCATAATGTAATGGCAGTCTTTTATGTTGGTTATCAAGTCATTGTAGTAATCCCAAACTGGTTAGAACACCGGTCTCCTTTATTAAACAGCATATTTTAAAAGCTTTGGTATATTTTAATCAGTAAGACGTGATGTTCACTGGCACACGTGCCACAGTTGGCACACAGAGGGATCTCACTGGCCCTTGTTTTTATACATTAAAAAAAGTTTGGCCATCTTCTGTTGTATAGGGTGCGTCTTCTGTAGTGTTACAGACGTTAATGCACCTACTGCTTTAAACATTTTTCCACGAGAGATGAGGCCCAGCGCTGCAGTTTCGCCAAAGATTGTTCAGGTTGTGCAGCAGTTGCCCTGACGGTTTTGGCATTCAAGCATATGCCTCTCGGATATTATGAGTAGAAGTGCTGTGTGCTTGTTGTATGTTAAATTTTGTTTGTGTTTGTCCAACCTCAGTCATCCTTATGAGAGAGAATATGAAATCAAATCAAGTCAATCAAACATAGGAGTATTCAGAATTCAATGCTCTGAACCCTGTTCACATAACAAAAAACAAACCAAATGACTGACGTTTTGCTAGGAACAATTTTTTTTCTTGTAGGTTACCTCAGCAGAACCACCATCACCTTTTAAAATACAATGTTTCCTTTCAGTAAGTTTTCTGCTGGCAATAATTTGAGGATTGAGGAAGGTTTGAGAAAGGTAGGCCTACTAAAGGACAGGGTATCCAATTCCTAACTGAAGGAAGATGAGAGAAGCACGATTAATGCACAGTGACTGTTAAAAAGTGTTACAAAGGTTTGCTGACCCCTGAAAAAGACTGTTTATCCTGACCTGAAAAAAGGACGACAGAGAGATGGAGATCATAAAAGAAAATAAAAGCACTAGTTGACGAAAACCTGCAGATCAGGTGAAATGTGAAATGCCTTCTGAGTAAAAGGGTAGTGAATTAGAAATAAATCCATCTACAAATACTCAGGAATTTCCAGTCAAACGTGTTGACACACAGGTGCATTTGGCATTGTGTTCAGTTGTCAGGGGATTTGTAAGGTTAGCTAACTGCTGCTATGGTCACATGAAAAGAAATCTACTGTTGAATGCGCAACAATGAGCTGTTCTTACAACTGCCAGAGCCTGGAAAGCAGAAAAAAGTTTTAATTGAGTTCTGCTGGGATTCAAACCCTACTCTGGCTCTCTTATCTTAGAGCACCACCATAGCAACACTCAACTCCTTGGAAGACACCATATATATATATATATATATATATATATATATATATATATATATATATATATATATATATAAAATCCTAAAATTCCAAGGAACGGCTGCAGCAGCCTGACTTAGAAATGACAAGCAGCTCACAAAACAGACTCACATGCAGCTGTGAGCCCAGCAAGCAGTGTGCTGAGGAATGAGAGAAATGTTCCTAATAACAGCTGACTGGATCCGATACAGCTGAGACAGGATGCACAAGAACTGGGCCTTGAATGGGCCAGATCCGGTGATGGTGGTCTGTTTCAGGGTCAGTTGCTGTCATGAGGAGATGAAGAATGTCAAAACCTAGAGTTCTTCTTCAGTGTAGGTTTTGGCCTCATGTTTACCATTCTCTCTCTCTGTCTGTCTCTCTCTCACACACACACATACACACACACACACAGACACCGACACACACATGGCTTCGCAGGAGCCCCAGGATTGCTGGATACAAGGACCTTGAAGCTAAAACCTTTTCAATCTACAAATACCAACTGCAACTACCAACTTCCTCTGTGGCCAGTGGCCACATGTATTCATAATGCTCACACTGACACAGTGGACCTACTGTTGAACTATTGATACTGGTTGAAAAAGTGATAACAAGAAATGGCTGATGAGGTTTCAAAGTCTCCAAGCCCTGATACAAATGACTGTGATAACAGAGTAATAAGTTGAGAAAATGGGACAGGCTACGCTCAGTGGGTCTCTCTGTGTGTTTGGAGGAAATTAAACTGCAACACACAAGGAAGAGTTGATCATCAGCATTTTTATGTCAATGTTCTCCCTCTGCACTGATGAATGCACACCTTTATGAAATGCAAATTGTGTCTCATTTTTGATAGGCCACTCTAATGAATTACTACTATTATTACCCAAGAGAACACACACAGCTCAAAATACCCAGGTTTCGAACTGGAACAGCTAGCCAATTCCACTGCAAGTATGTATTTATAACTTTCATTTCTCTGAATAAAAAACACTTACTCATCAAGAAAACCGCAAATTTCAAATGAAAGTGTGTCAGCTTGTGGTCTGCTGCTGAGCAGGATAACATAACCATCTCTCTTTTTCCCTTTCACTTCTCAGGGATGCTTTCAGAATCTCTCACTCACACCTGCAATCAGCTAATAATGTCACACCCAGGGAGAGATTGAAACTCAGAAGGTAAATATTACATTTAAGTTATATATTTTTCCCTTACAGAACCTGCTGCTTAAAATAGCTTGGGAAAACCAACAGAAATGCTATTTATATCTTCTGAGGTTGTCAATTAGATGAAAATACACCTTGTGAGTTGTGGAGACTGTACTGATCACTTTACTTATTGATTTCAAGTTGCCACATTGTAACAGTTTTCAATGTCCAATTTCAAGGATCCATTCTTGACAGTAGATTCCACTGAATGCACATTGTGGACACTAGAGGCAGGGGTTTGGAGTCCCCCCCTTTTCTTGGAACAGATCATTTATGTAGGCTATTTCTCACTTTTTAAATAATAGGCATTCATTTATAACATTATATCACGTATCCCCACTATACCTCTGACTGTAAGGTATGCACTGAGAACAGACTATCTACAGGTATACACCCTTAGAGCCTGCACCTCTGTCTGTTTTGCTCAGCACTGATGGAATCTTTCTAAGCTTCCTCTTTAGGCAGAAGGTAGCATGCATCAGACATTGAACATTGCGCTAGTGTTTGTGGTTGAGGACCACCATTGTAGCATTAATTATTTACTTCCACAAGTGTGTGACTAACCTTCTCTGACTCTCTCCTTGCACAGCATGAGGACGGTTAGAGGTTGGCTATAGTCCACATGTATATAGAGTCTGAAGGCTTCTGTTAGGCTGCCTGTTTGGGTGGGAGGTGATTCTGGACTCCACCACCCCTCATTCATATTGCATACTAACAAATAGACACAAGTTTGACATTGACAAACTAGGTCAGTTTTGACTGACACACTGTTCTGATACCACACTCTAGGAGTCAGTCAGCCAGAGTGTGGCAAAATACCTTATGTGGCCTTCTACCTGCATATCAAGTATGACAACATGGACAAATCAGCTAGTTTACTGTGTTGAAAAAACCCCTAGGCGCTGTCTGAATAGATTTTGAAAACACACATTTCAGGACTTCAGTGTAACGATCTGGCTTCAGCTTTGTTTCTCTGCAAGGACGCAGGGGTTGCCAAATGCAACAGGGAAGACGTAACGTTAGCCTGGGATGATATACGCTGGCGAAAGTGCACTTATCAAGCCTGACACTTCCTTAATTTATGTGACAGTCACTCGGTTATTCTCGGAGCTAATGTCGAAGCCATCGCTCCTGAAACAGACATCAACTACAAGGCAACCTCCACTGTGGCATATCAGACACCACTCCCCACTGGTCGTATGGAGCAGCAGATTCGCTAGCTAGATTTCACCATTAAGCCAAGTCATTGTTGTTTATGCTAGACAGGAACCGGGGGACGGACAGACATACAATTTAAACACAGAGTATTGTAGGATCCACTTAAAAGTTCCGACACCCATCCCCATATACCCCATAACAAAGTAACTGTTTTAAAAATGAATTACCCAGCGCTATTCTCCATCTTAATTTGGATTTACGCTTCGACAGGCTACTCTGTGATAGGCTACAATATTACGGGTTTACAATGAAATGTTTTGAGACGTGGGAACAACACCATTTAATTCGTGCATTTACTGTTTTATTGTCGTTTTGCAAAAGCGGGCTTGTTGTCCATTTGGTGAGATGGGTAAGACTAAGCTGGTTTTAGGGGTTTCAATAGACAAGGAAGGCAGATCTGACAGATTGCACATTTCCTTATTTCTCACGTCTCACAACTGATCATCATAGAAATGCTCTTTTGCTAACATATAGAGTCCAACGCCTACATAACAGACATTTGCCAGCAAATTTGGTCTGGCCAAGTTAGTTTGGCAATTAAATAATAACTTCCGCGAAGGCTTGTAAATCTTGCAGGCTACATGATAGCTAGCAGTGAATGGCTGCAACAATGTAGCAACCCAGCACCTTACCGGTAAGATTAGCAGTGGATGCATGACGTGTGCAAATCTAAGACTAACCCAAATTATCATGATTTATGAAATTAAACTCACCCAGTGCCACCTCACAAGCTTTGCGCAGTTGAGAATGGTGAGCCTTTTTAACCTCCTTGTCGGCCAAGATCTTTTCCAAAGCTCGGGTTAAAAACATGTTTTTCGTTTTTTTGCCTTCATACATGACGCGCTGCAACTGGGGCGAGGAGTGCCTGTCCCAAAGGCGAAATACTCCTCAAATGTATGTATTCCTTTAAAAACTACACGGATTCTGGCCTTGATAGACAAACATAAATAAACCCAGAAGGTGGGGTAAATCCCTCAGTTTTCCATCAGCGACTTGCCTGCGCCATGTTGGAAGGAAACGACGTCACGCACGTTAAAAACGGCCGCAGTGAGCAGGGTGAGTCAAGCAGAGGTTGAAGGGAGGGAGGGAAGGAGAAAGAGAGCGCGTGGAAGGGAGGAGTGGAGAGGCAGAAATACTCATAGGCTAGGCTTATGTTTATTTTAGTTAATATGAAAATTTAGAATTTGCCAGTGGCTATAAAATAAAGAACACAGTAATATTTTGCCTGCTCTTGTGCTTCTATCTATGTCTAGGTCTATAAGACACTCACATTAGAAAAGAAAACTTATTAAATGTGACTAAGATGTGTTAGATTGGCTATTCTGTGAGGTATCATATCAGCCTTCAATATTTCTATTTCTTCGTCGAATACCTAGAAAAAACATTATTAACATTAACAATATTTTTTTTCATGTTGTAATAATTGAATAATTTTGTTTCCTGTATTGTGTGTTCACAGAAAAAAGACTTTAGTGATAAACTGAACTTCTCTGGCATTGTATTTGCAGCAGCTGACTGCTCTTACTCCACTATGACTGTATGGGCTGTGATGGGAGCAGAGGCCTAACCTCAAACCTTTGTTGTGATTTAGCAAGAGAAAAAGCATGTTCCCATAATGTGACCCCTCCCTCTGACACTCAGGGAGGTTCACTCAAATTATGTAATCGCCCTGGCTTAGTTTACTGATTTTGCAATATTTAGCAAACTGTCCCGCCTGCCAGCCATAGGTTGGTGAACGACACTCTTTGCAAAGCATGGGTTGGGTTGTTCCTAAAAGGAAGAAAAAATATGAAATGAAACATTATCAGGCTTGCATGCTGACTTACCCCTTGTGTTACACAGTGGAGGTTTGTGAAGAGAGATCTCTGGCTCTCAAGGTTTTGACAGTTTTACCTTTTCATGTATGGCATGAATAGACCACTACTGAGACCAGAAAGGTCACCTAGATTTTAAGCGTGCATTTTCTTTATTCTTTTACTAGACATGAGCTAAGATGGTAATAGGAGTATTTGCTAGTTCAGTAGTGGCTGTATGGTGCTAGAAATTTTGAAGACACACAGGCAAGCAATATTTTAATCACCCAATCAGACTGTGGCAGTATTACGCCTTGCCGTTTTTAATCAAGTTTATTCATGCATATTGTTCAGATTTATATAAATATATGTACATGAATGCAGAGGAGTTAGCTTTCTCTGTAGCAACACTATTTTATCAATTATTCATCTTGCCCTTAGAAATGCTCATTGACAGTTCTTTGGTAGTCTATCTTATCACTGCTGTGACTGTATGTATGTATGTATGTATGTATGTATGTATCTATCTATCTATCTATCTATCTAATAAATGAACACATCATTGCCATTTGCATGATTAATCCAGCAGTACTGCAAAACATCAAATTTGCCTTTGGAGTTGATTACAGAGTTTGTATTAAAGTAGAAGGTCAGTGACAGAGTTGCCTGAAGGGGGATAAATATGCATTACTGACAGAAACAAGAGCTGGCTAAAGACTGATTTGGTGTTGAGCTGTGTGAAGATGCAGACAACTGAGACAGGGGCTAGTGAAAAATGCATTAAGACAGATCTACAAAAATTCAAAGGACCAGGGCCTGTCTTTCATTTCTTTGAAAGTAACAATGGCCTTCCCCAAGACGTCTAAAAACTACAATTTCATTATTAGGAGTGTGAGTGCTTGATCACATATTTGTAATGCATGGGCCTGTTGTTCACATGAATTGTGATGACAACCAACCTTCACTCTTCAAAAAATGAATGTTGAAAAGACAGCTTGCTTTCAGGCAAAAGAATGCTAATTAAATGCAGAATTCATAACACCACACATATAAAAGAATAAAATACATTTATTACAAAATACTTTTGAGGAGACGCTGACATTATTATTGTTACAAGTGAGTTGTCACTGAGTGTAGCCATCTCAAGTGAAGCAAACACAAATGTTTCATAGACAAAACAGAGACTTCTCAGTTTCAAAACATTCTGTACAACATGTTTGCGTTGCATTGACAGTGACTGCACAGATTTCATTAGAGAACATTTTTTTCAAGAGTCTTAGCTTTTACCCCAGTGAGTCGGTGCACCCAGGCCTCTTTTTCATGCACTTCCAGCCGTTGCTGATTGTTTATAGTATTCATTATCTACCAAACTCAAACAAACTCATAACAATACATATAGTACTGGCAAAAGGAATGCAAAAAGAGACCACCTTTTTGACACCGTCTCAAGCATAGTCTATCATACTGGTGTGAAGAAACTATCCAGGTCACAGCACTGCTAACACGTTATGGCAGTTAAAAAAGCTGACATGATACACACCTTGTGTGCATATAATTTAGTGTTGTACATGCTAATGACATGCTAATGTAATTTCTACACTATGAGAAACATTCAGCTGTCCCTGAAAAATGTCCTTGTCATTTTACAAAAATATAGGTAAGTATATATTATTTACACATCACACATTGCTTAGCTTTGTTGTTGTTGTTTTCTGCAGCATATAAACAATTCAAGACAAGCTAATTATTTTGAGATAAAAGTGCTCTGTAAACCAGAATAATCTCAATGTTCTGACACTATCAGTGTCAGTGGGTTGTGATTCCACTATACTAACAAGCACTATTTGGCATATCATAGATTTATTTTGGAAATTCATTCAAATAGGTTTATGAAGAAACCTTTTAACTTTTATAAGCATAAAAATGTTCTCTGAATCTCCCCAATGGACTCTGTAAGGTTGTACTGTAACACAATAAGACAGAACAATTCCTTAAGAACTGTTTTGTGGACTGCTCATTTCCATAGCATATGGCTGACATTAATATATTGGCAGTCCCTGCATGCATGTTACACTCTTTGGCTACAACATCCTCATTCGCTGTCATTGCCTTGGTACTGCAATGATTACCTATCAACCAGTGAACACCAGTTGAGTACCAATCCCTCTAACTGACCATTCATGGTTAAACTATTGTTAGGAGAGAGGAGAGAGAGAGATTCCCCCAGGAGTGTAAATGTAATGGGGGCTGAATTGTTGAGTATGAGCAAAGGTTATAACCAGGGTATGGATATGGTCCAGAGTAAATCAGCTCATAACCTTTCATTTTAGTTTGTCCCAGCTAACACTAACTGAGGTCTATGCTGTGCCAAATTTTCCTATTCTTCTTCCTACCAACAGCACCCAGTATCCTTGAACAATATGGCTATGGGTTAATTTACCCTGGTCTATCCCTTCAATACTACTAGACAGTTATGAAAATGTACACAACATGCATAATTACATGTAAATGTTTTTAAACCACCCTAACTCTTACAGAACAGCTACTTATCTCATCTTTGAGAGGGTAAAGAGTCTGTAATGTGCTTTAAATCCCACTGTGTGACCTGTCCTTATACAGCACACTTCTTCAGGAGCCCTGAGGCAATGGCCCTCACAGCCCTCACGGTCTCGGTGCACGTGGGGTTGATCAGTGATTCAGGCAGGAGGAAACCAAAGTAACCTGTGTCACGCAACTCAAATGCAAAGGCGTATGGGATACCATTCTTGTAGGCCCAGTCCATGGAGCTACCAGAGCTCACATCTGTGTGGAGAAAAGATCTCACATCAGGATGGTCACATGGATGTCATATTATACACGTATACTCACAATTTTTAATTTCATTCTGCCTAGCTGTCTACATACATGGGTGCTGGCTTAGAAATACGCTTCTGATGACCTGAATAATATTCTGATGTATGTATAACATCAAGAATCTCGTAGGGGAAAAAAAATTTAAATCCTGTAATCATTAGTTTTTTTAACTTCCTCGTTTTTGGTGCTCTGACACTTTTTTTATGGTTACGACCATGACTGTGCAGAAATTGTAGCCTAGGTACAGAACAGAATATAAATTCCAAGCAAGTTCATGAATTCCTTTTCGGTGGTGTGGTTCTATTCTCTGGTTGTTACAAATCGCAATGTGGCAGTGACTCACCACTGTAGCTACAACAAGCAAAGGCTGTGAAAAATACTAAGACAGAACGCTATAATCTCTCCACATGCATGAGACTCACACAAAGTCGTTGAGGCAGGTCCGTATCTGTAACGTACTCCATAAGCAGAATACAGTGCTGTTACTGCATTATGAGCAGCAGATTCCTAATCGAAAACAAGAGGGACATAATTACCCTGATATTCAATTTCAGACATTAAATAAATTAAAAATAGAATAAATATCTTCAAATACATTCGATTAAACAGATAATAAAGGTATTCTTTGTGTCAAGAGTCTTTGTTATAATGACAGTGCTAAATTTGATCTCATTGTTACTGTTTTCTGATTAATTGTCCATGAATTCCGGGAACAGACCTCTAGCAAAGGACACTCAAACATGACTCTCAATTCAATTTTTTTTTCATGTTACTCCACTTTTTGGAGTTATTGATTAAGGACATTCTAACTGATGCAGTGGTACTGATAGCCTAGAATGTTTGTAGTCTTTGGGTGAAAGGAGTGGAAGTAGGCAGCTCTGCTTTCATCTGTGGACATGCTCAGCTTACCCTGGCCATGCCTTCCTACACACTTCCGCTTGATTATCATCTCCCTACAGTGCTAATCTGGATTTGATCCCATTGAGTTTGTCTCAGGAGGCATTTTAACCTGTCCAATCAGTGAACAGAGGGAGACGTTGTGAATGCAGAGCTAGAATGCTATCAGTCAAGGCAAGCTATCAGTCAAGGGCTGATCTAATCTTTTTACACTTAAACACCTCAAGCAAGCAATCAAAGCTTACTACCACATATCCAGACCCTCTGTATGATACGAAAGTGTAGAACGAGGTGCTGGTTTTATTATGTGTGTGTGTGTGTGTGTGTGTGTGTGTGTAAATATGATCAAACTGCATTATATGCAGTTTGCATTATTATCAATAACACTGATTTTAATTAATTAAGAGTCCCCACCCCTTCTGCTCCCTATCAATATCTGGAGCATAATGACTTGTAGCCTCCCTCCACTCCATTCCACTCCAGCACCTGAATGAAAAACTATCCCATTGTCACACCAGGGTCATTGCTGGACAAGCGAGCAGAAGTATTGATCTGTTTCCTGAGAGTATCTCCTAATCATCAGCATGTGCATTCACAGCCACGACACAGGAGATGCAGATGGACGCACCACACAGCTGAAGTTGGGAATCATGGCATATTTGTAAGAGTATGGGTAGAGGAGCATCTGGGCGTAGGCGTGGATGGAGATGTAGGCCTTGATCTGCTTACGCCGCTTGCGCAGGAACTTGGCCACGGCCTTCACCTCCGGTTCCGACTCAGGGCTCGGCCCACAGTACGTCTCGTCACAGGGGTGGGAGGAGGCTCCTTCCTCTGATAAAAGATAAGAACATGAAGCCAGGCTCTATGTCATGAATGACACTACAGATCACAGATTCTAGATTATATTGCATTACACAAGTCCATGTCTTAGAAGGCGCAAATCCAGGTTCTACAGAGCAGGTATTTACATTTATGCTTTATTATATAAAAAGTATAAATATTGTCATATCAATATTTAGCCAAATACTAATCAACATTACCAGATTCTTTGTGTACATTAAGGCCTGTTAAAAGTCACTTGTGTAATTCTGATGTAATTGTGTAATAAATGGCATCATGCACATTAGCTTGTTGTGAAAATTATGCTCTGTCCACAAAAAAGGATGAAATTAGAAGCAGTTAATGAATATTCACACTTGCAGATCCAGAGGGAAATTAACTCCAACTGAGATAAATAATATCTCATACTAATTAGGAGCAAATCCAATAAGTAGTTAATTATAGAATTCTATTGCTAAATAGAAAGGTTTGAAACTAAGATACTGCAAACCTTAAATTTTGCACAACATAAATGAGGTAAAGAGTAAGTACTCAAACGTCATCAATAATGTTTGCATTGAATTTCTGGTCTCTTTTACAAACAATGAGACTGGCAGAGTCGCCACAGTATTAATAATCAACATTTACCAACTAGTATTTCTTGACAAGGGCAATTTATAAATTCTTCAAAGATTCCTATGAAGATTCCTCTTGGGAACAGCCAGGAGCAAGATAGGAAGCCATGGTAAGAGAATGACAATGTGTGGATGAAAGTCATTAAAATAATCTAGAAAAAAAGTACAACTAATGTCTTCTCTTTCTTTCCTTATTCCCCATAAATATTATATATATTTGCTGGATATTAATTTTTGGATACCAAAAATTATCCAATTATCCAGACAGCAGAGCAAAGGCCTTGTGCCACCACGGCCCCCAATCCCCATCCCACGTACCACCACCACCATAACCACCACCTCCACCGAATATCACATCAAAAGGAGGAAGCTATCAGCACCCAAACGTTTAATCTGGAGCTTACGCTAATTACAGTATGCACTATGTGCACACACACACACACGCAGATATAGAGCACAGAGAGACGCATCCGAAAGCATTGGTAGGAGAAAAGGGAACCTGTGAGTCACAGACCTTGCAAGCTGATTTGTTTTTAAAGGACAAAATGGAGATGGGAAATGGCCCTGAGTTCATGGAAGGTTCTGAATGTCTCATTCTATTTATGCATTTTTCTCTCTCTCTCACACACACACACACACACACAATAAAACAAAAACAGCAAGAATTATGATGAGTCAGAATTGATACGGGGGCACCTAGATAAACAAACCATTTATTGTGTGGTAGATGGGAGAGAGGGGAGGACACTCAGAGGAAAATGTCACGATCTGAAGCAACTGAACCTACCACACCACTTTACTTTCCAGTTTCGGTTCGCATCCACACCACGGCAGTGATACTTCTGATTTCTGGACCGTGTTTTCCTCCAGAAACGATCCTGGAAGAGAGGAGAATTAGTAACATGTGACGATTGCTCAATAACATACATTATGTATAAGCCCAAACACTTCATGCACAATATATTCTCAATAGATTACATTTCATCATAGCCTTCTTCATCACCATTCACTACACACCATGGAGGCCAACAAATATAATGAAGATCTGTCTCCTTAAATGAGCCAGTTATTGTTACATCAAGTCCTTGCAAACAATAGTCTTAATGATACCTTAACAAGGCTGTATGTGAGTATACAGTATAAGGCAGCCTCATAGAACTATTTCACTATTACACTATAAACTATTATCATTATTCATTTCACAGTGCCATGAAAGGATCATTTAAGGTCATTATAGGCTGCCAGCCATGGTTTATTTAAGAACCTTATCCACTGTTCATAGTATGGTAAAGGAGGAGGTAGAGTATGAGCAAGTTGTGGTCACTCACTGTTGTCCAACTGTAGTGGTAGCCATCGACGTTGAACACGGGCATGATGTAGAAGGCAAGCTGATTCATGAGACGCCTCATGCCCGAGTCATACTGATATGAGTTCAGCGCCTTGTAAAAATAGTAAATCGAGTCAGGACTGACCAGAGGAGACTAAAAAGAAATGCTTACAGGATTCACTGAGAATGCAGAAAACACTAAGAGAAATACAGACACAGGGGTAATTAAATATAGAATGTTAAATAATCAAAATGAATTATCAAATAAAACAATAATTAATGTCAAATGATGGTTTTTAGTCAATGCACTTGCATTAATGGTGTGTGTATGATCAAATGTAATACAGCTTAGTACAATGATGATATTTCCAGGGTAACTGTTTATTAGGGAATTAAAAGATTGAGGATGCAAAATGCACACAATGCAAATGATGGTCTCATCATTGTAACTCATAGATTTGCATTGTTAGTATTTATAATCATACTGTATATAGTACAACTCATCTGTTGTTAAGACCCTACATACAGGCACTGAATAGTTAAGGGTGACACAGCAGAAGTAGATTGCTACCAGTGTGAGGTATTCTGTGTGAATCTCCATGCTCCAGCACATCCATCATAAACAAGAGAGAGCTCCAAAGCCCCATGAGCCCATGCCTGGCAGCTTGTTACCAGTCGCTCCAGGGCATTAGAAGTTTCACTGCACCTGTGAGTGTGTGTGTGTGTGTGTGTGTGTGTGTGAGTGTGTGGGTTTGTGTCTGAGTGAGTGTGTATGTGCGTGTGTGTGCGTGTGCGTGTGTGTGTGTGTGTGTGTGTGTGTGTGTGTGTGTGTGTATGTGTGTGTGCATGTAAGTGCTCATTCCTTTTACTTTTGAGCGAGTAGCACTCTCCATTCATGTCTGTGGAAGATTAATTAAGCCCTGGGTTGTGCAACGTAAGAGAATGGGATTGGTTAGGACAGATTTCGTTGCCTGGGGTAAGGCTAGACATGTAATCAGGATAAAGCCAAGGTTAATCTCTCCACTGAAAAGTGTCTGTGCTCTGCCCCACTGTGGTGCAATGGAGGTACTGAAACCGTGGAGATATGTATTATTTCCTGCACAGCTTCAACACTGCTGGTACTGTGTACGCAGATGCTAACATTAACTTTCGTTGGGCTAGTAGCAGCAGGCTAGTGCACTGATCTCCTCAGGCACACTTGAGATGCTATCGGTGAGCAGTGAAAGCATTTTGACATTTCAGGGTAGTTTAAATAGACCTAGGCCTGATGGAATTGTGTGTGATAATTGTCTTGTGAGGTCTTCCACTTCACATTTCAAGAGTGGATTCCCTCAGGAGAGAGCCATATTGGCCACTATTGCAAGCCTACACACACACACACACACAATTAAATGCATGCACGGTTACACACATATTTACAAACAAGCAAACACAAATGCAGGTGCGCCCGAACAGTAGAGTAGTAATACATTCAACACAATACAATCACACATACACACAACACACACACTCACACATACACACACACACACACACACACAAAAGGGTTCAAGCTGATGCTGAGGGCATACAAAGCGCACACTCACTTCTTTAACAAACCACTGGCAGAATGCCGGCCCAATCCACTCTCGAGCGTGGACCCCACAGTCGATCCACACCGCCTTCCTGTAGGGCCGCCCTCTCTTCCCCAGCTGAGGAGACATGGAATGTAGGTCAGGTTGCAAAGGTGCATAATTCAGCTACAAGGTTACTTATCATCAGACTGGTCTGATTCAGAGAGTTCAGAGAGTTGAGGTTCAAGAGCAGATCCTGAATTGTGAATACCATAACAGTGTCCTAGAGGTTACATATCCTTTTTCAAAGAAAAATGTTACTGGGAGATGGAGTGGAGGGATTTCCCAATTTGAATCTAAAACATCTGGTCTATATGGGCACTATAAATCCCAGCATGCATCCACCCTCACCTCCTACCTGAAGCACATAGAGTGGCCGACCCTCATAGGATCTGCCCACTGAGAACATGTCCAGCAGATGTGAGTGGGTCCTGTTCATCTCAAACATCCAGCTCTGGATCTGTGGGAGAGACGAAAAGACAAATAAACAATGTCAACATCTTAGTCAGTGTGAGAGGGGGAAGATAATGGCACCAAACTCATGCAAATGTTGAAAACAAACTTAAATTTGAGCCAACTAACATTCAGTGCCAAATTAAACCAGTAAATATAATAATAACCAGTAAACCTTAGTTCAGTGTTCCTATATTGCTTGTTTGTGTGTTTACAAATGTACACTCTGTCATGCCGAGATAGCCTACCTAGAGCTGACACCCATAGACTGGCAGCAGCAGATTTTATAACCAATATCATTTTGTAAAGAGTAACCCTGGGGCAGGACAGGCCCCTGGTGATGGACAGACCCTGGGCCCACGACCATAAAACCTTGGTTGATTCCTATTCACTTATAGTCCACTGTAGTAGAGACAGAGGTCACCAATTTAATTCTGTAGAAAAATAATGAGGTCTCCTTATATAATGGGACACATTTGGATAGGAGGACCTGCTCTGGAGGAGGCCAATATTAAACGCAGCCACAAATGAGGGCTGCATTCTGAGCGAGGAGATGTGAAGTCTGTCATTTTGGGCAGGAAGGCCTTAGCCCATTAATTTTAGCTGTCACAAATTCAGCTTGAAGTCCCCACACATACTCCACGGTGCATTGGCAGAGCAAAGATGAAAAAAGGAGTTACTATTTCATCCCTTCAGCGCGTTTTCACAGCTCCTAAATTTTTCCTCCAAAGCACCACACAGATGCCTCGTCTGCTCTGTTACTATGCTTTGAATGGGGCAGAATACCAACTGTGTCTGTGTGCTTAGAACTCTGAATGTGTGTTATAGCCATTATAGATCTGAAGCTGCTTTTCTCATTTCAAACGTCCAAAATTAGCTTCAATTGGCTTTTTAAGCCATCCTACACTCACTGTGAAGTCTACGCCAAAGGAATGAAAGCTGTAAGGTGCATTGTATGAAGAGCAATGTGGCAGGCTGATGCTGTAGACTTTGAACTGCGCCCATGGCTATTCATCGACACATCCATCACGACTTTGAGTATGACTGAACTAGGCAAAGAGGCAAAGGGCCTCAGCTTGCATGCATTACAAAATGGCATCGTGTGGCCAGTGCTTAAGAAAACCTGTCCATGCTAATGATGTGTTAGCGGATTTTCAGAGAGGAGGGAGTTAAACATTTACTCAGAGTAGAACTTGAAACCTGTCGTTTGGTTGAGAATGGGATGCATTTTGAGGTCTGTTCAAGATTTAGAGAGACAGAATGCAAAACGTCTCCTCTCAGGGACGGCTAGTGGGGAGAAAAGAGCTTCTGGAGGCACGTTTAGGCCGTGGCGGTTATGGTCAGGGAATGAAAAAGAAGTGTGAGTGAGTGTGTGCGTGTGTGTGTGCCCATGTAGCTTTTTGAAGCTCTGCCCTGTGACTCTTTGGGCATGCTGCAATCCTTTGTGACTGTGACGGGCGAGCTCAATGCTGCTGTCCGTCTGTCTCTGATGCCCAACCAGAGCCCACTCCTGTCACGCGCACTTCACTTCACACACACACACACACACACATAATATCAATCTGCAACAGGTGGTGACTATCCCCCAAGACAGACCAGTTCCTGTCCCAGTGCACGTCCAAAACAGACCTGAGTCATGTCTGGCCAGATCAGCTGCCTCCCCCAAAACTAGGGTCTATACTAAAGTGGGTCATAATTCTTAACATTTCACCATCTTCTAATATAAGACACCAATATAATAACACTAAACCTATAATCTTAATCTCAAGTGCATCACGTCATTACATGTAGCTATATAAAGAATGCAGTTATCAGCATCAAATAACATGACAATGCCCTTATCATGATGGTGACAAAATATTAACTACTTAGTGACAGTTCATTAATAAACTAGAGCCCTCATCTGTGTTAAATCATCTCAGTGAATCAAGAATACCAAACATCTGTGCTCAACATGGGTTAACAGGGAGACGAAAATAGACTCAGGTGGCGTTTGTGACATTGCAGATCTCTGCTCTCTTATCTTCAAAACAAAGAGAATGGATGTGAATATGACTGTGTCCCCATGGGGGCTCAAGATAGGACAACACACCTCTTCTAGGGAATGATAGACCTCGTAATCGTACTGCAACACCGCCCGGCGCTTCCTTGCCGACCGATATCCCGTCTGCTTTTCGATTTCCTTTTGAAGGTTGGGGATGAGTACCCTGCAAAGCACATTTTGAGGGTAGAGCTGAAAGCAGATGTTTGCGGTCTCGACACCAGACAGTTTATCACAGTGTATCACAGCACATTAAAAAGGAGGCAGCCAGTAATGCGGCTTTAATGTGGGGGAGCGGGTGATGCATTGGTGAGAGTGTCTATGGATCATCCCTCTTCTTTTCAGTACCCTGCCACCTTCAAAAGGCCGTCGCAGCTTCAAAAGAAGAACACTGAAACGATCACTATTTCCTTGACAATGACTTTGTCATGGGGCAACTATAAAGACACACTGAGTCAGTGTGCGTGTCAGATATAATCAATATCACATCTCTCAGTAACGTCTCGATTGTAAGATGTTGGATACCCATTCACAACAATCACAAATTGCACTTCCTGTTTTATGTAGACGCATGGCTTACATTTCAAAGACATTTGTTAGTGGCCAGGCTGAAAGCCATCAGCATATCAGATTTGTTTATATACCTCTGCTCTAGGAGAGAAACCAAAGCAGAGAGGGAGGGGGACAGAGAAACAGGAAAATATCCCAGGGGGCTAAACATTACAATCACAGTCTCTCTCTCTTTCTTTCTCTCTCTCTCTCTGTGTAAGTATGACGGTGTGTGTGGGATTGTCTCTCCCTTTCACACTGTATGTGTGTGTGTGTATGCACATGCATGTGTGTTTGTGATAAAGAAGATGAAAGAGAAGCAGTGAGAAGGGAGGGGTGGGAAGGATGGCATTGAGTGGTGGTGCTGGTGCTAGTGTGTGTGTGTGTGTGTGTGTGTATGTATGTATGTGTGTGTGTATCTGGTACATTCACTGCATATCATATGCAAAGCACAAAGAGGTTACAATAGCAGAACAAGAAAAGGAAGAACAAAAAGATACAAAGATTAAGATAACCAGAAGAGGTGGAAGAGCAATAACAAAGAGCAACGAACCAATGATGAGAAGAAGAAGAAGAAGAAGAAGAGGAAGAAGAAGAAGAAGAAGAAGAAGAAGACAATAAACAACAATGGGGTAAGAAGGTGGCAGGACCATCAAGGTGTATGATGGGATACAGGGGACTTTACTTATGCTGGATGTGCTTCTGCTGGAGATGAAGGTGCAGACGTTGAGTGAATTTTCGACCCACATGGACATCCACTGGACTGCCCTCCTGGATCAAGGAGGCACTATTGGGCTGCCACAGGTCTACCTGCAAAAGCAGCACGTACACACACACACACACACACACACACACACACACACACACACAGTGTATGCATAAGCTAAAGTGCACAAACGTACACACCGATAAGTACACTCAGGTTTTCAGACCTCTGTCTGACCCTGACCTAAAGCACATCCAGAAAGCATTCCAGTCTGAAAGGCCATTTATAGGTCGCCCCTTTGTGCCTCTGACATTTTCATGGGGACATGCTAAATCAAAATGAAACGGTTGTTACTTGTAGTCGACTAAAACATGCTATTTCTATAACCATAGTAAATCAAGTAACAGTAAATTTTATTCAAGCACAATTATTCATCAGTAGTAGAAATTTTGTATATAAATATTAAATTCTATTTTTATTTCATTTCATAAAAAAAAAAAATGTTATGTTTCTCTCTGAGTTAAAACACAGACACACACACACACAAAATACACATTCTGTTCACAAGACCACAAACCAATTCCATCAGCCCATCTCTGTCAAATGAGTAAGTGGTTTGTCTGTCAAATCTGTCTTCAAATTAAGCCTCCTAATTCATGTTTCAAAGGCATCCTAGGATGCAACACATAAAAAGAGAAGCTTTTGACTTTGACTGCCCCTGTCCCAGCCCTACTCCCAGCGCACAATTAAACCCCCCCGCCCCACAGCCCCTGCCTGTGCCCCAAACCTAACCCTAGGCATGTGCACCCAAGGACTGACTGCCAGACACTGCCCCAGCCCTACTCCCAGCACACAGTTAACCACCATCAGCCCCTGCCCCTCAAATTCCAGTTTGGCCTGGGGCTTCCATGGCAATGGGGGAAGATCACCTGGAGGCAAGATCAATATTTTCAGACAGTTTAGACCAAACTGCCAGACACAGACTCTGTTGGAATCCTGCTTGTTTGAACCCATGAAGCTAGGCAGATCAGGCAGCTTAAGTGCTAGCACTAATGCTAACGACCCACAAAACCCACATCAGATTCACAGCACAGACAGATAGCAAAGGCCTTTGGCTATCACTCAAGCCCTCAAGTTTAACCTCTGCTCTCTGTTTTGAGTGTGCTCTTTCAGAGCCTGCCAAGAGATTGGGGTGTTGTTGGTTTTGGGCGCATTAACTAGGCCATCAGGAACAAGAATAAAAGGCTGAACTGAGGTGATAGCGATGCAAGTATCAGCAGTTACTGATGAAACTCAAACTTGTTGATGCTGGTTTACTGTTTTGTAATGATTATTATTTTTTTCTTTTTTATCAAAATCTATTATAATCCTAACCCTTGCACACACACACACAAACACAAACACACACACGGGAGATCACTAGCTTGTAAAAGCTTTATGAATTTGTTTAATCTTACATAGTTTCATGATTTTTTCATGAATTTTGTGGTGGTGTCATTTTGTGATCACAAAACTGAGTAACTTTCAGCATGTCAGACCATGTACTGAGCACATTAAAGCAGTCTGTACTGTAGGCTAGGCAACATGGTGTTGAGCAGAACACTGCAGACTCTCTTTCCCTCACCACATCACATAAGCCTGTGAGTGGCAGCGATCCACAAGAGACCATGATGTATCTGACTGCCAGCAAGTCATTCTCTCTCTCTCTCTCTCTCTCTCTCTCTCTCTCTCTCTCTCTCTCTCTCTTTCTTTCTTTGATATTTTTTCTGTATATCTCTGTCTGGGTAAAAAATAATTTGCCTCTTCCATCAACAGCTGTAAACATTAAACACAGATTTTTTTACAGGCGTTTGTAGAATTTGCACTCACATTTAGAATACAACATTTCTGCATTGAAGGCACATTGTGCATGCTGTTCCTAGTGAAGACAGGCTGACAGTGTGGCGAGTGAAGGGTGTGTGGTTATGCAGCTTCAAGGCATGAGGGAGGTGAGAGAACATCTGGGCAGTGATTGTGTGTGTGTGTGTGTGTGTATGTGTGTGCGCGCATGCATGCATGTGAAGGTGTTAGGTGAATCTGTTCATCACATGTATCAGCTGTACTCTGGTATGTGGGTCCATGCACTTGTGTGCATGAGTGAGTCCTCTCCATAAGGAGTTCAGGTCCAGCTGGATCTCATTCTAGACTGTAGGAGCAATACTGTTGACTGGCCCATATGTTTATTAATGAACTGCTTTAATGGATTGCAGAGGATCGGTGCATGTGAAGCAATTGATTGTGTATGACCCTGTGAACTCCTCTCCACAGCTAGATGCTCCATAGAGCTGGCATAGTCTCAGCTAACATAACAATGATGAGGTGTTTAGCCCAGAGGGATTGTCTTTGGATGTGTTGCATCCTGTAGTTAGGACTGTGTGTATACTCAAAACTGTTGCTTGTCATTATGTTTGTAATATTTGAGTTTGAATAAACAACTACATTTAACCCATTTTGAACACATCTAAAAGTGATACTTCAAAAAATCTTTATACCTGTTTGGATAGGGTAGGGTTTGTCAAAAGGTGCGTGCAAAAACTGAAGGTCTATTCAGCCACGTAAGAAATTACCTCTTGGCTATCTGTATTTTCCCTTTCAGTTTACATGAATTGAGGTTCTTTGAATTGAATTGCATTTGAACAGCATTTGAATTGCAATTGAATGGCATTGTGAGCTATGTCCTCCACTCTACCGAGTTTTTTTAACAACCTGTTAAAGTCATTTTTATGTTAAGCTCACATGTGACTCAAATGATATTTGCAGAGGCGTAGAGTGATCAAACACCCCTGACTGACAAGCATGAGAACTCTTCCTATGCTCTTTCACGGCACTCACTTTGGAGAGTTGTGGTCTTGACAGACATAAAAAACAACCCCCTCCCAATAAAATGTCAGTGTCCTTTTCTCAATTGGTGACGTAACCAGTCTGGGAAAACATAGCTGACATTCCGGAACAATCTGTGTCACCCGGTGGGTGATGAGTGGAACGGGGCCCGTGAGGGTACACCATGCCTGTGCAAACGGAAACTGGGAGCGGCAGCTGTCCAAACAGACACCAGTGTGCGCCCCTTAGGGGGTTAGAGATCCAGGGCCACAGACGAGACCTTCAGCTTTGACTTCTCACACTTTTCTCAATCTGACCCCGAAAGTAGCTGTGGACTCCGGCCATTATGCCCATATGGTATTCATGCAGTCGCATACGCAGGAATGTGGGAAAAATTGGAGAACTGTGGTTAATTTTTTTTATTCCCATTGTTGGTTGCATTTATACTGTGAGAGTCCACTGGCTCTAGGAATATTCTAAAAGCATTGTAGGGTAAGCACTGTGCAGTCAGAGAGACGATATCTTTAAGTGCATTTGCGATGATAGAATGGACTCTATCTTAAAAGTCTGCTTATCCATATTGTGTCCATTAAAAGTCTGCTTATCCATATAGTGCCCATTAAAAGGAAATGTTCTAGGGGAGTGCTGAGATTGTAAGACTTCAGAGGTCTTCCACTTTAAAAAGCATGAGTTCTTTTACTGGCGACATGCTCAGTACTAGAAGAAGGTTTCCAGTCAGAACAAGCTGGTCAAGGTCCTAAGTTTATTTATTCATTTTTTTTAGGGCCATGCACACCACAACCGCTGAGAGATAGGTATATCTCATTTGCACTGTAGTCCCTCCTTCACATACCATCCCAAAGAAGCCATTGTATTATAAAAAGTACATTTTAGAATGTACATTTACAATGTGAGTAACAGACAGTCTTGAATGTCAGTTGTCAGAGATGTGCTATGCATGCAGTGCAGACTTTTGTGCTTTCATTAATCTAACACCAGAATCCTTGGTTTGGGAATGTTTGCTAGGTGTTTCCTGGAAACAGAATGGCTAATAGAATGCTAGACCCTGCAATGCTAGACCCTGCAAAAACCTTTCTAAACCTCATAAAGAAAAACTAATTTTTTTTGAAGATGCATCTTGATCCAGGATTCTAAAGAGAACATAAAGTAAGCACAATGTAATATCATGTTGATACAAAATCAGACCAGAAAACCTGATTTAGGTAGGTAGATTTAGGGGGGGGGGGCAAGATGCGTATTAAATATGTGGCCAAGAAGGTGTTTATCATTCTTTAAAGAAACATACATGCTGCTGAAATACGTAAACATGTAATTGTTCAAAAAGAAGACATTTAAAACTTGGCTCTAAAGAGCACATAATTACATACTAATCTCACATAACATGAACCAGATGGATGTGTTTTACAGCTGATAACTACATACTGGAGGTCTGTTGCTAACAGTGTAATTTCTGGAAGGCATTGAAGTAAAGGAAACATGAATAAGCTGCAGCAGTTCTTAATCTCTGTGATATAAGGACTGGACTCACGGTCAGATTCTGGAAGAGTTTCTGGAGTGCCTCCACATCTTTGTGGCTGTCTGGTGTGATTCTGAAGACCTGATCACTGCAAAATACAAAATAGGAGCTATACATTCACAATTCACAATATATATTTAAACTGTAACAGTTTAACAGTTATCCAAAGCGACTTACAAAAGAGGATAACATTCAAGCTACAGCACAACAAAAAACTTGTTCATAAATTGAAGGTTTGTATTAGATAGTCAGGCATCTTGATGATGTGTACTGAACGTGCTCTTGTGATTAAATACGAAGAAGCATACGTAATAGTTTTTACACTGTGACACTGTGTCACATAAACAGGTCAATAAATGGAGCGAGGGCTACAAATTGCAGCTGTTAACGTACAAAGCTGGTGCCCATCGGCAGATTTGTGGTCTAAATAGATTTCATCTGACGGGGAGGGCCCAGCACTTATGTAGTGCTAGGAATTCGGTTGTCAGGATAAGGACACAGAGGGACAGTGACATGAAGATCAACAATGAAGACACAAAGATCATAGTGTTCCTGAAGCAATGTAATCACTGTTGTCTTAATCCTAGACATCTAATCTAATTTCAAACAATCACTAACAGATTGAAGTGAGATTATGTAAAGTGAGATTAAGTTAAATACGAGTCTTATTTTCTTCTTTTCTTTTTATGCTCATGAGTTCATTCGCACTAGCCACTGAAGGTTGTCAGAAAAAAAAGATGACAATCAAATTTCATTAATCTTCCCACTTTTCCATTCCCATGATGCATTGCCCCTAATTTAAGTATAATCTTCCCACACACCTGTGAGAAAAATGACAAATTTGCTTCCAGCGAAAACATAAAACCAAATGCTCTTTTTCGAACCCCCCAACACACACACACACACACACACACACACACACACACACACACCACCACCACAACCTCCTCTAACTGTAGCGTGTGGGTGACATACATCCCTGGGGGACTCCTATCCCATGAGAACACAACAGGCTGACACCACCTCCTTTTGTGTCCTAAACAGCGTCTATGTCAGCCTGATATCTCACAGCAGCAAACAGTAACAACCCTCTTCCGTCTCCATTGTGAGGTCAGTATTGCAGGTGGTGTTGGGAGGCAAGGTGGGTGCTGGCACTGCTAATATAAAGAGCTGGGTGTGGCACCATTGCATTACCCTCATGCCTGACTGATGTACACTGCATCTACTGCCTGACAGCTATCCAGACAGCCAGACAAAGAAATCTTCTCGTATTGAGAACCACAAGATGAAAGCAGTCAAAGACGTAAGTAGGAGATTTGGGGGACACTTGACTAACAATCATCATCTTTGATGAAAAAAATAAATAAAAGGCACAAAAAGAAAGAGGCCTTGCCACAGTCTCCTGTTAATGCAATTCAACCCCTGTTGAAAAGAAAATGACAGGTAATTACGTAAAATTGAGGAATGTCCTCCTCCGAGCCCAGGTTTTAGCTAAAGACAAATCTATCAAGAATTATGTCATGACAGGGTTATTGTTGCTGACCTACATGATCATTTTGAACCGCAGCCAAGTTCATACTTATGTAAGCTGAATAACCAGAATATCATTCACTCCATCAGGCACTTATCCACACACACACACACACACACACACACACATATATATATATAGATATACTGTATATATATAATTACTACAGAAAGAAGCTGTCAGAAGATATTCACACTTTAAATGATTACACCACTTAAATGCTGTGTTAACTTGACTTGAGGGATTGATACCTCACACAGCTTTCTGTTTTACTATACCTCTTAGTTTGTCTATTTGAGGTGAAACTGGCTGTTAGTTACACAGAAGTATAACGCACATGGTATTAAGATAGATGAAATTGTTTATGGACAATATGTCGATTTTTAGAAATAACGGCTCATATATAATGACAATAAAAAAACGGCAATAAAAGTGTCATTTTTCTTAGCATAGGATTCTCTCCTCTCAAAGAAACATAATTTACATACAGTAGAAGTGGACGGTATATCTGAGTGACAGATTTGACAATATGTTAAATATATGTACAATATGCAAAATGTCCTGTCCTGTCATTCTTTGTGCAGGCTTCTAAACATGTCCAATGCATCCTTAATTTTATTCAGGCAGATGGCAGAATGATTCATGTGGATGCCAGGATCTTAGAGACAATTGACATATGTCTTCATATCTGGCCACCTAACTCAGACCCCTTCTAACAGAGAAACACCTAGTAGTTTTGCACATGAGCAGTCATCATATTTATGTATTTAGTCTAATGTCATTGCTTATGAACTGCTACCTATTATAAAAGACTACAACACAGACAAATATTCTACAATATCTAAGCGGCTATGCATCAGCTTTATACAGAGTGTTTACATCTCCTTCCAAACAATAAGCATAAGACTAAGGATGTGTCAAGATGTGGGAAAATACCCTTCCACTTCCAATACTTCCACTAAATTACTGATGACAGGGGACATAACGTTGTTATGTGAGCATTTGTGACATCTATCACAAAATTATAGAATATTCAAGACCAAAACATAATTTTCAGAATGACTGCTGCATATGCAAATGTCACAATCAGCATCACTTGACTGCTCAGTTTACACAGCACCATATTAGCATTAATCACAGTCTCAAACAGTGTTGATGAGATATTTATACTTCTGTTTTTGCACAGCAACTGTCTGTTGTATGTCTGCCAGGCAACATTAACTGCCGTTACACTATTAACAAAAATATGCTTCACTCTGTCATTAAAGGCTTCACATACATCTGTGGGTGCTACTTCTGTGTAATCCAAACATATATTTATACTTCAGCCTTCAGATGTTTTCGCCAAAGGCTTGTGGTTTGTGTATTTCAGTGCAAGCTTTATTAAAATTACACATTGCGTCATCTTTACAGGCCTCTGTGAAAGATTTAGACGTCTAGGACTAGGAGAGTTTAATAGTGCCAGAGCTAGCAATTCTAAACCACTGTAAAATAGTGTCCCTTAATTGATGGTGAATTGTTTCACGTCATTCTAATTTCATCTAATTCACACATCAGATCATTATTTGTAAGAAAAAAGCACATAACTTTGGCATTTATAAGCAATTGTTTTATTACAGACTGAGCACAGTAATGTGTTTACATGCGCGCGCACACACACACACACACACACACACACACACTACAAACACAGTGGTAGCAAGTGCCACACTGTGTCCATAACCATCCCGGAGCGTATCCAGGGAGGGTGTCACACTCTATTCAGTCAGTCCCCTTGAGGACATGAAGCCTGGCTTTTAGCACACATGTGTGAGGTGTGTGGGACACAACGTGGCCACCTCACTGTGCTGCGGGATGGTTGCTTTGCATGTGGGGGTCTGCTGATTGTGCAACCTTCTTCAAAGACACGCAAAAAAAAAAAGAAAACTTCACACACGTGTGTGCATATACAGACATGCATGTACACAAACACACACACACACAGGAAAAGGAATTTGCATCAAACCTTCTGTGCAATGTGAATGAATTCAATTGGCTTTGACAACTTTACTACCCCCCCCCCACCTCAAAACATGACTCAACACAACACATTTATTTATCACCTAAAGAAAGTTGCAATGCACCAGTTTTTAAGAAGCTTCAAAGTGCTGCATTTTCTTTCTTTCTTCTCTCCGTCCATCTTCCTTCTACAGTCTGTGTTGCTTAACAACCTAATACCGAGCAGCTGGGCTGTGATGATAATGTTCAAAGCTAAACACTTTACTTCCGGGACTTCTGAAATCACGATTGCTGTTATTGCCCGTTATTTACGAGCATGGATTGATACCCTCATCAATCTCAGCTGTTAACACCTGAGTGAGAATTGCAGGGAAAACGTCTGTCATTAGGGACCCCCCTCCCCTCACCTAGTAGTAAAATAAAAACACCATGGAGCCCACACAAGGGGAAGTGATTCATGGGAGAGGTTGCCACTGCCGCCACTCAACTCAGTTTGTGTGAGGGGGCAGCACACAGGTGTGCACACCGGTTTCCCCTACCTAGGGTAGATGTACTAGATGTGGAGGGAGGATATACTAGATGTGTTTGATTCCAATGGTCCTAAATGCATAGCCATATCCACAGTGTCACTCTGTAATTGACTATGTAATACATTGTCTCTCAAAGTACAAAGCATTGTATCGCTAGAGAATTTGGTCTAGTTTGGTTCGGTGGATATTAAGGCACCATGGAGGTAATGCACTTTGACATAATGTTGAATTTCCTTGCGTTTCCTCTCTGTCATTTTGAATGCTTTCATCCACAAAATCCTTAACATAACACCTATAAATAAGAACCACATGATAGTTATAATTATCTGGTGTTAACTAGATATTTTCAAACAAAATTGGTACCAAATGTTGAGTAAGGAAACAAAAGACCACTAATGCTTGCATACATTTAATTCTTCCATACACTGGAACAGGGGATACTTTCCAACTGTCACATGTCTGCTCCTGAGGAATGTCTTGGTAAGCAAGCCATAATGACTTAAAGCACTTACAGTAGCATAGCCATAAACACTTCAGCATAGACATAAACACTTCACTCTTTTAAAAGAATGTACTGCAAGCTGCTGACCAGTAACCAGGCTAGCGTGTCCGGTAGTACCTCAGCTCAAGATTGTATTTTGCTACAATACTATGTCAGGGTACTCTCCTAAGGCTTCAGTTTGCCCAAAAAGATTTTCCAGCAGCCAATCAGCAAACAGAACTTGAAGGCAGAACCAATAGGTTTCAACTTCAAACAAAGTGCCTACCCACTGCGAAGTAAACCTAAGCCTACAGGGCCGCTCTCGCCTTTTTGCAGTCCTAGGCAAGTTTTTGCCCCCTCTTTTCTAGAAATACACTTGAAAAACTGAATAATTAAATAAAGAAATGCATTGTGATGGCCCACTAAAATTTGGCGCCCTAGGCCTAGATCGCCCGTGCCAAAAAACAGTCCCGTGTGTCTATTATAAGTTTTCAGATTCTCTGCACAAAGTAAAGCTAAGTGAAAGAATCTGGCACACAAGGCTAGCTGAACAGCGCCATCAAATTCAACTTTTACCTACATTGATGAATGTTCATATGTTGTTCGTCGCACTCAATTTACCTTCCTGTGTGCATACGTCCACTAGGAAATAAAGACACTCTCGGGCACTAGGAGTTTGAACTGACAAGTATAGCCACAACAATACAACTGCCTGGGGCAAGTCAGCAGCACCCTAGAGGTCTCAATGTCAATGAGTTAAAGCTGTATATCTATTTGTTAGTGTTAGTTTTGAATGTGGCGTCATGGTTTGCGTTTTAAATGAGAGGGCCTTTCAGCATTCGTCACTAATGGCTGGTTGTTTTAGTCACTGTTTGAGGCTTAGATCCAGTGAGGAGCTGTCTTGCTTGTCAGATAAATTGAGTCCAATTATCAGGCAAATCATTCTGTCATTCCTCCAGTACAGGGATCCCAGTGGGCCAACTGAGCTTTCCAGTCATAACAGGGACTCTTGCTCATGTAGAGTGGTGTTCAAAGTGTTGCTCTGGGTACACACACACACGCACACACAAATTCTCCAGTCATAACAGAGACTCTCACTCATATAAAGTGGTGTTCAAAGTGTTGCTCTCTATCATTCTGTCTTTTACAATCTCTTTCTGTCTCTCCCTTTCTCATTCTTCCTCCTTTTCTCTCTCTCTCCTCCTACTGACAGTAAGCATTGCATTCATCCTCTGATGACTGAAAACACTTTTTTTTTTTGGGGGGGGGGGGGGGGGGATAGTCTGTTGCATATTATCTCAGAGTGACAGATGAAAGAACCTCGACTCAAAACAGATAAATGCATACCAGGAGAGAGTGGTAGTGGATTCCCCCATGTATAATGACCAACAAATATCCCAAAATTGGATACAAGTAAACAAATCTCTTGTTCCCTCTTGTCTAAAAACAGTTTTGCTGCAGTGTTGTTCTGTGAGAGTAGTCTGTTAAGTGGAGCTGCTGCTCCCACAACAGACAAAGACATTGCAGCTACCAGCCATCCCTAGAGTGTGAGATACCACAGTTCTGCATTTTCTCCTGCCTCTTCCCACCCTGAAGAACAACCACATTAAACACCCTTGTTTGGGGTGAGAAGCACCCAAAATGACACCTCGAGTAAATTATGCAAAAATACTTTAGTTTTGTCAGGCTCCTCTGATTTCGTCAAATGTCTAAGGAACATAATATTTAATTCCAGGAGACTGCATGCGGGTAAAATGGGTACCTTTATTTATTCTAACCACCCTTGTGAATGAAAAAAAACCTTATTGAATGTAACTACACTTTTAAATGAACAAAATTTCTGCCCGTTTTTAATGTTACTAACCCTGCTATGGCTACTCCATAGTTGCCTGTGAATGCGCCGCTATGGGGGAGCGAGTGAAGCGGAATGCCCCTGAGGAATGAATAAAGTATACACTGTACCCTGTACACTGTAAGAACACGGAGAGAGGGGTGTGCCTGTGGCCCTGGGACATGATTTACAGCTACCCTTTGGTTTTAGTAGCTGAATTAAGCGTGTTTTTTTTTTTTTTGCTTATACACACAAACATAAGTGATGCTTGTACAAATTAACTATTTTAAATGATGTAGTGTAAAAATGGTAACACAACATTAAGAATATAAAGCACGCTGCTTTTTTGTTTTTGTTATTGATTATCCTGAACAAAAATTAAGTTCACAAAAGTCACAAAAGTGGTCTTAGTTTCACAAGGACAATGAATATCACGCAAAATAGGCCATAGCGCAGAAAAAATCTCTCTTTGCCAATATTTACAAACCGACTGGAGAAGGCTACCTAGGTCAGGGCAACGAATGATTTTCCTGTGGACGTTACCTTTCACGTACTCAAGTATGAAATGAATGAGAAAAGAGAAAAAAAAACTTACCCAGCGTAGCGATTGTTGTAAAGGTAGGCATTGACGGGACATACCACATTGCTGCAAATTATAACATAGCCCAGCAAAACTGCGGCACGAAGCGAGCTTCCCAAACTCACTCCCATACTCATTGAAATTACAAAGTGGGATCTCGCTGCTGTAAAAAAAATCGCATGGGTTCTATGCCGGCATGAAAGGGAAAGAATGTTATCAGACTTATCAAACTAGATTTTAAAGAACACTTTAGGGGATCCGAGACGTGCGCTGTCCCGTTGCGTTTTGCCGAGGCTGCAGTGGCATTTGGATCTCCAGATGCAGAGGTGCGAACTAAAGCCGTCCGGTGGCCGATGTAGGGGCATTTACCAGCTCAAACCCCAAGTGGAAATGGTTGCATCCCAGCGTTTAAAAAGTTGAGATTGACGTCACGTGACACAATGTCAGAGAATATGGTTTACACCCCCTCTCACACACTACCATCCTCTCAATTGAGTTATTTGGAAACCCAGCGGGATTGTCTCAGAGATACTCAGTGCACTGCAAGTCAGTTTATCACGGTAGCCACTGATAGCCTACTTAGCCCATATCAGTGACAGAACTTCACTTAGTGTTTAAGGTTATGCTATAGATCTGATAAACGCACAAAGCTGGTTAGCAGATTACCTTATCTGAAATAGCAATGAATATAGAGTAAAGAGTAGCCTATAGAATATAGATGGGTTTGATTTTTGATGAAGTTATTTCACAAACACTTTTTGAAACAAAGTTTGATAAATTGTGACACATTACCTTCTCAGACCTTTCACATTTCAGATATAAATACATATGCTTACCTGTGTCTGAAAGGTGCCCATTAGTGCTCTCGTGCCTTCAGTAGGATATGTCTGTGTAATAACACCTCACATAATAACTTTCACACAGCCTTGTAAGGCACAATGTGCAGTCAGAAGCACAGTAAAAACACGGGCGTGAAGTGAAACACTAATCTTGCAGGGGAGTTTCCAAGGGTGCGAGCTGCTTCAGACCATTTGCTTGCCTGCATCCTCTCTCAAACCCCCACCCCTCTTTGCATGCTTCTGTTTGATCCTGTAGGTATTGGGTCGGTGCACTAACTGATGAAAAGTCTAAGTAAACCACCAGGCATTTTACGCTTTTGAGATTGTATGGCAGCAGCACATTTTTCACATGCTTTTTGCCCCACTGCCACCTGTTTTACACCCAATTACTGTAGGAGAAATTATCACACACACACACACACACACACACACACACACACACACACACACACACACACACACACACACACACAGTCACACCACCAGCAGACCTACTTTCAGTCTAGCCAGGGCCAGAAATTCTTCATGCTTACATATACACAAATATACAAAATAGTGTGTGTGTTTGTGTGTGTATGTGTGTGTGTGTATAAGCTGTGATTGTGGTATACACAGTATGTAGTTGTTTTTACTTGGTTAATGCTACGTACTTTGTTTATTGCACCTTTTTTCCTTGTTCATTACATTGTTTTCTATAGTGGTTGTGTATGGCTGTTGTGTGTTGACTGTTTCTGCCCCTGTCACCATTGCGAGTGTTCTCTGCTGTATTGTTTATGCACTTTGGATGCCATAGAACAATATGTTGTTCAGCTGTATATTTTACCTATACAAGAAGCTGTGAAGCTATGAAGCTGTCTTAATTGACTTGATAAATACACACCATTTATTAATACAACAAGAAGTGTTTCTGTGTTGTACAACTAAAACCTACAACCTATGTTGTAGTCCTCTTGCGTTTTACAAGACTTGCGGTTTGATTGCACATGCTGTAATGAAATGGTGTAATTAGACTTAATTAGGCAGTTTTCAGCCTAATGAACATAAGAAATACCAATTGGCAGTCTTTGAAAGAACCTTTAAGAAAATAAGTCTAAAGAAGCTTTCATTCTGATACTTTGAACATTAAAGAGACCCTACGGTTGGTTACTTTCTGAAAATTACACTTAAGTGAAAAGCAAGGCCAAAAGTGTTTGTGAGCTTGAGGGGTGGCAGCAGCACAGTAGCATATTCATGAGGTTGTTGCAGTTGCATATATCATGTGTGGACGACTGAAAATCGCCTGCATAAATACAGAGCCCAAGAAGTTGCTTAGCCAGTCTTTGCGTACAGCAGCCGAAACTGAGGCAGACTTGTTGGGCAGTCAAAGCGACTCTGGACAGAGAGGAGGCCACCGGTCTCAGTGGGAACCACTGCGGTCTCTGTGTTGTTTTAAATGCAGCAGAGGCAGCCTCCCTGAAAACCCCTGCTGTACCCGTGGCCTGTGGGGGCGAGGAGGAACCAGTGTGGCACTCTTACAGCGCCTGGTTTCATGCCAGTCACTGCACTGCCACAGTTGGCAGAGATGGCTGCTGCATTTTGTTTTAAATATATTTTATGGTGCTTTTAGTGTGACAATGTTGAGTGAGTGTAGGGTTTGGGAGCTGAGGGCAATGAAAGGGACTGTTCATGTGCATGTCTGTTTACTGTAGTTTGTGGTATATACTGTAGGAAGAAGATGAATGTCAGATTACAGAGGCTCTTTTGTAATGCTTATATGCTTTAAGGCAAAGGTTTGATGCTTGAGCATTCAACTATCCAGACATCCAGGTGTGCCAGACACACACACATGCACACACCACACACACACACACACACACACACACACACACACACACACACACACACGTCACTCAATGCCTTCACAATGCCTTAAGGGACATGTTGCTGCATTAATTTTTGCCTTCTTGCTTGAGATTCAGCTCTCCAATGCTGCATGTTTGAGTGTAAGATGCTTTTCATAACACAGCAGCTGAAACACACACTCAAACACACACCCACACACACACCCACCCACCCACACACACACACAAACACACACACACACTCAGACACATACTCAAACACAGACACACACACACACACACACACACACACACACACACACAATGCAGTCGTCTGCTAATTGAATTGAATCCAGCAAATGAACCAGAGCTCATAAAAAGAGACCCATATCGCACCAAATGTTTGGAGATTCATGTGGGAAATGACATGACCTCTTCCTGTTAGATTGACTCACTCAGCACTTATCTAGTCTGATATGCACCAGCTGGAAGTCCACCACATGCTTACTATAGCAACAAACAGGGCTTTCATATCTGTGAAGATTTATTGGTTTCATATTCAGCACAGCTAGGCTTGGCAGGGAAGTGAGGGCTCCATGCCCTGTTGCCCACAACGGAGGGGAAACTTAATCAGAGATGGTGGTGGGGAGAAGGGAGGTCGGTAGACAGGCAGACGGGCCATTGGAGGTGTTTTGAGGCATGGTGACACACCGCAAGGCGCTGGCATCAGGTTGGGCCGGAGGGGAACTCAGAGTTCAGATCTGATGGTAAGGCGGCTTGACTGCACACACACTTGTCACAGCGTGTCTCTGAGGACTCTGTCATTACTTAATGCTAAATACACATACACGCGTACGCACACGTGCACGCACACACACACACAAGCATGCACATACAAACACACACATACACACAGACACACACACACACATACACAAGCATGCGCACAAACACACACACACAAACACACACACATACACATACACACAGACACAAGCATGAATGCACACACTTGCACAATGCACAAACACACACACTTAAATATACACCCACAGACTCAAATACACACACAAGTGTCACACACACACACACATACACAGATACACTCAGACACACATACTGAAGATGAAAGCCTTTTGTGAGAGCAGTGATCAGAGACACAGAAGGGAGACTCAGAGCAGAGCACGTCCATTCATTTGCCTCTTTTTATGAGACTCAGAGCTGCATGTTTGGACGTCGCCTTCACAGCTGCTGATGAGTCACCATGAAAGAGGGTGCTCCCTGATGACAGTAGACGGAGGACTGGGAAGTATTGTGTTTCACTTGTGAACATTCGACAGACAGGACGGTGTCCCATGCATTTCTTGTGAAATCCTAGCTGAGCCCTGCCTTTCCATACAGGAAGCATAAAAGACCTCCTTTGTTAGGCTTAACAGGTTGCTTTACAAGATCAGCGACTGCGACTGGAACATTTCCAAAGGATTTACTTATGATGCACTACGCATTCACGTGTCAATAGTAGTTGCTGAATTTGCATAATATCTCACGTCTCAGTCAAATGTACACGGAAATTGTACTTGATAACTTGATGGAGGACTGATTAAAATATGCAGAGGATTCACTGGCATTTTTCATGCTGTTTCCAATTACTTTGTATTTCAAGGAAGCTTCACTTACTAATCCATGACTCTGAGGTTGATATTTGTATTACTGTAAACAGCAAATGGAATTTCAACCCCCCATAGCTATGGTTATGACTTGATCCAAACCACAATGCTTGTTCACTATGACATTATAAAAACTGTGTACAACACTTTCTTGAGTGTAAATGTTCACATTTACATCCATTTATCCTCAGCAACTTGTATATAAAGAGGGTTAACCTCCCTTCTGTAGTCCATAGATTTTTTTTAACTGAACAAAATAGTGGCTGCTTTTTCTGATTGGCTGCAATAGTGTTTGTGAGTGGTTGCATGCTGTTTTTTTCAGTTTACTGAGCCATGGTTGCATAGGAAAACCAGAGTTTTTTATTTTCGGTGCACGCAGAACAGACCACAAACAGATTGTAAAGAGATAGCTGAGACAGCCTGGTGAGCCAGACTTCACTTTGCTTCAGTTTGTTCAAGGAGTTTGTACACTTGATATGCATACGCTTACCTTGTGGTACGTGGGCACTTTGTTTGAACTTTAAAGCTCTTGGTTCTGACTTCTTTAGGTTCTCTGAAGGGGTGCTGTGAAGATATTTTAAGGTTTAAACAATTTAGCGCAATGTTCCAGGAACGTTCCAACACCGTTTCATAATAGGAATACCAAAACATAACCAAGAGGGAACGTTATGCACAATACAACCATACCATGACATTTGAGTTTTTGGTTCATAAAATGTTAGGGGAATGTTTGTGAGTGTGTCAACCTATAGCTAATGTTCTCTAAACGTACACTCAAGGTTTACGGAAAACTTAATTTAAAAACCATAGGAGAACCATGGGTCAACATTATTTAAGGTTTTTGCAACATTCCATGTTAGCAGGGTTACTGTTCCTTCAGCACTTATCACGGTGAGAGAGCAAGCACCCAAGAGCTCGCTCTCTGATCTCCTCAAAGAGAAGATGTAAGTGGGGCATCTGCTGTACTTGATTTCTGACTGCTATTTATATCATTGTTTGGCCAGTTTGATGGGAAAACACGATTAGCTATAGCTCCTGCATCTGCAGTCTTGAGGGATGTTAAGGATCTGGGACCCTTCTGGAACCCCTTATCATCACAGCATCAGTGGTATGTTGCTCTTGGCCTCCAAGGCCTGGGGGCTGATGGCAATCATCACAGAGCTGTAGCTGTCAGGGTGAGACATGACAACACAGAGTAGGCCAGGTTTGTTTGTTAAGTGGAGGCAACTCCTGTTGCTGGTACCCGGGTTGAGCACTTAGTCATGGTGAGATGCCATCTCTTGACACTCATTCTGCATGTCTGTCTCTCTGTTTTGCTCTCTCTCTCTCTCTCTCTCTATTCTGTCTCTCTCTTTGGCTCTCTCTCTCTCTTCCTCTCTCTCTATATATATATATATATATATATATATATATATATATATATATATATATATATATATATATATATATATATATATCACACACACACTACCTGGTCCTGTGCTTTGAAAGGAAAGAGCCCACATTGCTGTCATTCTTTATCTCTTCAAAGTGCTTTTCAGCATTTTTTGTCCTCCACAGGATTGCATTTGATGTTTCATAGGGGCAACAAGATGGGACTGTATAAAACAATGCAATTCACCTTCACGTTTCACAAATCAGATCTAAAGAGTTGGGTTTCCTTTAGAGGAATAATGCCTTTGTACTGCAAAGAATAGGATCAAATAGGATCTCTAACTCTTAGGAAAGGCAAATAAAATGTAACAACTTCATATCTGAAAACCACGTAGGTCAATCATAGGCTGATGTCAGCTGTGAGATTAAAGACCATTTATCAGTTTGTATGATAGAAATATCAAATCACTGGTGTTGGCCTACAAGGTGATTGATGGATCTGCTCCCATCTACCTGAACACCCTCTTAAAGGCATATATTATGTTTTGTCACTCTGTTCCTCCAAGGAATGGCATCTAGCACTGCCAACGCCTCACACAGGGCAATCCAGGCTATTCTCATCTGTTGTCTCTCTAAAATATGGAAGCTATCAAAGTCACTGGAAAACTACAACAAAGCAGTGATAAGCAACAGCAAAAAATCACCATCTACCAGTGTAACTGATGAAAATGAATTCATTCCCACGATCCCATACAGAAATGTCTTAATTCTAACATGGCTATCTTCCATTGCTGTCCAGTGTTCTGTACGTCTTGGTCATTTAAAATTTGTAACAATTGCGCCCTCTGTTGGTGCTTTACTGTATAGATACATCTGAAGCTTCTCAGCAACCCAGAGGTTGGTCTATGCACGTTGTGGAATCTCCCAGATTCTGTAAGTAAATGATCAGGCTGTGACAAGGTCGGGGAAATGTTACTTGTTTCCACATGATATCTGGTACACTACTTGATTTGAAGAGACATATGGTAGATTGTTCTGTAGTTGAATACCTTTAACTTCTATAAAATTTGTACTTTTGTTAACAATTTAATGATTATGCTTATGTCATTCACACTGCCTTTTATTTCCACAGTTGAGATTATCATAAGATGAAGAGTAAGTGGCTGAAATCCATAAGCAATTTAATTCAAGTTTGGTAATGAACACAAGAGGGCAGTGTTGGTCAATAATAACAATGACATTTATTCGCATACACCAGGGTGCTTCATGAAAGGTCTTGAACATCTTACTAATGGTATACAATTATAAACATCTGAAGTGTAACAGCAAAAATACAGTTCTGTGTTAATACGTTATAGACTACAATTTGTAAATCCTCTGAAGTGAATCTTTTTCAGCTTTACAGTTTGTTGAACACACTTTTTTCTGTAGCTTCTCACTACAATGAACAACTACAGGACTCAAAATCAATATTCCTCCACTGAAACTCCGCTAAACATATCACATTTTGTCTGTCAAACCCCACGTATCGATATGTTCAATCATGTCTTTCTTTTCCCACAAAATTGAAATGCTCTCTAATATGTTTCACTTTTCACAACCTAGGGGTCACTCACTTCTCACAGACACTAACACTTAGGTGGTGGTAGGGGTGGTAGTTGTGGTGTTAGCGTAGCTTTCAAAAGAGTAGCCTACCCTATCTGGAGGACCGCACACAGCGTATATGGGGCCCAATAAAATGTCTCCTGGCCGCTAAAACATCCAGGGACCTCCAAGACCCCATCCCACTCACTCGAGTCAGCTGAGGAATAACACTAGACAGGCAGGGCTGGCTCACTGGAGCCTGACCTGCAGCTGGACCCCGTTTGTTGACTTTTACTCTAGAGGGCTGGGAGACCTAGAGGTTCCATGTTAATCTCAAAGATCCCCAGTACTAGGGATTTTGTTGATTCAAGGGATAGGCAATTGCCCATCTGATTATATTTAACCCTTTTTCTAGAGACACAGGGACAATAAACCATAAATAAACAAAAGCCATTGATAAATAAATCAGTTTACTATTAGCTCAGTATGGTCTTTGTAAATGTAAGGTATTCTAAAGATTACATCCGTTACCTTTTTTCTTTCAGCAATTTTAGACACAAACTATTACTCACTGATACGCAAAGTTCAATTCTACATAATAGGGATGAATTAGCTTACCTTCTGCCATGACTTAAAAGTCATACCTTTATTACTGGAACAACTAGGTCACTGATATTTTAAGAAATTTAAGTTATCAAATATCACCTATGATTATAGTTTATCACGATAGTCTCAGTTTGATCCAAGGTATAGCATCGTTTATAAACAGAGGGTATAAAATAGTAACAAACTAATTGACTAATCACAGGAAAAACACTTCCTGTTCACCATAAAGTCTACAGTTCATTGCATTTTGGAGGTATTACAATATTTTTAGAAAGCGTCTGGGAAATTTGAATTTGAAATTTGAATTTTAATTGCCCGCATGCCATCAACATTTCCCCTAAGTATCAGACGGGGCTGTTGGCTAGAATTCCCAGGCATTTATTTCCTGTCCTTTTTCTTTTTGTGGCGGAGGGAGGGAAGTTGCATTTAGGATGAAGGTCCAGGGAGTCACATGGACACAAGTTTTTGATGAATGTTCAAACGACACTGTTGCACAGTTTCCTTTAGGCGTGTGAGAGGTTGCTGTCCACTTTGGAGCTCCTTTGACATTTTGCAATTAACCGAATTTTCCACGTGAATGTTTTGTTTAATCGAAGGACCACAACGCGGCTACGGCAACCTGTTGTGATAACTCTTCTGCGTGGATCATGTTGGAAACTTTTATCCGCTTCAATTAAATTTCTCACAATACAATTTTAAACCTGTCTGTGTGAGAAAGCTGTGATAAGCAACAATGACCGAGGAAAGCAAAGCCGAACACCGTGCTGAAAGCGGGAAAGACATGGAGAAACAGCTCCGTTTGAGAGTTTGTGTTTTAAATGAACTTTTGAAGACTGAGCGGGATTATGTTGGAACTCTTGAATTTCTCTCGGTAAGTTTTTTCAAAGCGCACAACATGTAGCCTGAGAAAAGTTTCATGCGTCCAGTACTTTCAAAGCCCTCGCTTAGAGACTCCTCCACAACAGAACTATTTGATATGCATGGTACTCTACTCTTGCTGCTAGCCGCTGAAGTCTTGCGGTGCACCTCAGTACCCAAATCGTGAGTTGCCTGTCAATCCCAGAGATCATTACGGTTTGTATACCTCGGAGTTAAACCGCTGTTTAATTATCTAGTTAAGTCATTGAAAGACCCCGTGAAGAATTTTCTTGCAGAAAAGCGGCATCTGTCCACGAGTTGAACACATTGCTCAGCGTTCACTTTAGATGTCCCCTAGGCAACTTCTCATTTTCTGTCAGACAACCCAATTAGGAGAGATTTCAGGAGTGAACGGTGTTATGGTTGATGTGTAATCCGGTTAATCGTTTTATTGTCATTACAACGTAAAAACCCACCTAAGACTCTATGACTGTAGGGTCATTGTATTTGAAAGAACAAAACTCAAACTTAGTTGCAAGTTTTTTTTTCTGCTGTCTTCTTTTCTTGGGATATTGGATATATTTCTTTTCACGAGAATGTTGATGCGATGACTTGTTGGATAGCTGTTGAATTTATGCATTTTAGAACAGTCAGAAGAAAACAACAACAAAAAACAAACAAAAACAAAATAGTATAAGCAAAATCAGGTGGTCAGGTGGAAGAAATTCAGTTCACATAGCATTTCAGTGGTATTATCCGGAGGTCCTCTCACTCCGAATGCTTTTCTAGAGGCACAGAAGGGGCCTGGCTGGTGACTCCAGAGCCTGGCCAATACCTGCAAGTCTGGCCGCCCTGCCAAGGTCTGAGGTAACTCAGAGTGGCGCTTCGCCAGGGACAGCGCAGGTGTAGGAGAATTAAAACCACTTGTGTCGGCTCTCTCACCGTGTGTGTGTGCGCACGCGTGTACGTGTGTGTGTGGTGCACCACTGGATTGCATTAGAAGAGAGAAATGCAATCAGCAGTCCAGTTCATGCTATTACTGAACAATTACAGGGTCAAAAGAAGGAAGGAAGGTAGATGTTGCATAAGCAAGCATATGATGACAAATTGTATGCAAGTGAAGCCTATGTATTGGAATGTTACAGTAAGGTTCTTTGATTTTGCTGTTGGAATGTATGATTGGAATGCAACAACCCTGGCTCAGGCTCTGTCAGTGTGAGACTTGTATGTGTTGATAATAAATATTTGTGAACGAATAGTGTTCTCTCCCTCTGTCTGATAACGCAATGATAATAGACAGAGAGGACCACTGATAGCAGCTTGAGTCATGTGCAGTATTTTGGAAAGCGACCCCTGTGTATTCCCAACAGTTCTCTCTCCGAGTGTTGTGGGAACGTTGGGGGACTGGCGGGTCGAGGGCACTGTGTTGTGTGTCATTGCAAACACGCTTTTCCCAAGGCCAAAATGTATGCAGCAGACATACCTTTTCACTAACCCACAATCACAGATGGGTCCAATGTAGATACAGAGAGAAGAAGAAAGCTGCCTTGGTTTAGAGGGGAAACTACAAGTGTGTCTCCTCACAATAAGCAATTTCAGCCTACTTAGAGCAAAGGGTCTAATATTTTTAATGTTTACAGAATGCTTCATTTTCTGTGTACGATTCAACGAAGCAGTGTTTAAGTGCCCCTCGAGGGCTGTTATTTATGAGTCAGTGGAGACTCATGCACACAGAGCAAGTACAAGCTTAGTGATTTATGCAAACATTTATATTATATCATCAGACAGAAACTTGACTTCTTCCCTGAAAATGAGAAAGTGTTTGTTTTTCTCTAGCTTTGTCACATTCCCTTTCCTGAACTGACCCCCCTACCCCCACCCCCCTTAGAAAAGTTAGACAAGAACTACTAGTAAACTCCTGCCTCTGAGTCAGCATGTTTCATAAGACAGGACTACTTATCCATCTGAAGCAGACCTAACTAGCGCATCAAGGCAATTTTGTAGCTGCCTCCACAAGTGTGGATATCAACACATTGGGAGAGGCTGATAAGTGTTTCTTTGAAGCTGATGAAAGCTCTGCATCCCTGGTCTCCTCCTCCTCCCCCTCTTCTGCCTCTTCCTCCTCCTCCCTGCGGCTGACAGGTTGGGTCAGCAGGATGACTTTTCCCTCTTATCACTCTGAATTGGCTGGGGAGTGCCACTCCAACGCTGGGCAGGTTAGGAGGTGCTGGGGTGGGCTGGGATGTGGATCAAAGTGTTGGCCAGAGGGCTGTAGCCAGTGGAAGGTTCCTGATTGATCACTTCAACCTGATCCTCTTTTATTATTAGTTACACAGTCAGTCAAATCCAGCAGGCAAGAGTTAGGATGTTAGACTTGTCAGCTACACTTTGTTCATGGGATTTTTGTGTCTGAGGTGTTGAAGTACCAGAGGGCTTCAGAGACGTGTATGTGTGTGTGTGTGTGTGTGTGTGTTTGATGCCTGCGTGTGTGTGTGTGTGTTTGTGTATGGTCTGTGTGTTTGTGCTGTGTGTGGGTGGCTTCTGCCAGACAATATGGTTCCCTGGTGGGACAAGCCTGCAGCTACCGCTGCGGAGGAGAGGGGGGCCTACTCTGTGACGCTGGAAGCTGGGCTTGGTGCTTCTCTCCTGTAAACCATATTTCCTGGTGGAGGATTTCCAGAGAGGTTAGGAAATACAGGGAACAATGCCGTGGCCACTGCCCAGCCAGGCTCCGTGGGGAGGTTTATCATGCTGGATCAGTGGCACTCCAATCTCAGTTTCAGTTGCTGGCCAGCCAGCCATGGCAAAGCTACTTTCAGTGCAAAAGCATGATGCATTGTAAAAATGAGACACCCCAAATGTAGCACTATAATGTTTCCACTATCAAGTCTTGTTGTGGGTCAAGGTTCCATACTTTCACCATACTGTGCTGCCATGTTATTAAAATACCAAAAAAATAAAAGGAGAGACAGACTCCATCTCCATATTTTTCAAGTCTTCATATTGTAGTATAATAACAGTTGCGTTAACTACCAAATTATAGATCCTTACCTTACTCACCATGACATTTACTTCTCATTCATTTATTTGCTGTGTGAATAACAAGACACTCGCTAAATGTTGACTTAAAAGTCTTGTAGCATTCATTCACGTACACACGGCCAGTGTCAGCACATTCGTGCCACATCAGTGACTCACTGAATTTTACAACTGTTAGTTTTTTTCCCCTTTAGGGGTAGGGATAGGGTCCCATGAGATTTGGGCCTTGGCACGACACAACATGCAGTTTCACTATCTGATGAGAATGGCTTATGCCAGTAGTGGAGTTAAACTGGGCCCCTTTGGGGACTCACTCACAGATATTTTGAGCACATCTTATATAAGACCTGATTAGAGAGAAGAGATCATGATACTCAAAAGGTTGGGGTAAACCTTGATCGTCCAAGTAAAAGATTTAGTCTCTCCAAAAAAAAACAAAAAACAAAAACAGAGCATGTTAATGAGAAGCTTGTGTAAGTATACTTTCAAAGTTGTGACCCCTTTCATGTTACTTGAACTTTCTCTCCCAAACCATAGAGTGCAGTAGGGTTAAAAAAAAGCGATTTTTTTGGACAGTATTGTGAGATGTCAATTGTACACTTATGAGGAAAACAGTGTGAGGGGATAAAGGGGAAAGCTTTCATGTCCTACTTATAGGGGGGGAAACAGAGCCATAGCATAGAGTAATATGTTCCTTAGGGACGGAGCTTTTTGTAAAGTGGTTTCTCTGTTTCACTTTTCTTTACAGTGGCCTGTGGGACGGTAATAAAATGTAATATAATGGCTTTAAAAAGCCCCAGATAAACCCAACAGAGAAAATGTGGTTATTGTCATGTGAATTGCGTGGCTGTAATATTCCCCATGGACTTTTCCCCTCTCTTTCTAAGTTTGCTAAAACACCATTTGGTAAAGCCATTAAACATTCTAACTTGTAATCGCTGCATTATGTAGATCAGGGGTTCTCAAACTTTATTGGGTCAGGGACCCCTCATGGAGCGGAAATTTTTTCAAGGACCCCCTCATAATTGCAACACAAATTTAGTCATATACGATTATAGCCATTTGCTGTTTCAGATGCTTTTGAACTCTTATTCTGAAAACACACTTTGCTGATACCACACCAGTTTTAAATAGGCATGTTATTGCATTTAGCAAAACTTGACTGTGCAGGCGCAGTTTTGAAAGGATTGGGGTTTTTTTGTCAGATCTAGGCCTACCGTGTTAACAAATACTGTTTCACATAACTAATAATAATTAATATTCATTTTGCTTGCAGTTAACGTTACTGCCCAAGGAAAGTGTTTTGACAGATTGATGTAATGCATCATGTATGCTGATTTGTCACTAATGCTATGCTGGTGGGAGTAATGAGCACAAGGCCATTGGGCTCTATACTGATCTCTAGTATTTTTCTCCCCATAAGACAAGGTTACACTTAGCAATGTATGTACTATAGCAAAATTTTTCAACCTGCTGTGGACCCCTGGGGGGGATAGATTAGAACTAAAGAACTAAAGACATTATAAGTGCAAGTCAAAATAGCTTTGGTCAGGAAATATTGACTTCAGATCAGAGACCGGCGATTACAGCTGCTCTTTATAATGTTGTGTGTCTCTCTCCTTACTAAGAGTTGCAATACCGCCCCCCCAACACACACACACACACACACACACATACACAGCCCATCTGAATACTCTTGTGTTGAGACTGTGCTCACTGCAGTGTTTTTGTTTGCACATTCAGCAATATTTCTGTTTAGGTGTTTGCACATCTGTGAGTGTGTATATCTTGGGGGTTGGTGTAGTTGGGGGCACATCCTCAGGAGAGTGAAATGATGACCTCACTGACCTCCCTTCCCACTATGGGTCATGGGTTATCCCTCATTCCCCCCGAAACCATCAACACAGCCGAAGACACCAGACCACACCTCATCCTCTGCCCTTTCCTGTCTGTCTGTTTATCTTCAGTCTTCACTCCTGACACCCCCCACTTCCCTTTCACCCACACCTCCTCACGACCACCCCCGTCCCCTCCCCCCCTATCCAGCCCTACTTCAGCCCTTCCACAGTACTATACAAGCAGGAGCAGAAGACTCTCTAGAAGAATCACTACTCCAACACCCTCCTCCACCTACAACGCTGACTCCCGTGTCTGTGGACAGCGCAGTTCCGGAGACACACAACGAGTCTCTTTATCACTCACAGTGGCAACCACAGAGGCCCTGGGTGTGCTTTTCCGGACTCTCGAGGAAATTCGCTTCACGTGATTGACATGTAAGTGGACACGCAGACAGCAGAGTCCTGCTGGCTGGTGAGTCCGGTTCTCGACAGGATGGAGGGCAGCGAGGGAAGCTAAGCAGAGACAGACAAGCTCGACAGATTGGGTCAGGAGTATGGATGGGAGCAGGATGGCTGTCGGGTAGAGTTTGATTGATTCTTGGCTGAAGCGAGAGACCAGTGTGACCTGCAGTGAGAGATCAAACAAGAGCAATGTGCTGCTGGACCAACAGATGAGTTGTGTTTGTAGAGTAGTAGAAGTTCAAACACACGAAAAGATCTTACTTTATTTCAGCTGCTGTCAGTTATGAAATTGTGCATTTATTTCTTGGGGGTTACTCAGATGAAATATAAACCTTACCCATACCTGTTTGTCTGTATGACTGTAAGTCATCAAAGCTTTTGCTGAAAGCAACTGGAAGGATATACCAGGAGAGACAAGTCAGACTTTGTTTGTAAACTATCAGAGCTACAGAGGTAAGCCAAAACAAGCAAACAAACAGACAAACAAATAAACAAATGGAAGATTCTGTGTTAATGGGCCAGTTAATTAGCTCTGGCTTCCAGCCTTCCTTTCCCTCCCATTCCCATTGGCCTACTAGAAAAGGTGGGCTGAGCCCTCTAGCTCTTCCTCTCCTCCGCTTCTCCCTCTCTATCCCCCTATTTCTATCCTTTTGCTGCCTCCCAGGCAGTGCTGCTTGCATATGTTCCGTCCATTATTCCAAAATACTTTGTTGACAAGAAGCGTATTTTTTCCCCCTTCTCTTTGCTACGTGAAGGATAATTAAGATTCCAATCTCGTTAATCACCTCACTGGGTTCCTCTCTTCCTTTTTCCATGGCAAAGCAGCCTGAGATGTAAGAGCAAAAAAAAAAAAAGAAAAAAGAAAAACAACAAAAAAATGGTAATCGGCCACAGCCCTGCTCCTCTTTCTCACAGTCTCTCTTATCTCAGTCTCTTGGCTCTTACTCACAGAGTCGACTCCAACTATCTCCCCAAAGCTCAGCCCTTACTCATTATGCCCACACAGTCACTGGCCCATCATGAATGAAGAAATATTCATGTAGTGGGCTGCAGGTGCTTCTCTTAGATCTCTCACCAATAACAGGCAGGAACAACCTTCAAATCCAGTGGCCCTGTAGATAGATTATACGCACTATGTGTGCCCCAAGTCTAGTTTGTTTGCACAAAACATGATTTGAAAGAAGGTTGGGGAAGGTCTTTCTCTTTGTTTGGATGGCTACTGACATGGGTGTTCTGCCTGGTACAGAATAGAGGAAAGCTGGTAGACAAAGAAGCACTGGCAGGAGAGAAAGCGGTGTGATTATGCCAGTGCTCAAGAGAGGACTGCCTCATTCCACTTCAGTTAACTTCAACATCAATTAAAAAAAGTTTTTGAAAGGGATGACTGTGACTTGAATTATTTTGTGATCTCCTTTAGAAAAGCACAGGGAAGCGGTAGATAGGTTTTGTTCTGGGATTCATCATGCCTTTGAAAGATGATTGATAAGGCAATCAAGGCACCTTTGAGAAGGTTCTCAGTTTAGAGTGAAATTTCATATTCATTTCAGGTTTTACCTCATTAAATTGGTTAAAGAGAAGAAAGCAATCAGATTGACTGACATGTTAAATTAGGATGGATCTTTCTTCTCTCTCTCTCTGCTGTAAGTCTTTTGATTAAAGTTCAAACAGTTGGGAGAAATTCATAGCCAATCCAGGAGTAATTTAGGAGTTACAGGTAGTAACAGTAGCACAACAAACATTCCCTCCCCAACAAAAACAGAGCTCTTGACACAGTGACTTCCCCTCTGTGCTTGCTGGAGTGGACTGGAATATTTTGTCAGGTTTGTGAATGCACTTGGTTCGGTGGCCGTTGTGGTCCTGGAGTAGGTTTCGAGCCGGTGAGTTCCTTTTGCTTTTGTTTCAGTGCAGAGCAGGATTTCCTTCCTTCCTTCCTCGCCGGCCCTCCCCTTCTCGACATTGTGCCGGGGCTTTCCTGTGGGGGGGTACTCCTCTCCTCATTTGGCAGGGGGGAGCAGACAGGACCTGTGGTGCAATAATGCTGGAATGGTAGTGGTTGGGAATCCTAATATTTTGGCTGTTTTGTGAAGTTATGTGAAAATAATGTCATCCAATACTGTCCACTTAAATCACGTCGGCATTGTACAGTGTACAGTGCTATAGAGAAGTTTTCTTTTCAAAAATCTCATTATCATCAAGTGCTAATCTAGCCTAATTGATTTCCCTTTATGGTACAATGTAAGTGTTGTTCACTAATTACTGTAGTAAGGTATATGGTGATTTTTGGAATGGTATACAACCCTACAGTTAGAAAATAAATGATAGCATTGCATTGGTGGTAGCTTTGTGTGTATCACCCTCTTTATGTCCATTATAGGCCTATGGGGGGATATTTTATGGGTGAATAGGGTAAACATTTTAACCAATAGATATCCCCTCAAAACCTCACTGACGCAATGCAAATTCCAGATAGTGTTCTGGATCACCATAAAAATGTAATAATTTGTTTCTTGTCCTAATACCCACAAACATTGTCTGAAAATTTCATCCAAATCCGTGCAGTACTTTTCAAGTTATCTAGCACACAACAAACAAACAAAAAAACAGACAGAAAGACAGACAGACAGACAGACGTCAGCAAAACCAAGTCCAAAATTAGTAAAATGCAGTCCATATTCGAAATGAATACAGAGTTTCACTTTGGAGTTTCACTTTTGTGATGCCAACCAACTTTTAAAGCAACACTGTCTCTATGCATGAACTCTTGCATTCCTATGAGCACATGCGAGTTGTCTGGGTGGAGGACCTGTGGGCACTGGTGCCAGTGGTGGAAGAGGGCTTCCTTTGAGCTACGCCATGCCAGCTGGTCTGTCACATGGCACAGTGTGTGACAAGTGTAAGAACCACAGGGCACTTGCCATGCGAGATCACATGCCATGTGAACTGGGCACACACACAGACACAGACAAAATAATGCATGGGTTGTGTAGGGTGTTGAGAGAGTGTCTTTTTAACATAGCTCTTGGTTTTTGGTTTGCATGCATGCATGCAATATTTTATAATATAGTATAGTGCATGTAGGAGGCCAGCACACGCACAGAGACACACACACATACATTGGCATGGGGAAATTTGTGTGTACACTGTAATGTAATGACAGACGTAACAGACATGGGAAATTTGCCCTCTCTCCCCCACCACACACACACACACACACACACACACACACCACCCCATCTCCATCCTGAGCTCTTAAATTAGCCCTTTCGTCTTATGGGCTGAGGGCACTGAAGGCCAGACAAGCGCTCTTATGTCTCTTGTTCAGGACAGATTCCTCCTGCTGCACGGCTCGTCCTTGCCGTTGGTCCTCCCAGGCTATTTCCCACCATCCCTCCATAAACGCTTCAGACTGCTTTTTTTTAATCTTGGGAGACCAGACAACTGAGGAAACTCCACTTTCTCCCTTAAATTTAATCAGTGACCCTACCCCACCCAACCGCAACCCCCCCTAAGCCAATAACGCAAGTTCCTGATTTGGCTGTGTCTGCAATACAGTGCATTCTTTTAGACCCAGGGAAGTGGATGGCCTTTCGGTGCTAATAATTCCAGCTCCATAATCAGTGTCAGACTGAGGGTAGGATACAAACACTGCCTTCCTCTGTTAACTGTTGTGGATTTAGTGCTGTGACGCAACATTGATTTTGAAAGGAAAAAAAACTCTGTATGCATTTGTGTAAAATGTGTGTGTGTGTGTGCATTTGTACATGCGTGTGTGTGTGTGTGCATACAATTTTGTGTTTGCGTTTGCATCAATGACCCAGCCTGACTGACAGTTTATTCAAATTTGACATGATTACACAGCAGAACCAATGGACGGCAAGCTTTTGACTCTTTTCTTTTCTCATTTTCTCTTCCACTTCCAGATCACATCTTCTCTCCTTCCTCCACCTCTCCTTTGCTACCCTGTCCCTAGCCCTCTCTTCTGCTCTGCTCTGCTCAGCTGGGGGGAGATTGGGGGTGTGTGGAGGGGTTGGGGTTGGTGGCGGGGGGGTGGTGGGGCTTCTGTGAGGAGCCTGGCAGGCTGACGGGGGTGACTGAGGGCCACTGTTCATTCACACACACAAAGGTGGCATTGATCCCAGAACTCGCTAAGGGGGCACTCTTGGGCAGCTTTTCATTGACATGCAGGACTGTCTCTGAGAACTGCAGAGAGAATGAGGACAAAGTTGTTTTTTTTCCTCCTCCTTCTTCTTCTTCTTCTTCTTCTCCTTCGTCTTCTTCGTTCTTCCTCCATCTTCTCTTTCTTTTCTTCCATTGACTGTATCCAATTCCACAGTGGGGGATGAGGCTAAAGAATCTTGTCTTCCTCAGCGCCACCATTCCTGAAGGACTCTGATGGCATTTATCCTTGGCTTGTTTGTGAGACAGAGACCCAGATACTTGTAAAGGAACCTAACAGTGTGTGTGACAGTTACGCTCGTGAAAAGTGACTAAGGCTTGGAACGGGTGATTTTGCCCTGTCATTTGTGATGACTAATGAGCTGCCTGTCTCTCATTAGTTGGCAAAGCTGTGATATTAATTTGAAAACGTTCCACACGCAGTTTGTGCTACTACCTAATGATGTTGCTGCATTTGCATAAAGAGTTCACTTACTGCACTGCAATTGAAAGCCTTCATGAAGAGGACGAAAAATGAATGTGATAGTCATTTAGGTCATCTTGGAGCCAGAAAGAAAGCATGGTATGACAAACAGAGCTGAGGGATTGCTGCCATAACATCATCTTTGTGTGTCTTGTGCTGCATAACTATGTATTAGGTCAGTGGAATAAGTTCATTATTTGTCCTACATAACTACCCTTTGGTTATAACAGTGGCAGTAGAAGAGGGAAAGAATTATAAAAATATGCAGACCAATTATGTTCATTGTAATATTTCCAAATATTATATTTTTTTCCTAAAATGTAAAAAGCATGCAAAAAAATGAAAGAATGCATGATCAGCATCCCTTGCCTTTACTGCTGGCAAGTTCAGCCCAAACTTCAGTGTTCTTACATTCATAATATATTCATCAAGTATTTTTGGGTTTTTCGGGTTTTCTTCTCTAGCTGGCTGTGAACGAACTTGGAGAGAGGAGGTAGACCTTTTCTCTTGAATTGGGAATAAAACAGACAAAAAAACAGATGCTCCCTGTTGTTGTCAATAAAAGGCTGTATCCGCCCCAATATACTCACAGCCATTTCCATGTGCAGATGCGCCTTAGCAGCTCCCAAGACAGCATGTTAACTTTGGAAACTGTATTTATAGCCTGTATTTCCTGTGTTTCTGTGTCCCCCCACTGAACACTCACATGGGCTGTGGGGGTGCTTAGTGTGTGTGTGTGTATGTGTGTGTATGTGTGTGTAGGCTGCCGAGAGTCCTGCTGGTGTCATTGGTTAGTGTCAAAAGACGGGTGTGTAGAGAAGGCGTAAGTGTCTGCGGATCTGTGATCTCTCATGGCGATCCCTCCAGCATGGCAAACAAAACCACTAATTCTCCTACTCTATCTTGGGGTGTCTTTTGTGTGTGTGCGTGAGTGTGTGTGTGTGTGTGTGTGTGTGTATGTATTGTGTGAAAGGCCAGTGGTGTGTCTGAATTGTTGATTTAGGGCAGAAAAAGGCCTCAGCTAAATGGAGTTTTCCTCTACAGGGAGAAAATGCAGAAGCCCAATATTTTTGTGTGTGGAGACGCCCATGTGTGGGTGTATGACAAGGAGCAACTCATTTACCAGTCCTCCATTTGTCTTGCTTTTTAAAACACACATGTGAACACACATTCAACACAAACACTTTCTCTCTCTCTCTCACACACACACACACACACACACACACACACACACACACACACACACACACACACACCATCATCATCAAGACCAACAGAGACAGGGAGAGGACAGATTCTGTGCTACCTGGCTGCGGCCCATTATTGGCCGATCTCACAACTCATTTACCTCCATCCTGTTTGGTCTAGGCTAGACACACACACAGGGCTTTTGTGCTTTTGTTTTGGAAAAAAGATGTGTGCCACATTGCACTTTGGCATTGTAAATAAACAGCTCTCTGTCAAGCCAACCCCCCCCCACACACACACACACACGCACACATAGTCATTCACACGAAGGCACACATGGGCTCATGCATCCTCACATTTGGGTTCTTTCTCTCCATATGTCTCTCTCTCTGTCTCTCTCTCACACACACACACGCACGTCACTCACACAAATGCACACATGGGATCATGTATTCTGACAAATGTGTTCTGTCTCTTCATCTTTCTCTCTCTCTCTCTTTCACACACACACACTCACAAATGGGCTCACACACAAACCCAGATAGGTCAGTCAGTAGGGCCTGGGCAACAGAACTGGTGCGGTGGCTGGCCACGTTGTTTGGCCTATTTTCACAGTCCACTGGTCAGCTCACTGGCTGTGTGTGTGTGTGTGTGCGTATGTGTGTGAGCTGTGCCAAGTCTGTTGTCTGTTTGTGCCACCCGTCTCTGGCTCCAGAGTTTTTGTCCTCTTTTGTCTGAGTCAAACAGACAGAACAAGACAGAACTAGTCAGAGCTTTAACTGCTAAAGCTATCACGCTCATTGCATTTGTCTCCAAAAAAGAAAAGAAACATTCCTTTCACCTTTCGCATTAACTGGAAACAGTGAGCCCCTCTTTTTATCGTGAGTTCAGGAAACTGGATGCTAGTCCTGTCCCCGCTTCAAACACACAATGGCCAATCGTTCATTTAGTGGCCCAGTTCTGACAACAAAGAAAATCCAGTGATTCATGATCAGACAAAGGGTTGTGGTCCCTGAATATGACACATTGAAAGACTGGGTCTGTTCACCCAGTCGGCAATGATACAGCCCCTGTCTTCTTTTGGTTGTTATTGTCACGGCAGGCAGACTGCATAACGAGTGGTCTGACGATGCCGTTTGCGAAAGCGCCATTTTACTGCACCTTGGGGAGCAAGGATGGAGGGAAATGTCTTCTGCCGAGTTTTTGTTGTGCCACTGACCAATGTGAAACCAGATGTGAGGGCTCATCTGTCTGGGTAAGCAAAGAAAGAGGGCAGAGGAGCACTATGCATTCTGTGTAGAGGAAAGGAAAAAAGTGGAATGTTCCTGGAAGTCCCTGATATGTTACGAGTCTCGGATAGACTGGGTTCTTGGAACCCCACATCCAGAGTATTCAGTGTGAAAAGAATGTGGCCTTTCAAATCCATACATCCACATGTATGCTCAGACACACTCACATACACACACACACACACACACACACACACACACACACACACACACACATACATTCATGCATAACATACACATCTCCCCTCACATGTTCATACACTCTACTTAAAATTGTGTAATGTATCAGAGTCCCATCCTTTCCATACCACGCATGGCGATGACCCTACATTATATCCATACTCCTTGTTTGCCTGGAGGAAGCGGCGGTTGTTTGTTTGGACCAGGGACTATGGCCCCTGAGTACTGTCTCTTTTTGTTTTTCGCACAAGGTCCCAGATAAAGATTTAATGTGAGGAACCGCTTCTCTTCCGCCTATTATGACATACGGTCTGTTCGGAGAAGCTGCTGGGACAACGTTATGTAACTCAGCTCACACACACACTCACTCACACACAAGCTGTGACCTTTCTGTCATGTAGGAACCAGACGTGGTCCAGTGCTGGCTTTTAAGAGTAAGTACTGTGGAGATCTGGTAACAGCAGAGGACTCCTTATCGTGCAATCACAACTCAACCTGCCTGTCTGCATGCGTTATCCAGAGTGATACTTAAGAGCAATACACATGCAAATGCATAGATGCCCTTACTCAGTGTGCTCCTAGAAACACACACACACACATACACACACACACACATTCTCATATTGTGTAGGAACGCATCCATATTGCCTTTAAATTAGCAAGGGCAGACTTTTCTGGACATATGGCTATTTATTGGTATTTTTGAGCTTCTTCTCTGTGCCACTGCTTTCAGTCATACATCTGTGTTTCAGTCAGCTCATCTCCATGTCTTATTGAAGTGAAGACAGTAATTTATTGTGGCCCTGATCCAGTCCTATACCAATATTGAGGACTACCGGTTCGATACAAACCATACTGAATATTGCCAAAAGCTGACAAAAGACTGGCAGTTTATTGACGTGATAGGCAGTGCTGTGCTCATGAGGCTTGCGTCAATCATGTGAAGAAACCTGCCATGAGGAGAGACCATTAAAACAGTTTAGTCCAGTTCTCCTGATGAGAACTCAAGCTGTCTGAGGGATAACGATATGGCAGCTAATTTTGATTTTCCAATGACTTCCATGGAGAAGGTATTAGAAACTGACCGTGCTGTAGACCAAAGTCCTATTCAGGGTTTGCCAAGTGAAGTGGCCCTAATAAAGTTTTGATTTGTGGCTGGAATACTGTCAGCAGACCTTAAGCAGTAGTGGATGGTGCATTGGCTGGGAACAGTATATGATGTGTGTGTGTGTGTGTGTTGGTGAGTATGTGCATGTGTATGTGTGTGTGAGAGAGAGAGTGCATGTGATGTGTTTGCACTATCTGCCAGTGTCCAGTGCCAGTATGGCTCTGTGTGACTTTTCCTGAGCCAACATGAAAGGTACTCTGTGTTTTCCCCGTCACTGTGTCTCCTTGATTCACCTCCACCTGCCCGGTATGGAGTGTCTGTGTCAAGCACAAGACTGCGAGGCTCCTGTTTGAGCTCACAGTGGATATCTCGTTTGACTGAGGGACGATGGTCACTGTTTGTGGTCTTTAAGCTGTTAGTGTAAAACCTCTGTGTGTCACTCTGGTTGTGGTGGTCCAGCATTCCAAGACGATGACTGCAGTAGCCTGTGGTCAGGCCTCTCTCTGTGATAAGGACTCCCTCTGATTGTCAGAGACGTGCTGTCTTCCTGAAACCCCATCCGATCACGGACAGAACAGGAACCGCAGGAAGCAATTGGTCATTTGGCAAAAAGTGTGTGTGTGTGTGTATGTGTGTGGAGGGGGTTGTGGGGTGGTATGGGAATTGTGAACTTTAGTGTGTGAAGTGGAGCCATTTTGGTGCCATCTGGTTGCTATCACTTCTTGGTGGCTCTGCAGTTAGCTTGAAAAGTCTTGCTGAGACAGGAAACTGTGTGTTGCTGCTCCCCACCGCACCTCTCTTATTGTGGTCTGCCCACATATCTGATTACAGCACGCCACCTAACAAACCTGACGGGCTCTTGTGTCAAATGGCTTTGGGGTTTGCCATCGAGTTCCTCTGCCTTATTTCTATTCTTTAATTAAGCCCAGTCGTACAGGATCTTGCGGACACAACCCATTGTTTATGGTGCGCAATTACACTTTATAATGCCACGTTTTGTGTTTCTCCTGCCAGAAATCAGGCACTGTGGATGTGAGTAAGCTGACTGTAGTTTCACTGCAGTTCTTTTACAGACTTTGGTCAGTGCTTTGGCGAGAACTCCTGAAATACAGTAGTGATTCTCAAAATATTTTGTGTAAATAATTAGTGTTACAGTTATTAAAGTCTTGGAATTTGGTATGAAAGCATAGGCACCTCTAAATTTAACTTTCTCTGAAGAAAGTAATTTCAAATGTAACTCTTAAGGAGTTTGGAGCAAAATGTGTGTCACTGAAGTGTGTTGAAGCGTATAAGTAGAAAAAACCCAGGTGCACCTCATCTAAGTTGTCTTTGAAGATCAGGTGACATAAAGATGTGTTTCGATGTAAATTAAAGCCACACACAGCTAGACAGAATTCTCTGTCGCTGTCAGGCTTGAATATGGTGCTGCTGACAGGTCCTTCTCATGCCTGTGTGGAAATTAGACTTGCTAATCAGATTTCGCTCCGGTACTGCAAAGCAGCAGCAGAATGGTAATCAGTGAAAAACTTTGTCTGTACAAAGAACCTCATTATTTAGTCACATCGTCACAATCACCACAGCAATTTCAACTCATCTCATTATCATTAGAGTCCCACCAGCAGGTCTCCCTCTCAGTCTTGGTTTGGATTAGTCTGTACTCCAAGAATTTGTTCTGGAACAATCTAATTTAATTTGATTAAACATGTAAGTGGCCTGCCCTTGGAATCAACGCAATCTGTGTTTAGTAATTAGTGAAGTGGAGGAGAAAGGCTCTCTCTCTCTTTCTCTTTCTCTCTCTCTCTTTCCTGTCATCACTCTAACTCTCTTTCTTTCTATCCTTTCTCCTCTCTCTCTCTCACACACACACACACTCTCCCGCTCTTTCTTTTTCACAGACATATACACATACACATACACACAGTCTCTCTCTCTCCCTTTCTCTCTTTCTTGTCATCACTCTCTCTTTCTCTCTCTTTATCCTTTCTACCTTCTCTATCTCTCTCTGACACACACCGACACACACAAACACACACACTCTTTCTCTCTTCCTCTCTCTCTCTCCTCTCTTGCTCTATCTCTCTGTCTCCCTTCATTTGTGGCCTGCAACGCCATCCTTCTCCTGCCCATCTCAGCTCCATCCTCCAGTTCATGTGTGCTGCAGGCATAAATGACATTTTTATAGCCAACAGCATAATCATACTGTGTAGCATTCCATCGTCATCTAGGCTGTGCTAACAGGAAATGCCCCATGTTCCCTTAAGTGGCATTACATAAAATGCTTTGCTGGAGGTGCATCTCTTATCTTGTTTCCCTGTCGCTCCTGAGGATTGTAGCATACAGTTGCAGAGGCAGGACCACCCCCTCACACACACACACACACACACACACGCACACGCACACGCACACGCACACGCACACACACACACACACACACACGCACACACACACAGGAAAAAGCAGCTTGATTCTTCCAGATGATAAATGCAGAGCAAGTGCCAGTCTGAAGGTCAGTAAATCGAAAGGACCGCTTGCAGCGAGGGGGAGTTCATCAGGCAGGACATGTCGCGGAGAATGAAGAGGTCGCTGGGTTGTATGATTAGTCTCTTCAGGGCCCTCAGCTTCCCCCCTCCCTCTCGCTTTTGCACTATGTTTGGCCACGGTCTGGCCCAGTCCTGGGGCTCATCCGTTTGCGCAGACAGCAGCTGCAGTCTGGAGTGAGGTGATGCCAGTTGATCAGTTGCCTTAATCTGCCAGCAGTCAGGTGGGGCAGGCAACCGTGACACGTTGATATGTGGTGCTGTGAGTCTCAGCACATTACCCCCCACTGAGTACTGATTTAAAAGGCAGCTCTGCTCTGTTTGTCAGATGGACAAAGCCTCCATGTGTCACTTTATTAAATAACCTCCGTCTAAAAAGACATGGCACACGTTGCGGTGATTGAGTTTAGTAGGGTAATGTGATCTTGATCTGTGATAGGCAAGCAAGCATGTATAATAGGATACAGTCATGTGTCCCCGCTGTAGCACCGTTGCAGAGGGATGGTTCTGGTTTGACTTGGCTGCAGATCTACGTGCTCATACAAATTAACGAGCTCAGCATATTTTCACGTCGTTCTTGTCGGCGCGTTATTGCTGCTGTCTGGAAACATTTGGAGCCTGTCTCATTCTCACCTCGTTTGCTAGATAAACAAAACGTGTTGATGCTCATTCCGCTTTCCTGTAATATTTTCTCAAAAGCACTGCGTATTTTCTCACTTGTCAAAGAAACAAGTTTTGCTCTGCTGTTAACAAGCTGTTATGAGTGTATTTGTATTTTACTTAGGAACACATTTGACAGCACAATCAGTAGTATTTTCTCTGTGATAGGAAATGGCAGTGATGTTTACATCTCTTGCCAGGTGAGAATGCGAGTGGGAGATAAGATAACAATAGATTAACATTCATTAAAGCTGATATGGCATGCTTCTCCGCAGCAAAAGATGTTGCTCAAAGATATGATTTATATTTGTTTACCCAGTGTTTGTCTTGTGACTTCCTTGATTTGAAGTGACTTGAGGACACAGGCATCAGGCATCAGACATGAGGCAACGGGGGTTAGTTTTTTCTTTTTCATCGCTTGCCCCACATGACGTACCCTTCAACATACACTGTTATTTCGGTCTTTCTAGACAGCTGATGGAAGGAAACAAGTCCAACAGTCTCAATCACTCACAGAATCACTCCTGTTATGCTGTCAGGCACTCCGTTTCCAGTGTGCTACACTGCATGACCGTGGAGAGCTGGGCCATTTTGCCTGTCACACGAGGCCTGCACTTTTAGGCTTTTCGTCTCCCAGACGGGATTATTAGCACCTCTTTTGTAGCAGGTCAAGAACTGTTATTCTTGGTTTTTGGAAGCACGACTGAGTTTCACACGCCTTTTCACCTTCAGATGGCTAAAGTGTCGTGGGATTATGGAGCCCCCCAAGAGCACCACGAGTCTGAGTGTTGGTCTTCCAGTTGCAGCAATGGCTCTGATAAAAAGAAAAGCTTGTTAGCAGTGATGACCACATTTCTACATGCTTGTTCTCTCTTTAACAAGATCTCTGGAGACTTGAATATGTCTAATTTGTTCTCTCCGTCTGTCTGTCTGTCTGTCTCTCTCATAGGTGTTCCTGCATCGACTCAATCAGTACGCAACCATGAAAATTGACAAGAACATCACGGAGGAGACGGTCAAGGTATCAAATTAAACTGAGCCATTCATAATGCAGTCGGCCTCAGAATAAGACACGACTGATCAGTGACCAGTCTGACCAGGGGTCAAAATTAGCACCAGTCTTCCACCAGTTTTGAGTTTGGCTTGTAGATTTCAGACCAGAAATGCTGATTTACTATTGAATTGAACACTGTCTGTGGCTGGTAGATGTTTCAAAAAAATTTTGACCCCTGAGTCTGAGTGAAATGCTAAAAGAATGAGTTCTCTTCAACCCAGGCGCTCTATGCAAACCATGTTTTCATGCTGTAATCCAATAAGCAGGCCGGATATTGCAAGCCGAGACCAAATAAAGCAAGCCTCTCCTTTGAGCGACTCTTTCAACCGAAAAAGGGGGAATTTTGAATGAAGTTAAAAAAAGGAGAAAGAAGGCGGGGGAAAGGGGGGTGGGGGGGCGGTGTTGGGAGGGGAACAGAAAGAAAAAAACAGTTGATACAGGAAGCAGCTGTAAATATAATCTATTTATAACCGTAGGCTGGAGGGAGAGGCAACGAGAAAAGAATGTGTCCCCGGGACGGACGAGACGGGAGTGGGAGTGGGAGTGTTTGTGAAGCGTTTGTGAAACGTTTGTGAGCGCCCATGCTTTGCTTACACTCAGAAATAAACACGCATTCATCGGGCCGCTCCCCGGCCCCTGTGCACTGTGCTCACTCGCATACCGCTGGCGAACATCCGGTTGGTTGGTTTTGTACGTGGGGTGTGCAGACCAGGTCACATAAGGGCCAGGTTTTGGACTAGCAGCAGAGGCGCTGCAGACGTGCTGCCCGCCATGAGGCCTGTCGTGGGAGGTGGTTGAAGTGCAGCATGGTGGGGGAGGGAGGGGCGATTTATTTGTAACTAATACCCCCTCTCTCCCCACACACGCATGGGGCCAGTACACTGACTGGCTTTCTTCTGGAGAAAAGGGATCAATAAACACAAGAAAGATGAAGGGCATGCATGTCCACATGAGTAGAGCGTGTCAGATTTGTCCTCATTTATAATTGCACACCGTTAAAACGAAAACAGTCCCTCACTCCATGACACATTTTCTTTTTTTTTTTTAAAACGGACTATAAAGAATATTTTCTCGCCTCAACTCTCCCAGACACATTACCACAGAGTTTCACCAGCCTGGCTGAGTCTCTACAAGAATGTTTGTGTGTGTGTGTGTGAGTGTGTGTGTGAGTGTGTGTGTGTGTGTGTGTGTGTGTGTGCGTGTTTGTGTGTGTGTGTGTGTGTGTTAGTCTGCATTTGTGCTGGCTCACACACACACACACACACACGCACAATGGTGCTCAGTCTGGCTCCATGACGGCCAGTTTCCACGTCCTGTCCCCCTGCTGCAGGTGCTGTTTTCCAACCTGGAGGAGATCCTGTCGGTGCACCGCCACTTCCTGGCCATGGTGGAGGACCTGCTCCAGCCGGAGCCTCACGCACACCATGAAGTGGGACGCTGTTTCCTCTTCTTTGTAAGTCTCTCAGCACTGGGCTTGTGGACTTCTCACTGGGCACCTCTCTTGCTGGTGATCAGGCAGTAGAGATCTGTGTGTGTGTGTATGTGTGGGTGGGGGAGACTTTGTTAGTCTCCATTAGTGTAAGGTTTGAGCACGTGAACCTCTGGATGACTTGTTGTTAGTGTTCATGCAGTGTGTGTCCTAAGGAGGTTCACTGTGTGTATGTGTGTGTGTGTGCATGTGTGTGTGTGTGTGTGTGTGTGTGTGTGTATGTTCAGGGAGAGGACAGTTGAGAATGTGTGTGGGTGGCCCTTTATACAGTACATGCATACATACATACACACATGCAGTATTTGTGTGTGTGGTTCATGTATTAATTAAGATGTCAAAGTATATGAATGGTTTGTGTGTCTATGCAAATCTATTCTATGTGTGTGTGTGTGTGTAATTATATGTCTTAACTCTGTGGTTTCTACTGTGTGTACATTGCATGATTATGTGAGAGCATTTGAGCCATAACATTTGTGTCTCTGTGTTAGAGTATGTGTGTGTGTGTGTGTGTCTGTGTCTATGTATACAGCAATTATAAGGCAGCGCCTGTGTGTATGCATTGGCGTTCATGTGTGTGTGTGTGGGTGGGTCGGTGTGTGTGCTGCGGTCAGCCAGACTTGGATGGTAGTGTTGCGTGAGGTCCCAAGTAATCCCACTCTTTGAGGTTACCTCTCTTGGTCTCTTTCTTTGTCTCATTCACTCTCTCTCTCTCTCCCTCTCTCCCTCACTCACTCTCTCTCTCATTCTTACTCCCTCTCTCTCTCACTCCCTCTCTCTCTCTCTCTCTCTCTTTTCTTTTAGTTTCTTTCTCTCTTTCTCTTTCTCTCTCATTCTCTCTCACTTAGTCTCTCTCTCTTCTTTCAGTCTCTCTCACTCACTCACTCTCACTCCCTCTCTCTCTCTCTCTCTCTTTTCTTTTAGTTTCTTTCTCTCTTTCTCTCTCATTCTCTCTCACTTAGTCTCTCTCTCTTCTTTCAGTCTCTTTTTCTCTCTTTCTCATTATCTCCCTCTCTCTTCTTTCAGTCTCTTTTCCTCTCTCTCTCTCATTCACTCTCTCTCTCTCCCCTCTCTCAGCACATAAGCTCCACAAGGGCCATTATTTAACATCATGCTTGACTCTCTGTGAGGTTGTATGGCATCATGCCTCTGTAATAGGCCCTCCTTCAAAGCCAGTAACCATGAGGTTGTAATGGCAGCACTCTGAAAGGTAAATGGCAGGGTATGGTACGCTCCAGCATGTTAAGAGATGCCATTACTGCATTGTGGAAACCTACTATAATTTGGGGCCTAATTTAGTGTGTATGGGTTGGAGCGTGCATGAGTGTGAGAACAGGCTACTTCAGTTTCTTGGAATGACCCCGGTCATATGGGAGGGCTTTGGCATTGGAGCTTTGGATAGGTGGGTTGGGGACTGGGTGGGGGTTGGGTAGGGGTTGGGGGGGGTTAGGGTGAAGGATTCCAGCTAGGGGGGAGTGCAGTCATTACTGATAATTAGGAAACTAGTTTACTCTCTTATCCACAGTGATGGATTAATTCTCCGCTATTGGCCAACAAAAGAACTAATATAAAACCTTTTTTTTGTTAAAAAAGAACCAAATTAACCCGAAAAAGAACCAAACTAATCACAAATAAACAAGTAAATAAACTCCATCCATGTGCTTTGTAGCGTTATAGCATTATAATGGACTAGGCCCCTCCCAGAATGTTTGTAATGGTCCCCAATGCATTAATACTCTCACATTCAAAGAGGATGGTGGAGCAGAGAGCAAACAGAACAGGGGGGTGGCAGGGGGGTTGAAATCTGAAGGCCCGTTGATAATCCGCAGAGCGCTTGTTTTGCGTTTCTTGTGCTGAGCAGAGAGGCTTTGTAGTAGTAACAAGCGCAGCCGAGGGTAAAAGGCTTTCTTTCTCTGGGCACTGCCTCAAAGACAATGGGGTGAGAATGACATGGGAAGTGATGGGTAAAGTGCTTTGTCAGAGTGCTTGTGGCTTCAAAGGAGATGAAGAGGAGCTGGTGGATGTTTGTGTTTATGTGCATGTGTTTGTGTAGAGTGGGCATAACTTGTGCATATGTATTTGTATGTATTTAACTGATGTATGTGTGTGGGTGTGTGTTTCTTTGCAGAAAGAAAGGCTCCAGATTTATGACGAGTATTGTGGAAACCAGGAGAAGGCTCAGAGGCTGCTGCTGGAACTCAACAAGATCAGGACGGTGCGCACGTGTCTCCTGGTAAGAGAGACACGCTGCATACACATCTTTCTCTCTCTCACACACACTCACACACACACTTACACACACTCAAAGGATGTGGATTCACTTGCATTGCACTTTGTTTATAATACAGCAGCCACATGTGGTAGAAAGTAATATTATAAGAGTTGATCCTGACCTTAGTTGATTTGTATGCTATCAGAGCTTAGGCAGTTTTGACAGTGCTTCAATATGATTATATCTTATGGTTATATCTCCACTTTCTGTTGACGGATGTTTTAACCTAAAAGTGCTACACATACAGTAGCTCCTCTAATACACTTTGTCATACACACATCACACTTCACACATACACACACACATACACGTACACTTGGAACACACACACACACACACACACTGCACATTATATATCAACCATTCCACAGTCATATTATATACGGCAATTACATTCATGCTCTTCTCACATTCACAATAACTCAACAGTCACACACACACAGACACAGACATTCTACTCCATTGTGTAGGTGTGTCTAATTGCTCTGCTAAGCCTGGTTTCCTACTTTTGATCTTAACCTAGAAGCCTCTTGGCATAGAAACCTCTTGGCATTATAGTAACTGTGTCCTCCCACTCTCCCAACCAGAGGTGTGTCTCCTGAAAGAGACACTGAACAACTACTATTGTTCCATATAAATGACTGAGAGACAGCCATGTTCAATGCTCTCATTCACCTTTGTACTCACTATGGCGGTAGTGAAGGCACTTCAAGGGGGAATGTTCGGGGGAACGCCATCCTGGTCAAGGGTGGAGTGTGTGGGTCTTCATCCCCGTCCCAGACATGGTGGCAACAGGCGAGTGGGTGAAAGGCAACACCACTCAGTCTCTGGGAGCCCTGTGGGGTGGGGTGCGGTGGCACATATTCATTTCCTCTGCTCATGCTGACAGCTCTTTGCTTTCAACACCCCCCCCCCCACACACACACACACACACTCACATACTTCTTTCTGCTACTTTACAATGTAATTTCAGGTCTTTGTGGCTTTGCTTTATCTCCACACACTTACACACCAGCAGGCAGAGGAACACACACACAAACACACACACACACACAAGCATGCACACACGCAAACCCACACACTTGCACACATGTAAAGGGTTCATGCAACTCACTTCTTTCCTAAGGATTTTCGGATCATCCCATTATCAAAGGAGCTCAGCCATAAACGCTGAGCTTCTCCCCTTGTGCTCTTCTGTCAACAGCTGCGGTCAAACACAGTTCAGACTCGATCCCACATCGTAAACATGTTTATAATGGCTTCATGACAGTAGTAGATCTGAATCCAGAAGAGGAGTGTGTGTGTGTGTTGTGTGTTGTGTGCGAACAGAGTGTTGTGTGATGAAGAGCTCCCGCATGTCTCCGAAATGGACTAGCAGTCGACCTCGGTCTTAATTGAGTTTGATTTAAGGGTGATTTTTATGAGGCTGACCACGCCAAGACCGGAGGCATTGAATTAGACCCAGAAGGCTCCCGTTACCAGTGGTCAGCAAGGGAGGGAACGAGGGAGGAAAAAGAGGAAAAGGGAGAGAGAGAGAGAGATGAGAAGGAGGAGAGAAGAGGGTGAGGGAGAGAAACAACTGACATTTTTCCTCCCTTTCCCCTTCCTTCATCTTCTACCATGATTCTGATATGATTATATGCCAGTCAGAGTCTGATTATGGTTCTGTTTCTCAATTTGATCCTGATTATCTGGTTTTAATCTGATGTCTGCACGTCTCATCTGTTGTAGAACTGTATGTTGCTGGGTGGGAGGAAAAACACTGAAGTGCCCCTGGAAGGCTACCTGGTCGCCCCCATCCAAAGAATCTGCAAATATCCACTGTTTCTCAGGGTAAGCTTTTATGGTCATCTGTCCATTAAGTTTGCATTGGTCTCCAGATTTAGTAATTGCAGTGACATAAAACGCTGCAGTCGGCTCACAGTTTTGTTGGTTCGTGGACTTGGATTAATAGCCATCTTAGATCTTAGGTCTCCAAACGCAGCAATAGGCGTTCCGTTTACGAATGTGGACACTTGATGCGTCTTAACGTTCCAGAAGGTTATGGTCTTTTCTTTCTTTTTAATGACAGAATGAGCATCTGCCTGTGTTGGTATGAGCTCAGCAATTTAAACTTCTAATGGAACACTTGGCCGAGGTGCCTTTCATCTTCGGCCAGGGTTACCCCAGCCTGGCTCTGTCAGTGTGGAGCCAGCGCTTCTCCTGAGCCATTTTCCTCCCCCGTAACAGTTCATCATTGTTCCTCTCTGCCTATTCTTGCCAATGACATGAAACGGCCCACGTGGAAGGTTCCGAGGGGGAGATTATTCCAGCATTAGCCTGTCTTAACTTAGCCTTCATGTTCTGACAGACGAAGAGAAAGGTCCAAGCAAAGCTCTGTAAGAAGTCAAGCCATAGTTGTTTGGCCAATCTTTCAACTCAATAGCACACACACACACATGCATACACACACACATACACATCCCTTTTTTGAGTTTTTCACAGCTGAAATGCAAACAGCCTTGAGCTGGAGTTGAGAATAATACCAAGTGTAATCTTTCAGCCTGGCCCCTTGAAGCTCACCCATTTGAAATCTTACAGCTGGAACTGCCAAGGCGTTTCTCACCAAATGGCAGCTGATAGGGATCTGTGGCCTCCCCTGGTACGGAGGAAATGTAACTCGGAGTAGCTGAGCTTACGCGGACGGGCATGCCAGAGCTCCTTGTGTTTAGACTGAGCCGCAGCGATAGTCATCTCCTCTGCAGTAGACCTTGTCATGCAGTAGCGAATGCAGTTAGGGGTCTTGTGTAAATGATTGGAGACACTTTTCCTGCCCAGTTCTCTTGCTGTCTTTCACTTTTCCTTAGGTCTCATTTTAACTTGTTTGTTGAGTTTTTCTGTTTTTTTGGTGTTTTGGTGATTTTTTTGCACCCTCTGTTGCTATCTATTTCTCCTTTCCTCTCTCTCTCTCCATTTTGATCATCATCCCTCTCTCTCACTTTTTAGGATTCACACTCTCTCTTTTCTCTCCATGTAAGTTGTATGTTATCCCCTCCTGTGTGGTTTGAGCCATTCTAACCATAGATCATTGAATACTGACCAAGATAGAGCAACATAATATGTTACAATGGGAGCAAACATGAATAGTTCCGGTCTGCCTAAGTAGGAGTGTCACATAACGTCACAATTTAAACTTTTCAATGATTTTCTGTATCAGCTTATGGGAACTCTTCTCTGGTCTACATAAAGGGGGTCCCCTCCCCCTTGCGAAAATATAACACGAAACTTAACGAACGCGTGTCTCTCGCGCCGCTTTTACCCTCTCTGTTTTAACCCTTTGTCTTTCTGGTCTAGGCTACTATAAGCCCCTTGCATTACCAGTGCTCATCATACTAGTTTTTGTGAAGGGGACTTTGTTGTTTGTTATCTGTTACCTGTTAGCTGTTACCCATCAATGACATTACATTCCAGGATGTTTTTCTCGCATGTTAAACCTGTTCTCATTCCCCTTGTGCTCCCAACATGTTCAGGAGCTTCTGAAGAGGACCCCAAAGAAGCACAGTGACTACGTGTTGGTGCAGGAGTCCCTGCAGGCCATGAAGGAGGTGTGCTCCAACATCAACGAGGCCAAGAGGCAGATGGAGAAGTTGGAGATGCTGGAGGAGTGGCAGTCCCACATCGAGGGTTGGGAGGTGAGCGCCACTCTCAATCTCACTCTCAGCTCTCATCTTGGTGTCCGGTGATTCTGTGGTTCAACCACTCTGAGCAACAAAGCTTATTTGTTTTCTGTTTATACTTAAACCAGCCGAGAGACAGCCTTGGGCTACTTGGGTGAGGCCTGTGGCTTGTAACCCAAGGTTGTTCGGGTTTAATCCCTGACCAGTAGGAAAAATGTGAACAATGGAAGCAATTGAACATTGCTCTCCTATGTTCACATCCATGACTGAGATGCTCTTGAGCAAGGCACCCAACCCCTCACTGCTCCCCAGGCACCGCAACAGCAGGCTGACCACTGCTCCAGGATAGTGTGTGTGTTCACTGTGCATGTGGCACTAATTTATAGATGGGGTAGACGCAGAGACCGAATTTCCCTCATGAGTATGTATACCAACTTATAAAGCAGACTGTTTGCACTGAGCATGGCTTATCTAGTAGTGGGGTTTGTCTGTCTTCTTGGTATGTCTCTAGGTAATGTCAGTAAAAAAGACACTGGTGTAGGCTAGTGATTAACGTTACCTCTCATATTTCTTTACATTCTCGAATCCTAAACCCAGCTTTAAGCAATTACAACTTGACCAAATCCAGCAACAAACTATGGCAAGAATTGCAACAATTCAATGCGTATTAATTATTTAAACATAAATTGCATTTTGTGTTGATCCTGAGGACACACAATTTTCTGAGCAGTTGGAGTCTGTCAGCAGACATTATTTATGAACCTATAATATTAAAATGCAAAGTGTGGTATGTGGCCGTGGTCTGATAAATTTACATGAAGGTCACCACAAGGCTAACTGCTCTCTGCTCCAGCGCTTGCAGTGAATTATCACACATTTGCGCTCACCTCACCCGCCATGAAACATGCAACAAGATTAATTCCTTCCCATTTACATTTACAGTAGATTTCTCATGGCCAGTCTCACCCAGGTCATTTGCTCTTGGAATGATCTATTGGGTTCAACCTTGAATGTGGACCTCACGCTGAGACAAACACTGTGTTGTACCTCATGTCATGCTAGCCAGCTGGTGGTGCAGAGAGTGAACCTCAGTCCTGCGCACTTTAGGAGCTAAATGTATGGATAGACAGGCAGTACAGTTTATTGATCCCAAGGGAAAATAGATGCACCATAATGTTACGCAACACATTCATAACAAGAAAACAAAGAAAACCAATGACAGTAGTGAAATCATAGTGGTTTTGATTGTCTATCTGCCAGAGCCAATGATGTGAGCAGCAACCATTGATTTAATCCCTCTTGCTAGCATGCATGCCTGCCTTGAGTGTCTGAGGTTGTTGATTCAACTCAGTCACAATTTGGGAGTGTGCTTTGTCCCCTCACACAACCTCGCTCAGCTGGAAAATGTGACCAAGCGAACACCCTCATCAGGCCCATTGTAAACCAGCTCTGGATGCAGAGCTGGAGCTGGAGCTGGAGCTGAAGCTGGAGTGGCCGTTCTGATGTTCCCCTCGTCCGTGCCAACCTGACTCTGGTTAGAACGGGCAAATGGCACATGGGCACAGCAGGCGCTGGGCAGCCGAGAGTTGGAGAGAGAACAACTGTGTGCCAGAGACCTGGGCGTGCTTACATAATGGGCTGTGTAGGGCTGAGTATGCTAGTGTGTGTGTGCGTGTGTATATCTGAGTGTGTGTGCATGAGTGTGTGTGTGTGTATGAGTGTGTGTATAAGTGTATGAAGGGGATGAAGAAAGGGCTACAGTATGTGTGTGAGTGTGTGTGTGTATGCAGGCACGTGTGTGTGTGTGTGTGCGCGTGCGTATGTCTGTGTGTGTGTATGTGTAGTTTCAGTGTGAGGGGATGAGTCTATGAAGGGGACAAAGAAAGGGCTACAGTATGTGTTTATGTGTGTGTGTGTGTTTAAGGCAAAAGCATTTGTGTTGTATCTGGCCTGAGAGAATGCGAGGGGACTGAGAGACATAGACAGTGTGTATGCATGAGACGATGAAGCTGAGTTGCTATGGTGCTTGTAAATCTGACCAGCACCTCTAGCAGAAACATTCAGAGTGTATCTTTGTATGTATGTCTTTGTATACAAATGTATGTCTTTGTATTTGTGTGTGTGCGTGTTTGTGTGTGTGTGTGTGTGTATTTGTGTGTGTGTGTGTGTGTGTGTGTGTGTGTGTGTGTGTGTGTGTGCGCGCAGGAGTGTGTATATGTGCGTTGAGAAGCCCTGGTTTCCTGGTTATGCTATTGTGGCCCTAGTGATAACTCATTGTGACAGCCTTGGTGTGTGTGTGTGTGTATGTGTGTGTGTGTGGTGCTGGGTGCTGCTTCTCACACTTAGTGACTGTGAATAGAGCTGAGGAATCTTGGCAGCTGTATGTAATGTTGTTGGTTCTGCCACAGAAGACGAACGCCTAAACACACACACACACACACACACACACACACGTATACATGTATACTACCCTTAGTATACTCTTCTCCAACACACTGTATGGACAGACATACACAGGGACTCCTTCATTCTTTCCATCAGTGTAGCATACACTAGCATACAGAAACACACATGGAAACAATGTTATCAGAAACACACAGACACACACGCACAAACACACACACACACACACACACACATACAGATGGCATCACATCTCTATTCCCCCTAGTGCCTTCCACAGAGAGAACATGGCACATATTTTAGTGCAGGTAACACCTTTAGGCGTGGGCATAAATTGAATTCAGGCGGAAAGAAGGGAAGGAAAGTTGGGTGTGTGTGTGCATACTTGACATTCAGAAAGCATTGCATTACATAAAATAGCACCCGGAGGTTGCACGTTGAGGGACGTCGCTGGGATGACCACAGCTTTGGGTAAACAGGACGGAAAATAGTTGGAACTCCCCAACTGATTGAATCAGAAAGACACAGACTTCACTCGCAGTTAAAACACACACACACACATGCACGCACACACACGCGCAGGCTCAAGGAGTGTGTTGTGTTAATGCAGTGTGCGTGCGTGTAGGAATGATCCCAACCAGGCGTTTGTGATTTTTTTTCTTCTTTCTTTCCCTCCTCCAGTCACCATTGTAAAAACATACCACAGAATCCAAAAACAGTCGGTCAAGAGTTTTTCATGAAGAAATGTGCTGGAATGTCTTATAATAGACAAGCCTGGTTTGAAGAAAAATGATGTTGATTTAAATCTCATTTAGCGTCTGAAATTTCTCTCGGTTGCCAGCAGACTTATGGCTTTTCGACGCCGATTGAGGCGAACTGAGGCGCAGTCACGCCCGTTTCAGAAAAGAAGCAAAATAACAAACATTCGCTCGTTTTTATGGCCTGCGTCAGTCTCGTCAGTCTCATAAGTCTCACCACGGACCGGAACACGTGTCACGAGGATGGCTAAGTTGTCAGCAGTGTGCGCTTCAGAGTCTTTCTTGGATCCTTCTCTCTCTCTCTCTTTCTCACTCACTCACTCTCTCTCTCTCACTCACTCTCGCTCCCTCTCTCACTCACTCACTCTCTCTCTCTCACTCACTCTCTCTCTCACTGTCATTGCTCTCTCATTCTTCCCAAAACAGCTTTTTATTAGAACAGAGTGACCTTTTGCAGGCAGGGCCCTCAGTATCTGGTTTGGCCTTCACTGATTCACAGATGGCTCTTTGCCTGACAGTTACTTCAGAGTGAGAAAAAAATAGCCCCCTGATTCACACAAATTCACTCTCTTTTTCTCTCTTGTGCACATGAATACGCCAGATACACTGCATATGTGCTGACACAGACAAACACACACACACACACACACACACACACACACAAAAGCACCTTCCTCCTTCAAACATTTAGACACACACACACACACATACATACAGATACACACACACACACACACACACGTTCTAAGAATAGTTGAAGGCTGGAGAGCCCCACACAACTGGGTGGAGTGAGTTTGCGTCTCGCTGTTTGTTTTCGATGCTTTTATTAATTACACAAAGTTAGCTCATTCTGGAGCCGGAGTGCGGCCATGTGTTCCTGCCAGGATTTATTTTCTGCAAAGCTGGCATAACAAGAAAACTCTACTTGCACGCACAGACACAGACACACGCGCACACACACACACAGACACTCACACACTCACACACACACACACATACACACACACACACACACACACACACACACACACACACACACACACACACACACACACATACACACAGACACATGCAAGGACAGAAACAAGCTTGTCTGTTCACACATGGGTGTGGATGGCAGAAGATGGGCAGAGTGAGAGAAAGGCAGAGTCACATTTTCCATTCTCGCTTCCAACCTCCACTGATTGCTTGTTAGCATTGACCTGCAGCACAGCTGTGCATGAGTGGGTATGTGTGTGTGTATGTAATGCAAGTGTGTGTGTGTGTGTGTGTGTGTGTGTGTGTGTGTGTGATGTGAAGTATTGTATGTGTATGCGGTTCTGAGTGGAAACACTGTGTGTGTACATTAATGTGTGTGTGAGGTCGAGCCAAAGAGTATGTGTATGCATGCATAACGGTGTGTGTTTGTGCGTGTATCAGATTTGCTGACGGTGCATGGTTGTGCCCTGAATTTCCTGTACGGTTGGTACCCATCAGGCTCACTTCTGGTGTGGTCATCCATCCACAGTCAGCAACAGAAACCCCTGCAGTTGGTTGATGGTGCTGGAGGTGGCGATACACATGTTATCTGTTTTTACAATGGAGTTGCACAAAGACTTTGCTCTGCTCTAACAATGAAGCGATGTATGGATGTGTATGTGAACATGTGCGTATGCAGGACGGGGAGAAACAGGAAGAAGGCTCATGATGAGTAATGTGTATGTGTGTGTGTATGTATGTGTGTGTGTGTGTGTGTGTGTGTGTGTGTGTGTGAGAGAGAGAGAGAGAGAGAGAGAGTGGTAAAGAGGAAGAGAAAACTCATAATGAGCAGTACCTTCCCAATCTGTATGCCTGCATGTGTGTGTGTTTGTGTGTGTGAGTGCAATTGTGTGTATGTGTGAGATATTACTTTCTGCTGTTGTGTCTGCCACTCCTTGTACACTTAGAAGAGCAGGATAAGATGGGTCTGCTGCTCTTGCTGAAGCTGTGGATCTGTGGGTATCTGTGGAGAGATGTTTAGACTAGCGCTCTGAGAGACCACAGTGTGGAACACTGAGAGAGAGGGAGAGAAAACTAACTTTTGCAGAAGATGAGAGGCACAAGTATAGCGTTTCATTAAGGACTGTGTGTTTGTGTGTGTGTGTTGTGTTTGCATGTGTGTTTGTGTGTGTGTGTGTGTGTGTGTGTGTCTGTGTGAAGGAATGCAGAAGATGAGAGGCACAAGTATAGCGTTTCATTGAGGACTGTGTGTGTGTGTGCGTGTGTGTGTGTGTGTATGTGTGTGTGTGGTGTGGTGTGTTTGTGTGTGTGTTTGTGTTTGTGTGTGTGTGTGCCTGTGTGAAGGAATGGGAAGATGAGGAGTGAGAGTGTGCCTTTTTAAGTGCAGTTGTGAGTGTGCACCTTTGTTGTGACAACTTTGGTTTGAAGCCATTTGAAGATTGTGTGTGTGTGTGTCTCTGTGTGTGTGTGTGTGTTTATGTGTATCTGCCACTCTGGTGGCTACTGAGTGAAAACTTGGCCCTATGCATTGTTAGGCCCACTTGTGAGCAGTTTCAGTGGTTGAGAGTTATGTGTTGGAATAGCTGTTTGTGGGTGTCGTTGCACGCCTTAGAAGTTCTGTCTGTGTGTGTTTGTTTTGTTCTGTCTTTCAGTGTTTGAAAGAGTAAGTGTGTGTGTGTGTGTGTGTATGTGTGTGTGTGTGTTTGTGGATATGGTAGTCTTTTTGTGTGATGATTGGCACTTGGGGGAATATGACGGTGTGCTTGTGTGTGTGTTTGTGTGTATGTGTGTGTGTCTGTCTGTCTGGGGGGGAACTCAGTGAAAGTTTGTACCTAAGTATTGTTATTTGTGTGAGCACATTCAGTGGTTGAGAGTTTTGAGTTTGTTTGACAGTATCTTTGCATGCATTAGAAATTCTGTCTGTGTTAATTTTTTCTGTCCATGACAGGTTGGGGAAATCAGAATGTGTGTGTATGAGTTTTGGTGTGTGTTTGTGTGTGTGAGGATTTGCACTTGGCAACAACAGTATGCGTGTGTGTCTCTCTTTCCCTCTTTCTCTTTTTCTCTCTCTCTCTCTCTGTATATATATATGTGTGTGTATGTGTGTCTGCATGTATGTTTGTGTATGTGTGGTGTGTGCATGTGTGTGCACACAGGGCCTCCCAGTAAAGGAAGAAAAGGATCTGTATACCGTCTGAACAAACAGAGGACCACTGCTGGTGTCTCACACACACACACACACACACACACACACACACACACACACACACACACACACACACACACAGAGCCAAATCTAGACTGAACCGCCCACCAGAACAACACAGCACTCCCATGGATGCTACAAAACCACAAAGAACTGAACAGAAGTCAACACAAGCAACACAATGTTCTATTACTTTAAAAAGAACTGCTTCAAGCTCATTTTGTACTGTACTGGCCTGCCGGACAGGAGGAGCCTGACCTTTTTCCATCATTTTAGACAAGTTAGGTATTACCTATTTGACCCACCACAACACAGTGCAACACACAACTGTTGAATAAGATACTGCATTATGTACGAAACAAGATGTTTACTCAATTGTAGACTGCTCTACACACACACACACACACACACACACACACACACACACACTCACTACTGCACCCATCATAGCCCACTGTAACTTAAACAAGCTCTGCGTAGCAGAACAAGACACAGCAGTCTGCTCTATAGCCTTCAGTCCTGCTTCTACCACAAGCACACCAGTGAAAGCCACATCTGACTGGGACAAGGAGGCAGGGATTGGGGAGAGAATGAAGTTAAAGCACTGTGTGTGTGTGTGTGTGTGTGTGTGTGTGTATGTGTGTGTGTGTGTGTGTGAGTGTGTGTGTGTGTTTGTGTGTGTCTGTGTGAGAGAGAGACAGAAGAGCTCTGTATGAAAGAACAGAGTGAGAGAGACTGTGCTGTAGCAGATCGTTCCTCTAGCAGACGGTAATGTTTAGCACATTTTCTGGCTCAAAGAGATTGGGTACTGTAGGTTATTTTTAGCTCAGGAGGGGGTGTGGTGTGTGTGGAGCATAAATTCCAACTGAAGACAAGGTAAGGGTTAGCGGTGTTAGTTTGGAGGTAGGGGTTCAGGGGGTGGGAATGGGGAGGGGGGAAATTGGGCAATTGTTTATCAGGCTCAGCAATGTAGTCACCATCCCAAGTACAGAGCTTGGTATCAGCTGAATGTCAGGACAGTGTTATTATGCAGGAGTCGTAAGTACTCTGATTTGTGTGTGTGTGTGTGTGTGTGATTACCAGACTGTCAGGACAGTGGTATAATGCAGGAAGCAGTGATGTAGTGTGCGTGTTTGTGTGTGTGTGTGTATATATAGGTGTGTAGGTGTGTATATCTATGTGTATGTGTATGTGTGTGTGTGGGTGTCTGTAGTAGTAGTAGTGTCATTAGACTGTCTGGACTGTGTTATTTTACAGCAGTGAAAGTACTGTTGTAGTGTGTATCAGAATTGCTGGAGTACTTTCCAGCACTAAGCCTTGTAGATGTGCTCTGTTCCCTGAGATATGGTCCATATGGCTTTTCTCAGAGTCCATATCAGACACTGTCACCCATTATAGAAACAGACAGCGTGGTCAGAGGAGATATCACTTTTATCCGTGTTTCACGATTAAAACAGGGGAAAAAGAAAGAAAACAGTTTGATAGTAGTGTTGGAACATTCAATATTTTGTCTTCGCTCGCTGGTTCTCGCTGGTTTTTGTTTCCTGATAACGTTTCTCACTACAGCTTCGTTGTGTTCCGTCTCATTCTCTACAGGGTTCTAATGTGACGGACACCTGTACTGAGATGCTCATGCAAGGTGTTCTGCTGAAGATATCAGCTGGGAACATTCAGGAACGTAGCTTCTTCCTCTTCGACAACCTGCTGGTCTACTGCAAGAAGAAGAACAGGTGAGGCTTAGACCTACCAGAGAGAGGAGAAGTGTACTAAAACACAGTTGGAGTATCTGTGTGTGTGTCTTTCGGCCTGTGAGTATTTGAAGAAATAAAAATGTCTCTGAGTGTGTGTGTGTGTGTGTGTGTGTGAGAGAGAGAGAGAGGAGAGAGAAACATTTTGTGTGAGTTTTGTGGGTTGAATTGCTGGGGATCAAAATGCTGGTTGATGTCAGAATGGGTGAAACTATGTCGTCTGAGACTGCTTTGCCACCCAACTCTGAGAAGGGATTGGGAAAGAGTCTGAGCAGGGGCAATTTGAGTGTGAATGGTTGCTAGTTTTGCCCAGTCCTTATCTGAATTACCACCACCTGGGAGAGGTTCTTGTTGCCATTTTGAATTGACAGAAGAATGATTGAACATAATAACCCTGACTTCCCACCCTAGTCTTTAGTTTGAATGTGATAATCGACTGATGACAGCATAGACCTATGCAATAAATTGTTCTGAATATAGGTAGATGTGCTTCCAGGGCTTAATATAAGGTGTTAATGCCCCAATCATGGGCTCAGTCCCCTGGAAACACACATGACACAGCACATACCTGTACTGCTTGTTGAGTTGCTCTGGGTTACTTTGGCTGAATAAAACCAATAAATGTAAAAGTAAGAACAGATGAGGTGTCACATCTTAACACTTCAGAAAACCTTCAGGGCAAGAACACAGCATACCTCAGGGATGCGTGCAGAGGTGCTGGATTGCAGTCCAGGAAACAAAGGTCCAACCCCTGACAGCCATCTGGATGTATTCATGGTCCTAATTCCCAAGTCAAATAGCTGGGATGAAGCAGTGACTCAAATCAGGGGTCTGAGTAGAAAAACACGGACTGGATGTTCAATCACTTATGCAGCAGAAGTCCCCTGACACTGCTCTGTTTAAAAATGACACCACTTTTACTGCCATATGTGAGGATTCAAAGAAACATGTCTTTGTTGTCAGGCGTTTAAAGAACAGCAAGGCGAGCACAGAGGGCCCTAGATACCTGTTCCGTGGACGGATCAACACAGAGGTCATGGAAGTAGAGAACGTGGATGATGGTACAGGTAAGGAATGTCTTAGAACATCTCAGATAGAAGCTCACATTCTATCTACTTGAGATCTTGCAGGGGAAAAATTGTCACTGAGAACCAGAAATGAATTACGTAGTAAAAACCAAAAACAGAAAGAAATCATATGCTCCATATGCGTGTTGTATATACTTGCATGTCACTATTCTACTGAAGGTGTATACTACTGAACACAATCTGCCAGTCTTAACTCCAGAATGCTAAGTGATAGCATTCACATGCAGTAATTTCCCTAATACAAGCATGACTATGTATAGACCTCAGGTCAGTATTTTAGGCAAACTAAAAAACAAAACCATGGATTGACCTCATTCCCTTGTATTAACCTCACCCATGTATTAACCTCAGTTTACTAAACATTAGCTACTGAATCACAGTCAGATCAGATCAAGTAGAATGATGAAAAGAAATATAATCCTGTATATAGCCCTCACCCATGTATTAACCTCATAGATGAAAGAATTTTGCAAAAGCAATGTATTAACCTTGGTTAATAATCGGTAAACTACGGTAATATGGTGATAGTGTATGTATGGCATTCATGTCTACTATATTGTCTAGTGTAGCCTTCCTGCTCAAAAACCTGAGCTTTTGTCTTTGATTATGATGAAATATACAGACTACATTTCCATAACACTGGGTCATGTGTGATCAATGCTACTGCACCAGCACAGTCCAGGGTATATAATGCCAATTCCAGATCACTTGGATTACTCTGCAGTTCTAACTCATCAAATGCAAATTAGAAAGATTCATCCTCTCTCTCTCTCTTTCTCTTTCTCTCTCTCTCTCTCTTTGTGTTGGTGAAAGAATTGCTGTGCATATGATGTGTAGTTTAATAGAAGTCATCTGTACAAATGAGTTTGGAGATGCAGAGGCCTGTTTTATTTCCTGTGAGGGATGGTGTGTGTGTGGGGGTGTGTGTGTAGGTCTGTTACATCATGTGCCAGTTCCAAATGGGTCTGTGCAAATGGCTCTTTTATCTCCCTTTAGAAGTTGACTCCATTGACAGGTAGACTCCTTTAACTGCTGATATTTCATAAACGCGCGCACACGCACACACACACACACACACACACACACACACACACTATATGTGTACCCATACAGTATGTGTGTAGATATATGTGTGTATGTATATGTGTGGGTGTGTGGGTGTGTGTGTGTGTGAACACTTTCACAAAAGAAACTCAGTTATGACGATCTGTGTAGCTGCTTCTACACTCCTGCCAGGGTGTGTGTGGGTTGGCTCAGTGTATCTTGGCCTCAAAAAAACTCAGATTCTCAGTTATATTTGTGGAAAGCAATCATTTTCCCTCTCCCAAGGGACTTAATATTGAGCTTTTTCTTATTCATTGCAAGTCTCTCAGTCGAGTGGATAGGTGGATGGACGTCAGTTTATGAAGATTAAAGAGACTCTAGCAGCACACACACATACACACACACAAACCCACACACACTCACCCACACATACAGACATTCACGCACACACACACAGAAACACTCTGTGGTGGCTGGTGGGTGTTCTGGTGTTCTCGTTGGATCCTAGTGCCTAGTGCAGCCCGACCCAAAACACAGCACTACAGCAGCAGCAGTGGTGCTCAGCAGCCAAAGACAGCTTTAATTAGATTGCATCTTGACTGGAGTGCAAGAGCACGGAGCCAACAGGGGTGGGAGGTAAGAGAGGGTGGTGGGGGTTGGGGGGGGGCTTCCCATGGCTCCCAGAGACCTGGAGACTATCGCAGCACAACTCTAATTACTTCCCTATTTAACTTTTATCGTCATTTATCATGGCCCAGGCTAAATACATTTTCTCAGACTTTTGGCATATGTTTGATGGTCGGTGGATGATGTAATGAAATCATTTCTGACTTTCATTATGGACCACTGGGCAGCAGACCCTTACCAGAGAGGGTAAAGGCAGAAATCCCCCTTTCTGCAGACCATGCTGATACAGAAGATCATTGAAAAGTTTATATTGTGGCGTTATGTGACACTCCCACTTATGCAGACTGGGACAATTCATGTTTGCTCCCATAGTAACATATTATGTTGTTCTATCTTGGTCAGTATTCAGTGATCTTTGCTGATACAGAAGGAGTAAGACTTTTATGGAACTGTCCATCATAAAACATCACCATGTCATCAATACTGATATTATTATGTTATCAGTAAGTTATGGAATATGCAGTATTTCTTATCGGAAATGGTCAGAACAGTGTTGCATGGGGTGACAGCCAATTCTAACTTATGAAATAACAACAATGAAGATAAAATAAAGAGCCTAAACAGTCCTAACTTGAACTATTATGCAAAATAATATTCTCAGTATTGAAATGGAAATGATAGATGGAATGGTAATAGTTTTTAGAAGCTGACAGTGAAAGTGTCATAGGGTGCAGGTAGGATGTCATGTTGTTTGTAATAACATGTTAATAACAGGCTAATGTCAGTCTCATGATGTCAGGTCAAGGTTTCAGTGACCTTTAGAATCAGTCACAACAAATAATGCTCACAGCACATCCCAATTCACACAGAACCACTCTACACAGAACCATTCTACACAGAACAAAAACATCAAATAACATATTCTTTGAGAACAGAAAATATTCAAGACTTGCAATAGTTTCTAAAAGAAACCAAAGAAACTGATCCTGGCATTTCACCACTGAGACATTTGCATCAACCAAGGGAGCATTCCGGGCAGATTTTGGTTGCTCTTGAATCAATGAAAACACCACCACTAGGGCGTTTCTCTTTGTTCGCCGATGTGAACGGAATCAATGAGAGCTTCTTCTCAGATCAGTCAGGTAATTCGTCTGGTGTCCACAGTGGCCAGGAATTGAGAGGTGAATCGATGCAGCTGTCAGCCTGGCCATCGTTACACTCATAGCTAACATCACGGCACAGCCTCATCGCCAGATTGCTCATTTAGAGAGGAACCAGAGAGGAAATGGATTTGTAAAGATGATACCTTCCAATATGTTTGCCAAGTGCACAGATGCTTTCAAATATGTAAACGGACGTCCAGTTATGTAACAATACAGTGATTTAATATGTAAACCATGCCCTTAGAAGGGTAAAGATACATAAAATATTTAAATACTTTAGATGGATCAACCTTTCTCACCTGACTATTAGAAATAGGTCATAAAATGCATAATGCTCTATCATGTTGGAAGTTATGTTCAACTCCTGCTTTGTCAGGCTCTATTAGATTCCACTACGCAGATCTTTAATCCTTCTCGTATATACAAGTGACTCCAGATTCAACATGTGCTCTGACAATGGGATTAATTTTTTTAGATAGCCTCTTGAAAGAGCCAACTACCATCAAACAAAAGCACAGTACATGCAGAAATGACACAGGCCATGAATTCTGGAAGTGTATTTTCCCCCCTTTAGAAAAGAGGCAACAGGGAGAAAGATTTAAGATTTCGGGACCTTGTTTGCTCTCATTCTTTTGTTTCCTAACCATGAGGCTGTTCCCATTTCGTGTTAGAGTGCCATAAGCCTTGTAATTACTGCAATCAATGAGGCCCAGTTACCCATGATCCGTTTCGTTTGAAGGGTGTTTTTTCTCGACGGCTGTTTTCATGTGGTGGCTTTCATTTGTTTGAAACTTTTAGCACCCTCCATGGGATTTCGCGCTGAATGTTTTCCTTTTTTTTGCACAGATTAAGTGCATCCAGTTTGTCATCCTAGTCGCTTTGATAGATAGCCTGCGACTCGAGTGCAGAGCGATGAGGAATTCAGAGAGTGTTCATGCAATGGGGTGGCCACATGGAATCAACCAGGGCTCAGAACTGTTTTTTTTTTTTTTTTTTTTTTTAAAGAGAGCCACAGAGAGAAACACTACCCAACCCTGAAGAGAAATGTGTCTGACAAGTGTGGATCTGTCCTCAGTATTTATTAACATCTAAATAAAAAAACCTGAGTGCAACAAGGGCTTGATCCTTCCTCATTTTCTTCCTCTGCCCTGTCTGGTCCTTCCCTCTCCCTCCCTCCTTCTCTCTCTCTCTACCCTGGCCCCTGCGGCCATTGTAGCCGACTACCACAGCAGCGGCAACATCGTCAACAACGGCTGGAAGATCCACAATACGGCGAAGAACAAGTGGTTCGTGTGCATGGCCAAGACGGCCGAGGAGAAGCAGGAGTGGCTGGAGGCCATCTTGAAGCAGCGTGAGAGGAGGAAGAGTGAGTAGCACACATGTCTCTCATTGTCACATTGAGACAAATCAACTTGCTGTGCAATCACAGGTGTAAAAGCTCACGTTCAAGGAAAGGTTGTGTGTTATCACTTTTCGTATCAGTTAGGAGGCAGAAAAGTAGAAAGTGTTTCTTCTCTAGTTTTCAAAGCAACAATGAAAAATAACTTTGAAGTGTTCTGATATAATTAAATTTTTCTCAAGGCCATTTCAGTGCTGTCTGCTATCATTAGGCTCTGCACACCTCTTGGATTGAGCAGTGTGGTAAATACGCTGTGGAGTGGGTGTGTGCTAACAAGTGTGTGGGAAGAACATTTTATTGATACACCTCTGCCAAGATGGTCTGTTTACACTTGGCATAAACATTGTTTTAATGAACGGATCATTAGACTACCAGACTGTAGCTGTGTCTCCACTTTTTCACTCTGTGACTAGCCCTTGCATCCAAACAGGTATGTGTTTATTATTGCAACAATATTTTAATTGCAGTTTATAAATCACTTTGGTCGCTGCTGTAATCAGTTTGGATTTGCATGTGTGTGTTACAACATCCGAATCGGCACAAATAGAATTCAGTGCTTTGCATCCCTGCTGGTTTAACTGTGAAGGATTGTGAGTAAATTAGACTAATGCCAAGTGTAAATGGGGCAAGAGATTCCCACCCGGCACATCCACCTCACTCTGGAAGAGAGAAGGAGCCATCATGGCCGCCAGTCTAATTAAGCTTGGCACAGACCGTTAATACAGCATCTAGGTGTAATTGGCAATTAAGTAGTTAGGTGTGACGACATTACCAGCCCACAGCGCTTCAGCATCCTGATATCTGCATATCAAATGCAATCAACGCAATCATGCCACAAGTACACAAAGCCAGGAGCATGGTGTGTGTGTGTGTGTTTATTCTCCCCTATACTTACATGCTTGAGCCTAACCTTTCAAATATCTCAACTAAACACACCATTGTTTACTGTTTTATTAAATTGTTAGTTATAATTTTTAAATCAGTGTTGAAAACCAGGGTTGTGTTGAAAACTAAACCTCTTTTCAATGTGTACATAGTGTAATGTAATTATTTACCATATATATGTTGAGAGATAGACCTTGTTTATTCTTGGGTTGATAGTGTGCCACATGTGTCTCATACTCTGGTGCTGAGAGCAGCCTGCATGAACAACATCAGAGTAGCATTCCCCTAAGCAACAGCAACAGCAAAACAAAACCCAAACAAATGCTCTGTTTAGAACACACGAGGAACTGCATACTGCCAAAGGTTTCTGCTTCAGCACCTTTTATGATGTGGACGAATTTAGGTCATGAGTGCTTTGTATTCTTCATGCGTGCTTCGTGCACGATTTGCACGTTTTTTGGGAGCTTCGTGTTAGACCGCCTCATGCTCGGCTTACAGCTGGCCCACATCTGTCCTGTTTCAAAGTTGGGGCCTGTGAAGAGAATGATTCACTGTGATGGTGTGTGTGTGTGTTTGTGTGTGTGTGGGTACGCGCGCGCACGTTTCTGTGTGTGTAGGTGTGTGTGTCAGAGAGAATTTCAGTGAATCTATGCATATGTGCTGATGTGTGTGTTTTTGTGTATGTGTGTGAATTCATATGTGTGTATGCATGTGTGTGTGTGTATGTTACTGATCTCTCTTTCCTCCCATAGGCCTTACACTGGGCATGGAACAGGACACCTGGGTCATGGTGTCTGAGAAAGGGGAAAAGCTCCACCAGCTCATGTGCAAGCAGGGCCATCTCATCAAGGACCGCAAGCGCAAACTCACCACCTTCCCCAAGTGCTTCCTGGGCAGGTAGGATGGCCCCACTATCCACTCACTTCACTCTCTCACAAAACCTACAGTCCCTACCAGGTACAGCAAGACACTGACCATGTCAATTAAAAAGTACACCATTGTGAAAAGTGATTGAAAATATGGACTATTCACCATCCTATGAAATTTGTTCTCAAACTATCTTGAGAAATGAGTCCGTCTGTTAGGGGGCCTCTTTACAGTGCTATCGATTACACAGAGAACACACCACACCAAACTGGCTTTAGCAGAGTTCGAAACATGGCTTTAAAATTCAAAAGCCTCCAAATAAATAGATTTAAAGAATGTAATATTATAAGAGATCCCTTTCTCTTCTAACATTACAAGCAGTAGCTGATATTGCTGATATTGGCAGTTGGTGTCTGCTTCCGTGTCTAGGATGTGAAAAGCGGTCAGAGTGCAGACGTCTTTGCGTTGGACACTATTAATAGCACCCCTATAAAAGTCAAAATGGGTCCCCTCATTTTTCCTTTTGAATCTTTGTGTGGTGTCAAGGAAATAGGCACGCTCAGGGTGACGGGATTGTGTGTGTGTGTGTGGGGGGGGTGTTGGGGAAGGGTCTGGTTGAAGCTCATCTGGGTTTGAACCATCTGGGAGAAGAACAGGAGAATCTGGATAATGTATCTGTGCTATTTAGTCACAGTGAAATCGTACCCAGAGGCAATCCAGTCTCCCCAATGAATCTTGTTTAAGGATTATTGGTTGAATATCTGGGAGTGCGGGTCTCATTGAACTCGGTCATAAATCAGGGGGATATGTGGTTATGTCCCTGCTCACCCCCTATCCTCCTTCTTCACACACACACACAGACACACACACACACACACACCCTCCACCTCTGAGCCTGGGACAGTCTTCAGTGTCCAGTCTCTGACAGAGCAAAGGATTATTTTAAGCCTTCCGCCGAGACATCCTTGAGGTAACTACCGTAGCAAGGTCATATATTCTCCCAGCACTTTTTGTGTAAGTGTGTGTGTGTGTTTGTGTGTGTAAATGGAGAAAGAATATCATTCATTGCTTGTGCAAAAGTCCTTGTGCACTTTTTGTGTGTTTGGTATGTGTGTGTGTGTGTGGTGTGTGTATGTGTGTGTGTTTCTTTTTCATTTTCTCAGCACTTATGTTTGTATCAAACCGCAGTGTCATTCCATTACAGAAAAGAGGTTAATACATTCCTTGCCAACACACCAGGTGTTCTAGAAACTACAGGGTGTCCCACTTCAAAGGAAATTTCAAAATAACTTTTAAAAGGTGGTTTTAACCATACGAAGTTCCCTTTTAGGCAGATTGAATTATATAACTAACCAGAGCACAATATTAAAAAACATGGATGTTCTTGTCTTTTAGTGCTTGGAATGTGCTGAGAGAGAGGGGGAGAGTGAGGTATCTGCCTAACACGATGTGGTTCTGAAGAAAGTGGATTTGTCTTTTCTTCAGTGGATGAGGAGAAATGACAGAGATATTGGGCTTGTCTTTGGCAAGGCCAGAGTGGTCTGAGGGCTTTCCAATATGATGTCCCCCAGTGATAACAGTGCTGCCTTCTTCTTTCTGGTTTCAGTAGGATGAGTTGATGTGTGTGTGTGTGTATGTGTGTGTGTGTTGCTCATACAGGCTCAGGCCCACATGTTACCATCTGGTCTTGGCATCTAGGCACTGCATCCCAGACCCCTGAAAGTGAGTGCATGAGTGAGAGAGTGAGTGAGAGAGAGAGAGAGAGAGAGAGAGAGAGAAAGGGAGAGTGAGATTAAGCTTGGCTTCCTCTAGCCAGCATTTTGCCTTCAGATGCCTGGTCCTTCAAAAGCATTCTGTCAGTCATAGTAGGATGGTGGATGAAATGACTTGAGTGGGTCTTAAGTTATACAGAATAGCAGACATACTCAACAGACTGCTAAGAGTGTTTTAAGAGTAATTCTTTGAATGACAGTGATGGGTTCTGCCGTCTATTTTTTTGGGATGAGACAGAGAATATGTCAAACTCATGCATATTTATGGGTTATTCATGCTGATGAGGTTATGTTTGTATGCATGTTTGTGCAAATGTGTGGATATGCGTATTTGTGTGTGTGTGTGCGTGTGTGTGTTTACAGGTATTGTTTTGTGTACTCCTTCCATTTACTGGTTTAAGTCTGTAGTGTCTCCACACATCACACAACCCAGGAAGAGTGTTATACAAGAGTTGTGTGGAACAGTCTGGCCTGGAAAAAGAATGACTCTGTCAGCTGAAGAGGTTAAAGACAGACAGAAACACACACACAGATACACACACACACACACACACACACCATCGGGAGAACTGTGAAAAGCCCATGTGCCATGGAAAGATGTATGGTTTTGCAACTAGTGAAAGTGCAGGCGTGAAGGATTATTTGGCTTTACGGCCCTGTAGACGTAGTCAGTGAAACTCACTCACACGTCTGTTCACCAGATTTTAATTACTTTTGGCATTGATTATCATCCTGAGTGTTCTTTTGGAGAAGATTCCACATCACTATCTTTCAGATTGAAAATGGATGGGTTTTGGCAGTGGTCCTCACTACTCCGATTGCAACAGCAAGTGCTTTAACTTTGAAGTGGACCACTGCTTTGAAGTTTTGATCTGTCCCAGCCAAGTGATACTGCATTATCCAATGTTGGCAAAACAATGGTTTGTTGTTTATTTTTTCAGATTTTACAGTTTTAACACTCACTGGAGGGGAACCACATGGAAATAAACATCAAACGTAAATATCATTCTGGTAAAAGTCAACCTCGTTCATCATCAATTATTGATGTCTTGCTCATGACTCGGCTAATTCTGTCTTACGCTGAAGAACTGATTGGAGCACCGGCTATAAATGAAGTCAGTGCAGGCCATGTTCTCCTTTGTGGAGCTGGGTCCTCCTGCATGTGTACTCACACACTGTCCCAGCATGGAATGACCATCAGATGTGTGCCTAGAGAATCCACATACTTATTTCAGGTATATTAAACTAACAGAATAAATTTCCTAGTTAGCCCTGACACAAGGTATATATACACACTGCCACAACACCACCTCAGCTGTCAGGGCCCTAATCAGACTCACTTGGAAAGAGTGTTTATGTCTTTGGCAGGGGGACTAACAGCTTGAAACTGTTAGACACCGCGATTCAAGGCATAAGTGACTGCAATTTGTCAGAGGGGTCCATAAGAGCTGTGTACTCCAAACATACAGAGTGTTTTTCTATCCAGAGGCGGGTGAGGGGGGTTGACTAAATCTTCCATCATTCTTCCCCTGGTGTCTTTTTCGCTGCCGAGTCTCTCTGCTCCCTCGCTCCCTTCATGTCGTATTGGTCTACGTAAACCTCTCTCTTCCTTTCACTTATCTTAGTGTCTCTCTCTCTCTCTCTCTCTCTCTGTTTCTCCATTTATTTCCTCATTTCCTCACCTTACTGCCTTGTAGTATGAAATTTAAATTCAAAATCTTACACATGTTGAACAAAGTATAATGCGTTCCCTCCACACCTCTCCCTTGTGAGAAATAATTGACATTCAGAGTGTTGAATTTATTATTGTAAAACGTGAATGGAATGATTGATTGATAGATTGTTGTTTCCTCTCAGAGAACAGGATGGTAGATGATTTGGTTGATGCAGTTTAAGTAGTTTTCTCTCCTTGTCATTGCTTTGCTCTCTCTCTCTCTGTCTGTCTCTGTCTCTTTCTCACTCTCTCTCTCTCTCTCTCTCTCTCCCTCCCTCCCTGTCCATGTCTCTTTCTGTCTGTGTTTCTTTCTGCTTTCACCACTGGGTTCCACAAACTCTGGAACTCTGGGAGGACCTCAGCATTGCTCTGGTGGAGCTGGCCATGTTTGTTTTGGTTTTGTGGAGAAGGACAGACAGCCGACGAGGGATGTGTCTGTCTGTGTGTGTGTGTGTGTGTGTGGAGGTGGGGGGGGGGGGGGGGGGGGTGCAGGGTTGGAGAGTGAGATATCACTTCCCCCTCTAACCCTCTGGAGCTGGAGTTCCCCTCTTTCCTTGGCAACCCAATTATGCCATTTAGTCAATTTGGACTTGGAGAAGGTTTGTACTGTGTGTGTGTGTGTGTGTGTGTGTGTGTGTGTGTGTGTGTGTGTGTGTGTGTGTGCGTGTGTGTGATTCTTTCCCATCGTACTGTGAGTGATCAACATCAGGACTCTGGGGTGCTCTTTGCTCAAGTTGCTCAGAAATAGCCAGAGGTTTGTGGAAAGAAGTTTGTGGACTCTGTGTATGGGGATCATATTTCTGAAAAAACAATAATAAAAGCCTGGGCTGGGTTTAGATGTCAAAGTGAGCTAAATGTTTACACTTATTCTACATATCATACATACACTGCTGAGGCAAAACTGTGTAAATATACTGAAATCAGTCTGTATGTTATCTTTCTGGCAAATATAAAGATGTCTAATGTCTCTGAAAGCAAATGGAAGACATTTTGAAAGAAGTCCGGAAATTATATTGTATAATTAATACGATACGTTTTTTTCTGCAATATATCTTTGGACTACCTAACTAACAAATGTCTATCTGGTTTGATTTATTTGTTTACCGTTAATTAACATTCATACTTGCATGCAAGCAGTAGAGTAATATGTGCATGTGTGTCAAATAAATGTATGAAAGAAATGTTTTGACCAAGAAATATATGTTTCAACAGCTGCTCAACACATTGTAACCGAAAAAGGGTGTCCTTTTTTTGTACTGGGACTGTGGTAAACAGTAAATTGCTTCTGCTGTGTCTCTGATCTATCTATAAGGCCTACTGTGTCTGCTTTCATTACATCTGTTTTATTCCCACAGTGAATTTACCTTCGCCCTTAACTTATTTTATATTTTACATATAATGTATTTGATCTGATGATAACTATTCCTTCTGCACACACAATTTGTGTCCTGGCTGGGTTTTATACAATCCATTTGTATATGTATTTGTATATTTGTATATATTTGTGTATGGGCTGAGTGCAGATGTTTGTGTGTGTGTGTGTCCTGCAGTGAGTTTGTGTCCTGGCTTATGGAGATTGGGGAGACAGATAACCCGGAGGAGGGGGTGCACCTGGGCCAAGCCTTACTGGAGAACGGCATAATTCACCACGGTCAGTTCCCTTCTCTCTCTGAAGACCTTCGTCTGTTTATTTCTGCCATTCCTGTCAGTACCTAATCGTCAGTGCTTCTACCAGGAAAACACAGGCATTAGCTTGCTAGCCCCTTTTGGTTAAACCTGTCTTTTCTTTTGGCTAAATGTGTCGCAGGGTGTGTACACTGCAAAGGTAAACTGTCCTGACTGACAATGAGGGATTTCTTTTGACGGTTGTACCCATGACTGCGTCTTTAGCTCGTCCATAAGAGTGATGCACAGTCCAGAGTCCCTCGAAGGGTCGACAAAACCCTGTGGAGAACCTTTCTATTTAAACAACACGTCCAAGACGTTATGGCCCAGTACCTTCCACACTGACGTGGACCATATTCTCATTGTTCCTTCACCCTCCTCACAGACACGCTCGTAGCTGTCACAGTTTGTTATTGTTAACAGTCACTACAAAATGACCCTCGCAGGACACCATAACAATGATATCATCCCTGGATGTGAACATGGTGGGTGTTGAAAGGCATGTGGAGCAGATGGCTTCTTTCTAAGCAGTGGAAGTGTGGCGTTTACATTAGAGATTATAAATATTCATCCTTTCGCACCCCTTGTTTGTTTTAAGATTGCAAATTGTTGCTCTGCAGCCTTCCTATTATGTAGTTACTCTCTGCAGGGGAAGGGGCTTGGAGTTGTTATGTTACAGTTCATTTTAATACCATTCCACACAGTATGTTTGTGTGTGTGTGTGTGTGTATGTGTATGTGTGTTTGTGTGTGTGTATGCGTGGAGTGGCTTCCATTCCACACAGTATGCATATGTGTGTGTGTGTGTGTATGTGCATGTGTGTTTGTGTGTGTGTGTGTGTGTGTGTGTGTATGTGTGGAGTGGCTGTTAAAGGTTCATGTGTTCTGTACTGTATGTATATGTGTGTGTACAGGTGTGTGTCCTTTTCATGTCATGTTTTTTTTTTTTTTGCCAGCACAGTTATGAATTTCGAGCTCAGTGAGATTTCAGTCTGGGTTGAGACTCTGTATTATTTAGAGTTCCAGTTCCAGATTACTTTTGAAAGCAAAAAAACCCTTAATGCTTGCTTGTGGAAAAACAGGGTTCGGAAGCAAATTTTTTCCATCACTGTAAAAGGCTCTTCAAAGCTCCCGTGGATGAAGTTTTCAAAAGTAGCTGTCCTATCTCTAAATGCAAGGGCTTGAATTAGAAGCAATAGGAGGCAGAAAGTGAGACGCTTTTCCAGTGCCTCTATGTTTCGTATCCAGAGCTCTCTCAGTCATGCGGGCTAAAATAAAGCTCTTTTGCCTTGTGGTCTGTTCAGACTCCTCGCACAGATCTCACAGTCTGTCCCGGCGGTTGCTCGGTTGTCAGAAATGCCATTGCGGCTACATTCTTGTTCTCGTTCTCTCCGCAGTGACAGATAAACACCAGTTCAAGCCCGAGCCGGTGCTGTACAGATTCCGCTATGACGACGGCACGTACCATCCCCGGAGCGACATGCAGGATGTCATCTCCAAGGTAACTGGGGATCATTGTGCGGCCCGCCGCCTTAATGTTTATGGATTATTCTTGGCCCGACCGGCCGACGAGTCGTCCCAATGCGCTAACCATCACTTTGTCTGTGTCCGTTTCTCTCCCCGGTGTTTGTGTTCCGCTCCCTGCACATCTGTCTTATCCTGTCTCCCCCCCTCCCCATGTCTCTGTCTCCCCCCCTCCCCATGTCTCTGTCTCCTTCCCTCTCTTTCCCTCCTTTTCACTCATTCTTTCGACCTTTCTTGCTCTCGTTCTCTCCATCAACTTCTCTCTGTCTCTTCCTCTCCCCTGCTACCGTCTTCTTATCCTTCCTCTCTCCTTTACTGCTTTCCCACCTTTCCTTTTCTCTCTCTCTCTCTTTCTCTCTTTCCATCTTTCCATCTCCACAGGGTGTGCGGCTGTTCTGCAGGCTCCATAGTTTATTCACTCCGGTGATCAGGTAATGGCTCCAGTGCACAGCTTTGGCTCATTAAACATGTCTCTCC